>MJUT01029448.1:74331-122460 GCA_002080005.1 Gigantidas platifrons | reverse complement strand
ACACGCTAACCATTACACCACTGATGCTGTTTGCTATGTCCACAATCAAGGTCACACGCTAACCATTACACCACTGATGCTGTTTGCTATGTCCACAATCAAGGTCAACATGCTAACCATTACACCACAATCAAGGTCAACACACAAACCATTACACCACAATCAAGGTCAACACACTAACCATTACACCACTGATGCTGGTTGCTATGTCCACAATCAAGGTCAACATGCTAACCATTACACCACAATCAAGGTCAACACACTAACCATTACACCACTGATGCTGTTTGCTACGTCCACAATCAAGGTCAACACGCTAACCATTACACCACAATCAAGGTCAACACACTAACCATTATACCACTGATGCTGTTTACTACATTGTATGTCCACAATCAAGGTCAACACGCTAACCATTACACCACAATCAAGGTCAACACGCTAACCATTACACCACTGATGCTGTTTCATTCCGTTTGAAACCAAGACTTGCCAGTGTTAGTCATCTTAAAAGCACAAGACTTCACGGTGACAAGATTCACACCAGCCAAGGTGTAAAGCAATATCTTAAAAGCACAAGTCATGCCAGCCTACGTGTAAAGCAATGTCTTAAAAGCACAAGATTCATGCCAGCCTAGGTATAAAGCAATATCTTAAAATCACAAGATTCATGCTAGCCTAGGTCACTAAGGTGTAAAGCAATGTCTTAAAAGCACAAGATTCATGCCAGCCTAGGTGTAAAGCAATGTCTTAAAACACAAGATTCACACCAGCCTAGATATAAAGCAATGTCTTAAAAGCACAAGATTCACACCAGCCTAGGTCTAAACCAAAATATGATTCAACAATTCACTCAGAAAGTGTTATGAGTCAGATTTTAAAGAAATATTAAAATCTTTGGGGTTTTTTATATAAAGAATTTTAAATGTTAAGGAAAATATCTTCATTCATTCTTTAATTTAAAACCTATATTATAAAACAAACATGACCTGAGAGAACATGTTGAACTAAACTATTTTATTTACATTAAGGCTAGGTGATACATTGAAGACTAGATTAACACTTCAGTATAACTGTACAAGTATGGAAATGGATAATTAAACACTTGACATTCATTTTATCCTTCAACACAAAAGATCTAGTGAGAATGACTGGCCATACATATATTATATTGTCATTAAGGTAACCCTATGACATCATACATTGCATGAACAATAGCAATCATTTACAACTTTGACTTTACTAGTCAAGAAGAATTAAGTATCATTTCACATTACTTTTTTAAACATATCATAATAATTAACCTAAATTACAAATAATTTTTTTCCCGGATTTCTTGATTTCTTGATTTCTACGGCAGCTTCTTTCATGAATTATTTTGTAGTTGTAAATAATTCTCTGTGTTTAATTTCTTGTTGGGTAAACCATTTCGTGTAGAATTACAATGATTGTTTTCCTTGTACATGTATGGTTTAATTCTTTACTTCTCAACATATGTTGTCCTAATTTGAATCAAATCTTGTCATTTTTTTTTTAGAACAAAAATAAATAGGGTCCATTCCTAGTGCAGGTACATGTTAGTATAATGTATCCTTGATAACTCAAATTCTACATTTGTAGGTTAATTTGTTGTAAAATTGTTAGTCCATTTGACTTTACACAGATTTAAGGAGAAAAAGCACAGAATGGTTGACTCGAAATCAGGAAAATTTGTCAGAGAGGAGTAACATGTCAGACTGTTGTTAACCAGTGAGCTAGTACTATAAAAATGTTGTAGTACAAGCAGACATGTAAAACATGTCATGTTTAAAGGCAATAAAGAATTTGTATCTTTGTATCTATTATCATCATCTCATCAAAATGTAACTTGTTCTCGCCATGATATAGCTGAAAAAATGGCCACTTGGTGTTAAACAACAAATCACTCACTCATCAAAAGGGCACTACTACGTCATTGGACTGTTATAAATATTGCCTTTGTTGTCCTTAACTAAGACTTTCATATAGTTACCATTTGGACCTGTTTAAATTTTGTTTCACAAGAAGTATGGTTCAATCACATCTCTAAAGGTTATAAAGCATATTATATTATTGTATCAAAATATTACAACACATGAAAATTCGTCAACAAAAACCGGGAAGTGAGATGACTACAAAATATCATTGAAACGGAAATTAATTGCTATAACATTATCGGCCTGAGAAATTATTACAAACACTCATTTCATAATTCTGTATCCTTAATACTTATTTCCTGATTTGAAGTAAGGCATAAAGAACGGAAGGAAGTGCATGTGTACTTTCTAATCTGTCAATCAATTAATGGCCAACAGAGAGAGCTAGCTATTTTACATTTAATCAGATTCTCAAATATAGACTTCACTACACTTTGTTATCATCGACTTTTTCTGATGATGTAACTGCTGCTAACGTCACTACAAAATACGTCATCATCATCATCCCAATCTTACAACATGTGTTTTCAGGCATTCCTCTAATACAGATGTTATATTTAGCTATGTTTTTATTTTACACTACACAAGATAAAACTATATTCATTCCACTCAATGAAAAGATCTTAAAAAAACAAGAGGGAAAGAAATCATTAATATTTTTAGTAAATATTGGAAATCAATTCAAGTTTTTAATGTCTCAAGGGAGTGGGCATATTCTTAGCATACATAACTAACATTATTGCACTAAAAATCGTAGGATTATATAGTAAAAGAAAATTCTTAATGAGATCAGATAACTGGTGTAATACGTATACAGTCTTTTATATTAAACTGGTTAACCAAGACATTTAACACAATTTAAATGTATTAAATATTAACAATTAGCAAAAACTAATTATGATGAATATTGCGAAAATTATGACATAAGCATGTTAATTCTGCATAACAGCAGACCAACATCCCATTCCAGATAATTTGAATGATTGAAGCCATAACTATTGTGATGTTTTTAAATCTACTTAACAGTGGAGAAATAATAAATTTTAATAACTACAATCATTAAATGGTACTTGTTATGTAAACCTATGATGTAAATATATTTTCATTGATCATGTGCAGTCAATACATCATAACAAGAATGGCATGTAAAATTATCTATGGAACCAATATAACATTAAACAGAAGAAAAATCCTGACATTGACTATAAACATATTACATTATATAGAGGATCATGGAGTATTGACTGTTATACAACATACATAGCAATGCATTGCTGATCAATGACCTTAAAATCCATTCTGATCTCTTTTGAATTAAACTGTCTGCCCAGTGGTCATTGCTACATGATGCACTTCTATTCCATAATAACACATGAGATTCCTCTACATTATTTGTTAAAATCGTTGAACATGTAATTTTTTTTTCATACAAATGGATTTCTTTGTAGCTTCTGATGTCATAAATACTGAAAGTAGCTTATACATTGTACTTACATAATGTAAGATTAATACTAGACCTACATGTAGAGATCGTTCTTTAATGCTATTTTGTCTATGAAAAAATATGGTCTTTCCTATGTGGAGAGAACAAAATGGAATCTGGCCTCCTTTTTTCAGACTTGCCACAAAAATATATATTTATAATTTGTAGCTCTTTGTACATTTGTATGTATCAGATGTCATAGTAATACATGTTCATTTCAAATCAGTCTTGGTTTGCACATCAACCCAAGACTTAATCCACTTTTGTTTCAACATTTTCTTTTATAAACTACTTGTTCAGAAACTATCATGTGATCTTACAGCAAAGGCCAAAGCTATGTGTACTATCATTATACATTTTTTGTACACAGAGTTTGAAGGATGCTCTAGATCTATCATCTAAATGATAGAATAGATTCATTGATTAATGATTATGATTCTAGTTTTGTAATGCATCTGTGTATTTTTTACATGAACATCATTTGATACAATATTCATTTTTGTCATTGCCATATATGGAAACAATTTTAATTAACATTTGTTTTCCTATTTTAGCAATGAATTTAATTATGTTTTCTAAATAATACTTAAAAGTGCTTGTTAGACCAGGCATGGAACATACCTCAATATTTTTTTCATACATTTTTCTACAACCAGCAGACTGTAGTTTTTTTTTTCACTATCCTTAGATGGTAAGGCGTGATATATATTATTTCTCGAAGAATCAATAGAGATAAAGTGTCTGGTGAGCTGACAAATATCTACTCAAATCAATGCCCTCAGTCTACCAATCGATATCAAACATATTCAAATTACTGGTTTATTGATTGGAAATTGAGCAAAATTTGCAAATTATGTAACATATAAACTCAAAAAGATTTTCAATCAAAGTCCTTCAGAACAAGATCAGTCGTATTTTTTCACTACAAGGCTGCCAAACGATTATTTCTTGTTTTTTTTTTTATATTTCTCTTTCATATGTCTTTATAATGTAATAGTAGTAAGGTTTTTTTTGGAACAGATACAGAAATAATACTAACATTAATACTAATTATAGCTGACATTGAAACTATTTCTGCCCCTCCCTGAAAACAAAGGAATCTAGGATGAGGTTTGTTCAAGTCATACTTGTTTGTACAATTCTGGAATGACCTGATATTTCTGCCACTGATCTGGTGGGCAAGCTGATTCAAAAGCTATAGTACATCGAGACCTGTCATCCTGTCGCATAGCATACATGTATATGAAAATCTTAAAACAGTTTTTAAATCAAACTTTGAGAAAAGGTTGAAAACCATGAAAAGACATATTGTGTTTAAAAGTTGAGAAAAAAAAACATCATATTCATGATGGGTCATTAAAATTATCGGCAAGCATTTTTTTAATTAATGTTTTCACTGAAAACTTGAGTTAGAAAGTGAATTATACCTGATTTAGTGATCTTATCATTTAATAACTACAGTAAGATGTTTTCATTCTTTTTAAAGTTTACATTATTCACTACATTAGTTTTTACTTTACTGTATGAAAAATCTAGATGAAAGTTGTTTTTCCAGTTACATAAATATATCAACAAGGGATAAACAGGATATAATATAACTACATCATATCCTTAAAATTACTGAATTTGTCTACAATTTAAAATTAAATGACTTTCACAAGACTATATGATAATTTTATTACCGGTACATGTACTTTGTACTTACAGAAGTTTACTTAAATGCAAGTCAATAAATTTGTAATATATGGTAGTGATTCATGCATAAAACAGTAACTTCAAAATTGACCTTTGAAACTTGAATCCAAAATAAATCTTTGAGGCTTGTTTTCCCCTATTTCCATGTCTTGTATATTTTTCACTCACACACACATTCGCCGATTCAAATTAAATACAAATTCTGTCCACACAGGCTTAATGTTATAAGCAATGAACAAGAAACAGACCACGACCTAAGACCTTGGAAATCTATGTGCTGACTTGGTACAGGGACAAAATTGTGGCAGGGTTAAACCAGTTAATGGCATCCCAGATTCCCTTTCACTCAAAAGGACCACACTACTATCATAAAAATGAATGACAACATAAACAAGGACAGTGCAATAAGTAGGTCAGTGAATGACAACATAAACAAGGACAGTGCAATAAGTAGGTCAGTGAATGACAACATAAACAAGGACAGTGCAATAAGTAGGTCAGTGAATGACAACATAAACAAGGACAGTGCAATAAGCAGGTCAGTGAATGCTCGTAGCATAGTATGTATGCACCAAAGAAGTAATTTTCCCCTCATTATAAATAATACAATGTAAATGTACTTCTATACACTAACATGATAATACAGTACATAATAACAGACTGTATCAAAAGATGCTAGATTACATACACAGATATCTAACTCACTAATGTCACTACTTGTATTGTAAGACAAACCTATTCTTCATATACATCATATTTCATAACAGTAACTCAAAAATGTACTATTACCAGTCTGCTTTCTTCCTCCTGAGTGGAGGTGAGGACTTTTACAAAAGCCAGGTGTTTGAATTTAGAAAACCTCAAAACACATTCATATGCAGTGAGTTGTATATTTTTGTGGGTTCCACATTCATCCTGGTCCTTTTTTTCTGATAACTAAATTCAATTTAATTAAAAGTAAAGCTGTTAATTAGGACTCCCAAATATTGCATGGTTCATCTGAAGTGGTGTTTGGTCAAACATTTACAAACCATTGAATTATTTAAATTAGATATACATCCCTTGATGTAGCACAATTGTTTATAATTTAACTAAACTTACCTTGAATGGTTCTTTTGAAGAATGCTTTACAAGCCTCGCATGATGATACACCGTAATGATACCCAGATGCTACATCCCCACATACTAAACAAAGTCTCTTTGGTCCGTCCACATTTTCCAAGCTTTCATGATCTGATACAAAAGAACTTGTGACATAGTCTACTCTGTTATTTTCATATTCATATCTTAAAGATTCGAAATCAACTTTTCCATTTTCAAAGTCTAGTTTGGCACTTTCAAAGTCCATCCTGCCATTATCGGTACTGCAGGGCGACACATTACCAGAGGTATTTCCGCTAGGTGAAGAATCTCCAGTCGGGGATACATCACCGCTGGTGTTTCCGCTGTTTCCTTGATATGACCCGTCAGATCCATATCCATCCGTGTTGAACTCTGCAAAAACATCTCGTCCAAAACTCTCTTCAAGAGATAGTTGTGAGCATTTTCCAAAACTGATTGGGCTTCCAGGTTCACATTTCACAGTAAAGTCTAACTCCATTCGTAACTCTGATTATATGCTGTATACTGAATAGTGTAATAGATGTATGTACCTACAAAAATTCCATTTCAGCAATATTAGTATTATAAAGAATCAATAGATATAAATCCCAACAAATCGTAAGCCTACGTGAAGCAGACTATCAATTAATATTTGTAATTAAAATTACAGATATTGAACTGGCTGATTGGAGCTTGCAGCTTAGGCAATATATATAATAGATCTTATTTACATCACGTTCTTCTACAAAATGAACATTTGCCAAGCAAGTAAATGTGATGCACAATTCTATACCGTAATCAACATTCAATATTATAGTTCATATGGTACGTACACAAACACTGTATGCTTAATATAATTCATGTCTAAATGCCAATTATTATCACTGGCTTAATGAAATAGAGATCTCTCTCCTTTCATATTTGTTAATTTACCTGAGCACCTTATCAAACAGCAATACTAACAAGATTAACACAGGTATAAAGACACATATAATTATACATTCCTAATGCATACATGTACATCTCAACCTGCCTTTGTCTTATAAAAGTCACCTAGTTGAAACTGCCTCAAGTTTGCATATATGTCAATTTGTCATTTAAATATTATTTATATAAATACAATATACGTCAAAACGTATATACAGTAATTGAATCTTCTTGATTGATCAGCAGAATAATTCCCAATTCTTACAATAAGCCTAAGCGTTTTAGTCTCTTTATAATTCATATTATCTAGTAAATATCAATAAACTGACAGTCAAACAACTCCTTTAGCATTCTGATATTATTTCTTTGTGAAGTAATACAAAATTGTGCTTTATAAAGTTTTATCTTCATTACAACCATATCCATTTCTTGTGATTTTGAAGTCAAATTAAGTTTAAAATTCTTTATCCAAAAACCAGCACAGCATTGAAAATCTTAATATTTACCTTTTATACACAATTGATACATTTCACATAAATGTCTTCCATCCTATTATTAATTAAGTCCAATAGTACAGGGCTGTTCTCACAACTAGATACCTATTAAAGTGGCAATATATATCCTTGTCTTAAAAACTTAAAAACTATCCACACTGACTATCTCACATTAAATACAACCATGAATGACCACAACTTTCCTTGCGTCCAGGTACTAGAGACATATTTCACGGACCAAACTGACACTTTATATATGTCATATTTTACAACCCTACTGTTCTGACAAGCAGAAATGAAATATGACATATACTGGTGACAGTCTTTGCTTAATGTTAGTCCCCCAAAAAAATTCAAAATCAACTTTTCAAATCAACAATCAGGTTTACCTAGAATGGAACTTGTTTGTCAAAATAACACAATTTTACTTTTCCCGACCTTTCAAAGCATTTAGCATCATCATGGTAACTTTTTTATTTCTCAAGGTTATTGTGACCTCTAAGAGATGACTTTCATACATTGCATGCATGATAAAGTTTTGTTAATACATCAGGCAAATGTAGTTGATATTTAATAATGATCCCCTCATGTCTAAATATACTGTAATGTCCATCATGTTTATCAAGTCATTTGTGTAGATACTGATTATTTAGTGAGTTAGGCTCAATAAGTCTGGCTTAAAGCAGGAAATTAACTAAGTATTCCATGTGAATACACCTAAAGTTGCTGATTGCAGGGAAAGCTGAAATAATGTCTAAGTTAAGGTAATAAAAACAAACTCATAGGTTATTTTGACAAAATTAAACATCTTTTGAGAAAGATATCTTGAAATGTAATGGAGGATTTGTGTGTGCAAACTTGTTCATGAATTATTGAAAGTCAACAAGGGCAATAACTCCTTCCAACAACAACAGATCAAACTGCAGTAACAATATGTGGATATGGTAACAAGTAAGCATGCAAACTGTTGAGAAATTCCCAACCAAAATAGTTTTATCAAATATTTTGTCAGCTATGTCGAGACTACTAGACATATTGTTTATAAAGGAATGCCATGATGGATTTAATGAACTGACCAACTGAACCCCTCTGGCTTTGAGTAGATGTCTGGAAACCTTTGCACTTGAGGTAGTTAACAGGGATCAAATTCACGTTACTGGCGTTCGCCTTGTGTTCAAAACTGAAGTCCTCGTATGGTAATAAGCAAGCAAAGTTCTGAGGAATTCCTATTTAACGTGTAGGAGGAATTCCACAAACAAACTTTTGTAAGAGACAAGCCAAAAATATAAGTCTCCCCAAGGCATTATCTATGTTACATGTTCAATAAAAGCATTATAAACTGAGCCTAAGTGACTAAATGACTTTTTACCAGAGAAGTGTTACTTATAACTCTTACTTCTTACCTACAATCAAATAGTTCACTAATGTCTAAGTAGAAACATCATGGCTTTTATTAATAACTAACTTCATATTTTATCATGTCATTCAACTTATAACTAACACCATATTGATTTTTTTCAATAAATCAGGAGACATTTAAACATCCCATGATTAATCAGATTATTTTCAAAAAGTTTCAGTTTAAATGGCCAATTGGTTTAAAGAGTGAAGATTTTTCAAGTTTCAGTCAACCAAAAATCCTTATTTTCAGGATAGTAGCGATTTTTGTTGTTTGGTTAGAATAACTGAAACTTATTTTAAATCATCTACATAGGTCATTCGTGTAAACTAAAGAGGGGGACGGGGATTATTGTCATAATTTAAGTTGGATTAGTCTTCTTCACAACACTCTCTCATCCTCTGCAATATGTAGTCTGGCTTTGCATTATCCATAGCTTAGTTAGCTAAAGTTGGCAATAAATACTGTAAGGTGATCAGAAACTATTATGCTCTAAGGTGGCCATACTTCATATTGGATCAAAAAAAAGAATCTGCTTTGACTTTTGTTGGATTTTTTTAAGCTATACACTAACATCTATATACACCCTGTATAGGTTCGCATCAGGGTTTATATTTTCAATCGACCAATCAACCATGGGCCTACAAAATCTTCAGGTATCAAAAACAGAATACATGTTGAGAGCTATTGTTCCCATTGAACAATATATACGACTATCATCCAAATGATTAAATGGTCAAATGAAGATAAGGGGCCCAGGTGGCTCAATGAGTTAGGTCGTTGGATCTAACAGCTCATACAAGCCTATCACCAATATGGCGTGGGTTCGTGCCCACCTTTGTAATTTACAAAAAAGGGTGCATTCAACTAGCAGTCGCAAGTGATAAAGTTTACCAGTTGCTTGCCCAGTGTCGGTGGTTCTCTCCGTGTACTCCGGCTTCCTCCACCACTAAAACTGGTCGCCATGATATAGCTGAAATATTGCTGAAAGTGGCGTTAAAACTCCAAAAATCATATCACATCAAAATCAAATCATCTACCAGATATAGAACAACCCATTTATTATCACTACAAAGTTTCCCTTCAAATGGGTAAGTGGTTTCTGAGGAGGTGAGAAAAGCTCTGTATACACGTATGTGATCGATTTCCTATAAAATCTTGATTTCTACATTTCATTACTCAGTCTGAATTTGTCAGATGTATTAGTAGGTGATATCAAAATTAGTTCTGCTATAAACAGGTTCAAACAAGTTCACAGCTAATAAACAGGTTCACCGTTGGATGTTAGTTATGCTACAAGAAGTAAGATTTATCATCATGATTACCAGTAACTGGTAATTAGCTGGACTGTTTATGATAAACCAAATATCTCAAGATAAACTGGTTCATGTTCATGATTCAGCTGGACTGCTTAAAAGAGTTCTTTTAACAGGTGGATACTAGGCCTAGGGGGTCAAAGCAAATATCTAACTAAAAATCCACCCATAATTAATAATAATCAATGATAAAGACAGAAAGGTTTAGAATGATTCTGAGTACACAGCCAGCCTTAATTGCTTTACAAGAATGATGACATTTACTCAGGTAATTACAGAACTGCAGTTTTCTTGGTAAAAAATTGATTAGACAATGAATAACACTATTTTATTGCTTGGTTACTGATTCTCTGCTTCATTTTTACTGAGGATTAAAAGCAATGAGGAAATGCTTACAAAAACAATCTATTTAGAGATGGAATTTCTGTCAAATCAGCAGAAATATCCTGACAGTGTTTCAAGAAGAGTTTAAAGACACCAAAGGGGTAATCAGAATCAGTAAATCAAGGAAGGACAGACAACACAATGCCCAAAAGAAATAAAAATACAAAAGGACAAACAACGATCTACAAAACATTACACATAAAACTAAAGATCAGTAACAGGAACCCCACTAAAAACAGATTGAGGTGAATGCACTCTATGTAAAACTTATAAGCTTGGTCTTTTAACCTGTAACTTGTTGGCATTCTTGCTACCAACGACAACTTTCCCAGACTTATTTACACATTCAATAATCTGAAGATAAGGCTAGTGGAAAGATCATTAGTACTGACTACTCAATTACAAATATTGATCTACAAAAAAGACAAGTAGATCGTCAGTCTATAGAGGTACAATCAAATTTAATGAAGTGAAAGTTTTAAGATATTTGTTTACGCAATACTTCATTGTATTGGTGTGACTTACCTAATCCAAAAGTTTTAAGATATTTGTTTACACAATACTTCATTGTATTGGTGTGACTTACCTAATCCAAATATTATATTTCTTAGTTGGCAAGTTTTAAGATAGATATTTATGATAAATGTATATTACATTGGTCAGACACCATGACAATATTATACAATCGTTTGTGGTTTTTTTTCTTTCTGTTTAAGTGGCACACATTAATGAAATGAAAATTTATTATTTTTAATTATCTTATTTCAGTTTTGAAATAATGGTTTCCTTTTTATATACATTTTAAATAAAAGAAATTTTTGTTTGGAAATAAAATGCTAGAATATGAGCACACAAGGGAATTCGAAATAACTCACTACTAAAGAAAACAATTTTTTCTTTAATTTAGTTAAAATGTACATGAACGTTTGACACAAAATGTCTTCCAAATGATTTTTAATTGGAAGATTGCTCTGTGTTCGGTAATTTTGCTATTACCCTTATTTGGTCAAATAAAATAAGTATTTTATTTGGTCAAATAAAATAAGTATTTCTTAAGAGTTCAAATTAAATATAAATATCGCACCTTTTGGATTTAACTTTGGTAAACTTGCAATGCAACCTTCCTTGAGAAAAATAAGCTTTAAGGTATTATGTACCATACAAATAAACTTCTTGTTTAACAAGTTAAAACCTGAAAAACAATTCTAATTTGTTAAGCTTCTTTCTTATTAGCAAGGTCACATAAACAACAAAATATAATACTTATATAACTTCAGACATTTAATTTTTTAATTGATTTGATTTACATCAAGTCAGCACTTTTTCATTTATATTGTGCTAGCGAGTGAGTGATTGGTGTTTAATGCCAAGCAAGCAATTTTTCAGCTACATTCAATGAGATGATGATGTTCACTTTGTACTAAATCAACATGCTCAGTTGGATTTGTTGGACTTCCAATGTGCTTGCTCACTGAAAAAATAGTCCATGGGTAGATATGTGCCTCCATACATACACAAGATACTGATTCTGTGTCAACCAATCTTTGCTCTTATTCTTTAATACTGTGTGTTAAGCACAGAAGCAGCAAATACAATTTTATAGTCTTTGATTCAAACTCAAACTCAAATTCAAACTCTACTGCACTTGAGTGAGCACACTAACCTTTAAACCACCAATGTGGTTCAGTTATATTGGTGTTTACAAACATTATATCAACATCAAGGTATAATGATGACACTGTGATTGGTCTTTGTCCAGCTAAAGGGTATATAATGCATTTTACTTTGTAATAGCTGTTACTCAATAAGAGCTTCTAAAGTTCCTGTCTTGCTAGGATAGCATTATCCCACCACTGACACCAATTTATGTTGATTTCCGACGATATCAACTGTATTTTTTTGTCATAATTTCTTAGCATATTTGTTATTCATGACCCATACCCATGGTGGCCATATTGGATAGCAGATAGGAAATAAAAAGGATTTTTTTTTTTAGAACCACCCATAAATCAATCCTACAAAGTCACACATATATATATAGAAGTTTATTGTTGCATAACAAAACAAAATTAACATATTTAAATAACACTATCATATGAATTCAAACTGTGTCCATTTTCCCTCTAAAAATGGCTGCGGTCAAAATGGATACATTCCTTCCAAGTTTGGTTGCTAATCAACACTGTGATTTACAGATAAAATATTACTTGACCCTTCAATTCAGTTGATCTGAATTTTTAAATTGCTGACAATAGAAAACTCGATTTCTAACAGATATTACACACATGGCCTACATAGCTTCAGGTGAATGAACTTTGAAATTTGTTTACTGGAACATAGGTATTAAGTGCCATAACATTCGATGGATATATTTTTCATTTAAGAAATAATCCATGGCAGCCATTATAATGATCGCTCAGGATTAAATTCGATTATAAAGGCCCAGCCCATGGTTAAATGAATATAACACAATGGCTGCCATGGATTATTTCGATTCTAATAGGACAAATACGGTAATTTACTTGCAAAACGCCGCCTATACACACAGCAATGTATTTGGCTGTTCCGTTACCCTCACGAACACAAAGATACGATTTCTGTCATTTGAGATTACTAAATGTTGTCATTGATGAACATCAATTCAAAAGAAACGGAAAATACTACAAATCCCACTTCGACAAGGAGGCGTACACGAAGCCAAAAAACGTCAGGATCTCTATGTTCTAAACTGGAAGTCTTCATATGACGTCATGTTGTTTACGTGCCAAAATTGTCAACAACTTTTCGCAGAATTTTAATTTTCTACGGTAAATGTAGGTCAGTATAACGTACACCATTTCGTGAAAGGGTATACGGAATAGCCGAATTGACAACATTACCGCGTTTGCGCTAAAAGTGTTGTTGTTGAGTATTATATAAACTGATGATAACATGGTGTCATATTAGAATATAAATTAACAAAGTAGCAACCTCAGTAATTTGAATGTTAAATATTGTGTTCATAACAAAAGAGATTAATATCAAACATCATCACGTTTTTATTCAGTGACATTGTATGACACAAATTTAATATCCATATATCTGTAATCAAAAAATGATCTAGATTTTGCAGCTTTAACTAAAATCGTCTTATTTCGGACGATTGCACTCGTAATTTTTAAATTGAATATTTCAGCTATAATAAGATATAAAATGGTGGATATTACAAAGCATTTCTGGTCTAAAATACACAACATAACACCTTCATTCTTTATACATATAGATTTAATGTCTCCCTGTATAGGAGATTATCCTTAATATATGCTACGGAAATGTCAACATGCATGCTACTAAATCACTCCCTGTAAAAAACATGTTTTATAACTCTATACAAGCATAAACATCTTCTTATGGTTATGTAAGTGTAAGGCAAAAAAACAAAAACAAACCCCATTGCTGTAAATTTTAGTGCCCACCCTAAAGTTTTTATTGCATTTTTTGGACAGTTTTAGTCAGATCCTTGTTATGTATAACCTTGGTTAAAAAAAAAAAAAAAAAAAAAAAAATTTAAACTAAAGTTTTGCCTACCTACCTACTCAAGAATGTTAGCAATGATACTGGCATTTTTTTCTTGGCCTAACACTGTAGACTATTGCTTCTTAAATTTTAATAAACAAGATGAATTTTAATGTCTTGAATGTTTTTAAAATATCAATTTGCATCACGACAACAAACAATACAATCAAAGTAACATAAAACACTCATTATCTAAGATAATGTCAATGCCCTTCTTCATTCAATAGATTTTTAATACATGCAAATCAAAGTCCCTGTCAAGTAAAAAATATCTATTAAAATGTATATCAATACATATTGTTAAATGAATTGAAATATTTGCATACCATAATGAAAGGCAATTCCCTTGGACTGATATAATTTAGATAAAGGTAAAAAAATATTACAAAATAGACATAGGTCTGAAAGGACTTTTTGTCTCTTTTCAGATGGAATCAGGTCAAAATAAATTTGTGTCTACAAAAAACTGTTGTGTTTACATATTATTTTTGGCAATCAATAATATATATTTTAAAGCAATTAACTTAACATTGACTTCTATTAGCTTTTGCATGCTGCAAAATGCAAAACAATTTTGAATATCAGAAAGACAGTTGACAGTTTGCTCTTGTTCAATATAATAATTCGATGAATAGTGGTTTCAAATTTCAAAACATTGCAATCTTTTTCACACATTTTTGGTGAAAACAATTTTTTTCTCCACGAATAAATTGAATCTCTACAATAAATGTCATCTAGGTATAGATATTGATAAAAAAAAAATTGTTTTATTAAAAATGAGAAAACTCCTCAGTTATAAAAGAAAGTAAACTTATGTTGACCTCGTGCAGTGGTCAATGTCTAAAATGTCATCACAATAATTTTGTGAAAAACACACATTAATTTTAGATGCCCCACAAAAACAATGTACGTCACTTTGATATGAAAAACTTAATTGAATATACGTCATTTAGATAAGAAACACTGACCTTGATGATAACTGTACATTGTTTGAAGTCTTAATGACATATATCAGCAATTATCTAGTTTAAATTTTAATACAGTCAAAACCTGATTATTTCTACCTCATAATACAGTCAAGCATTTTCTTGGTCAAATTAAAGAAATTATGTTATATGTACATCCTACATGTACATGTATTAACAATCTAAGTTAAACTGGGTTTTTTTTTTGTAAATTTTATCTGAGTTTTTTTTTAAATTTATACATAACAGTTGTAAGAATTAAAGGGCTTCCAATCTTTATCAGCATTTTATACCACTTGAAAAGTCCTAGGAACAGGTGTTCTGATAATAAAACCACAATTCACCAATCTATAATTGTTTTACTTCAATACAAACAAAATATGATTAAGTGAATTTTGTGTTGTACTGGAGACAAATATTGTTTAAAAGACATTTTAAAATATGATCAAACTAACTACTATATAATTTGCAATTTGATATGATATACATTTTGTATCAAGACCTTCCCCAGATATTGTCTTCTGTAACTTAAAGAGATACCAGGTACTAAATAATTAGTGACATATCTCCATATTTCTCCAAGTTCTCAAATAGTGTTAGTTTTATACTGAGAGTTATAGATTATGGTGATTAACACCACTTTAAACAAAATTACAATTATATCATGGTAGAGTTTTAATGGTATAAAAAAAATGAGTAAAATGTGCAGATTATACCAAACAATGCATTCAAATTTGTTTAAAAAAAATAACAACTAGAGGCTCCCAGGAGCCTGTATAGCTCATCTGGGTATAACATCTGTTAATAAAACTTGATAACTTTGGTAAAAAAAATAACAAATGCAGCCCTCGTCATTGCAGATCCCCTCTCCAAAAAAATTTGGGCAGGGGTTCCCCCTTTCATGTAAGTTATCAACATTGCTGTAAAAAAACATAAATGTCAATGATTCTCAAAATTTAGCTTTAGCTACTTCACATTTTGTAATAGAGTTGCTTCCCTTTGATTAATCAAGTAACCAAAAGCAGAGAGTTAACCAAAAAAAATGCATTTCAAGAGGAATAACTCGACACAGTTGTCAGGAATTTTCAGCTGTGGGAACTTTTTTGTAGATCTTGACATGCTGTTTGCAGTTTAAACTTAACATCTATCTCTTAATAGTTTTTGAAATAAAGGACGAAAAGTATTAAAATTTTTGAAAATTTGATGAAAAAAGGGCAATAACTCCAAAATGGGTTATCAGATTTACTTAAAGATTGCAGGGTATGTAGATCTTGACATGCTGCATATTTTTGCAATTTAAACTTAACCTTTATCTCTTATCGTTTTTGAAATATAAGATGAAAAGTATTAAAATTTTTAAAAATTTGATGAAAAAAGGGTAATAATCTCCAAGATGAGTTATCAGATTGCAGGGTATGTAGATCTTGACATGCTGAGCATGTTTGCAGTTTAAACTTAACATTTATCTCTTATAGTTTTTGAAATAAAGGAAGAAAAGTATTAAAATTTTGAAAATTTAATGAAAAATGGGCAATAACTCCAAAATGGGTAATGGGATTTACTTCAAAATTGCAGGGTATGTAGATCTTGACATGCTGTACATTTTTGCAATTTACACTTAAGCTTTATCTCTTATCGTTTTTGAAATATAAGATGAAAAGTATTAAAATTTTACAAATTTAATGAAAAAAGGGCAATAACTCCAAGATGGGTAATCAGATTTACTTCAAAATTGCAGGGCAGTTAGATCTTCCTGTGCTGATCATTTTACCCCCTGTCAGAATTTTGATAATTTTAATGGTTTTTGAGTTATTACCCAAAAACCTGCAATTTTACCATATGTTCTATTTTTAGTGGCCATGTTTGATTGGTGCACTGCATCACCGGACACAAATTTGAAACTAGACATCCTAGTGATGATTCAGACCAAGTTTGGTTCCAATTGGTCTAGTAGTTTCAGAGGAGAAGATTTTTTTTTAAAGTTTACGACGTACGACGACGACGGACACCAAGTGATGGCAATAGCTCACATGGCCTTTGGGCCAGGTGAGCTAAAAAAAACTTTTCACAATTTATTTTTGAAATGGATTTATTTAAAATAATCCACGGTAATGGTGATAAAAATAGAAAATATACACTTGGAGGAAATTATTCGAATATTTCAAAAAGACCTTTTGCATCTTCAATTTAATTCTAAAATTATGTTTTTAGACGTTTTTTATAAGAGTTATTTCCCTTTCAACAAGCAAAATTGTACTCATTCAAGCAAGAGCAATAGAAACGACAAAGAATTTGAGTATGATTTTCTTACAATTTGTAGATATTTTAACCATTTGAAAATCAGAGGATAATTCCATAGCAAATAGAAAATTCACAAGTCGTTACAATATTCAAATTTTTATACAGATTATTGGAAAAATATGTTATTTTCATTGAACTTTGAATAAAAAGGGACCCTTTTGTCTGCATTAAAGGGAAATACATTGCATACATACTTAAATACTTACATCACTTGAGTCATTATAACTTCAATATTATTATTACTAATTTAACAATATTATGCATGATTAGGTAGTCAATTCAAAATTTAGATAGCAGTTTGAATCTGATTTTGACCCAAAAAAAACATTTGTTAGCTGCAATCAATTCTAGGATTGAATGCCACAGGAAAATGACTTAAAAATTAACATTAAATTAAATAAAATTACCAAAATTAAAACACAATGCATTTTTTCTTAATTAATGTGAAATTACTATTTTTAGCTCAAAAAAAGGTTTAGAAAATTCTGCAAACTTTCTGAACTAAAGAATAGTACATACAGTTCATTGAACTCTCTGCAGCATATGACACCATTAAACTTTGCATAACACACTTTTTATCTTACAAAAAAACAATTTCATACAATATCTCAAGGGGAAAAGCTCATCAACTCACTCAGGTGTGAAAAAATAAGTAATAAAATTAATGAACATAAACAAAGTACAAAACTGAAAACAAAAATTTAATTTACTAAAATATTTAAAAAATATTAAAATTGAAAATTGAATGGGTTAAATTGCACATACCTGTTATAGTTCTTGTTTATTAGAAGTGTGAATGTGCCATCATGTAAAAAGCTCTATAGGATTAGTTCATTGTATAATCTTAAAAAGAATTCATTAAAGGTTATTCCCTCTATAGAACAAAGGTAGATTATTTATGTGAAATAATCTGCATTAGTACATTTGTACAGGTAGACTCCTGTATACCCCGGTAATCATCTAGCCTAATCTGAAATCAAATGGAATTAAACTTGTGTTTTATCCTGGTTCCATGACGCACATTATCACCCCACACAACCCCTGTGTATCAAGAGACCCTGGTAATATATCTAGACTTGTAAAGACACAGTCAAGGCCATCAATTTATAGCTGGAAGCCTTTTAAATCAATAATGGCAAACACCATACAATGTTCTTACACTAGATTTCTGTGTGGTAGATGTTTAAATGTAAGGTCTATACCTATCCAAAAATAATTGAAGCCAATTAAAAAAATGTATTGAATGTAGAATAAAGAAAATATAACCCATTTCGCTCATAATTCTTGACGTCATGGTTTACTTACCTATACATGTATAGTGAATTATGACATCAAAAATAAAAATTCTTGTTTTAATAACCCATTTCTTAAATACTACAAGTCAAAAAAATTATGTGAAAAAAATGAGATTATGAAACTGCCTAAAATTCTCAATTAAATGATGAAAACTTTCTCAAAATCATTTAAGAAATGACTTCAGGAGATGAGTTTTTTTTAATGCAATTTGTATGAAATATTTAGGGATCTTTCGAAAAAAGGAATAACTTTTGTCCCCTTACATCTTAAAAATTTGAAGATTGTGTTATCATTGTACCATGTATTATTAATTAACTGTATATTATTGTTGTCAATACAACCTAAACTGTCTACAATATAAAATCATAAACTCGGCCAATATAAAAAAAACTAAGCCAATATCGATATTGGCTTAGTTTTTCCGATATTGGCCGAGTTTATGATTTTATAATACTCATTATAAGATAAAATTTTATGGTTAATTAATAAATATATCAATTTTATAAATACCCATTATAAGATATCTTCGCCTCAGGCCAATACAGCTACCCTCGGACTATTAACTAGGCCAATACGGAAATCATCACGTAATAATAGGTAATTATATATATTAATTGTTTGTATCAATATTTACCAGAGTACCAGTATATACTTCTTAAAAAACATTCGTAAGGGATATTAAAATCTTAAGAAAAAATTCCACTCCTACAAATGTAAGTAGATAATATTTCAAATTCCAAGAAAAGGATCAAATAAAAATCTACAAATTAAATGTTTCCTTTAAATGATATTTTACTTTTGACCTGTTTAATATCTACATTTGTTGGAGAGAGAAAAAACCTGTCATAAAATACCAGTGGTCGATTTCACAAAAAGTCGTAAGTCTAAGATCAGTCGTAAGTGTGAATTTCAACCAATCAAAAGCTTGGAAATCACACTTACGATAACACTTAAGATTAATCTTAGACTTACGACTTTTTGTGAAATCGACCCCAGCTGTTCAGTTGTAAGATCACACTTAAGATTAACTGTACCCAGAATGAACATTTTTATTTTAATGAAGGCTGATTGGTTTATGGTGTTTAATGCCACCTTCAACAATATTTCAGTTATATTGTGGCAGTTGAAGAATACACATTCAGTACCTTTGAAATTACAGGTAACAACTTCAATTTATATTAAAAAATAGAACAGCAACTGCTTACTATTCCGGAGCACCTGAGTTCACTTTTGTTTTTGGCTGGAGTTTGTGTTGCTCCTTTATAGTTTTCAATGTTCAGGATTGGTAGTAAATGGTGTTTGTCTGTGTCGTCTTTTTAATCATGATTTTGTTGTTTTCTATTGATTTATGTCTTCATAAAGGAGCAGGCACTACATCGGTCCAGGGCCTGAAGAATTAAGAAGGGGACTGTGAATCCCTGAAGGGCCCCTTAGCCTTAGCCATAGACATTTTATTTTTATTTTTTCATATTTTTGGGATTATTTTCAACTATTTTTAGTTCATTTAGATATGTTATCTGGACATTCTGCTGCACAGGAAATAAAGCATTTATGAAAGTTTATCGGTAGTTTTGTTGGACCTCAAATCCTCAATTTTGAGAGAAGTCTCAGCCTGTCCCCGTGTCCCCAACGCTGTCTTGTTCTGCCTTGCAAAATTTCTCTTAAAGGCCCTCTATATACCGGTATACATGTTGTATATAAAAATAAATTCAAGAATTTGATTCGCATTAATTAACATTTTCATTTCGAGGACTGAGAATGAAGAAAAAAAATCCCCCATCAATGTAAGCACATTAGTCTAGTACAAAGCAGACATCATCATCGTCTCATCAAACAGTAACTTGTTCTGGTCATGACCAAATAGATCAAATGGACTGTTGGGCTAAGACAGAATCTGAAGGTACCTGTAGTTCCAGTTCAGAGAAAAGAGATTCTGTGAACAGCCTGGCGAATTTTATCCTTACATATGATGATATGGTAGCTACAAAATGTACATGCAGTCACTGACTTCAAGGTGTTATTGATACTTTTTTGTGTGATAAAATTACCTTTATACATATTAATTATCAATTTAAAATAATGATCAAATTGTGTGATATAATTACCTTTATACATATTAATTATCAATTTAAAATAATGATCAAATTTTACATATTTATAAATAGTCTTTTTTTTCTTTTTATATGAAACAAGGCAATATGAAATGGGATAAATAGGTCAAACATTATGATGTACATCGTGTCCACATACTAATCCACGTCCTTTAAAGAACACAATCTTGTTATTTCATTTCGAGTGCTCCTGGCCATACAATAAGACCATATCATATGCTACATAATATATCAAAACAAGGAGCTGTCATATATAACAGTAAACTTTTGTTCTAAGTCAAATTAAATTAAAATGCTTTATCTTCAGTTAAATACGTCAATAATGATACTATGTGTCCAATACATTTCAAGATTATATCAGTTAAAAACAGGAACAAATAGAAACCAGTCATGGGGAACCAGTTGTACATTGTATAACTACAGTACTATTATAGTAAGCTAATTTATTATTAGAAATCTATCTCTGATCAGGATTTCAAAAAGGTGCAACTATTGCCAAATATTAATAGCTTGTAGAAGTTCAAAGTCCAATAAGTGTACATTACTCCCCTGTCGATTTAAAACATATTGAAAAATAAATCCACATACAATAGAGAATCCATATATAAACTGTGGTCACAAGAGTAATATTAATTAAGCTTTCCTAGATTTCTAAAGGGTGAAATAATTCAATGATCATTATGTAGTGTTGGGTTCAAACAGGGCATTGGTTTCTGAGTAGCAGATTTTATTCTAATAAGTTCAATGACCTCATCAGCATGTTCTGTTCAAATTATGCATGTTATCCTATTTTCCTAGAAGGTGCCATCTTGCATTTCCAATCTGACAAAGTGATAGAACAAGTAATTATTAGCTTATGATCATTCATGCAGTTTTGATTTGTTAACCCATACCATATGCACGGGTAGCCATCTTGGATTTCATAAAAACACAAAATTCAATTAAATTTTGTTTAAATCGTACATTTTCCCATAGAGTCAAATCATAAATAATGATCTTCTGTAACAGCCATTTTAGACTTCTATCAATACAAAAACAAAAAGAAGAAACAAAATTGCAGAATATTCCTGCTGAATTTGACTACTGCCGCAGTGATCTCAGTGAAGAATGAAAGACAAAAAAATACATATATGTACGACATGATCTCAGAGAGAAGAATGATTGAAAGACCAAAATACATGTACATGCATGACGTGATCTCAGAGAGAAGAATGAAAGAAAAAGATGCACGAGTGATCTCAGAGAGAAGATACAATGTACATGTATGACGATGACAAAAGGGTAAAGACAAGGATGGCATTCTATGTACACTTGCTTGGACAACAAAGGCCAAGCTCTCTAATTATGGTTTAATTGTAGATGGCTCTACAAAGCTCTGACTTTGGGACATCAGAGTTGAGTTATCTATTGATACTTGAATACAAAAAAATAGCGATGCTTTCAATAATCTGATCTGCCTGAAGTTGAAGAACACATTTTGGTTTGATATTACTAGAACTGATTAAAAAAATATACATGATTTATTTTCAACTACTAAATTAATGTATGCAAATAAACACTTGCATGTATAAACAAGAAATGTGTGCATCACAAAATACGCCCATCTATATAAATGATCAAACGGTATAATGGTAATGACCCCAAAATAAATAGGGTTCTTCGCCTTCCACAGGGGAATCATGTGGCCAAGTTTGTTAAAGATCCAATATACAGAACTAAAGTTATCGTGCGGAAACGATCCTGTTGTCAAAAATTATATTTATAGTAATGGTGACCTTGACCTTTGACCTAATGACCCCAAAATAAATAGGGTTCTTTCCCTTCCACAGGGGAATCATGTGGCCAAGTTTGTTAAAGATCCAATATACAGAACTAAAGTTATCGTGCGGAAACCTGTGTGGACGCCAGCCCCCCGCCTGCCAAACCCAGTCACATAATACGGCCCATCTCGAGACTGGCATATAAAAAGTAAACGATAAACCTTCATCCCTTAGTGCTTTAAGTTTCCTAAAATCAAATTTTAATCCATGACAAAAACCAAATTAAGCAGTTTCTGTATACACCTTCAGTTATTTGATAAAGTAAATCTTGATGATAAAAATGAAAAACTAATTTCCAGAATGATTTGGAATTTCCTTCATTACTTTAGGGATAAAATTACAACAAAATATTATAAAACTGAATCTTATACATATTAGAAAGTGCAGTTTCCACAGAATATATGTTTTGCACTTTAATATACTGGAAACGGATATGATATGGGATCACAGGAACGAAGAACAAATTATAGGTACATGTACAAATATATAGCCCAACATTTATGAAAGTTATAATAATTAAATGACGTTTCTGCTTTCTGAACTTTTAAGAGACCAATAACAAGATTGTTTATATTATATGTCTATACATTTGACTTTCATACTGCTAGCAAGGTCATACAAAATTTTTATTTTGTAAATTTACCTTTACCTTATAATTACATACAGTAGGTTAAAGGCAGAGGCCTAAAAACCCATTTAAAGTGCTCGACAATGACCAGACAGAAATTTTGAGATACATGTATTTAAACAAGATCTGATATTACTTATTCATTAAATATATCAAATTGTCCTGATGCATTTAAAGTCATGTTTGTGAACTCTTGACACATATAGTCAGCTTCAATCCAATCAATTTAATTTCTTGTTCAGATTCATTTACTATTTTACATTTTTTTAGTGATAACCTTTTAAAGGCATACAGGCCGTTATTTTAATAAAAATAAAATGTTTCCCAATATAAGACCTAAATTAAAAAACCATAAAGATATACTGCAGTTGAAATTTTTCATAATATCATATGTAAATAGCCAAGAACGAAGGAAATACGTCACTGTTTGATTTTCTTCCATCCAGGAAAGAATGCAATGTTGATACACCAATATTCATACGACCTGACAGTGAACTTATTCAGGAAAGCGTTTGTGCATATGTGAAATTGTTTGTTGATGAAGAAAATGTTGGATGTGCAAAAATCGAATCATGGAAGAACAAAACCTTTGACACAGTGTGTGAAACTAAATTTTGTGGTATCATAGACCAATCTCTATTTTACATCGACCTCACTGTACATTATATACAAAATTTTGAAAATTTAACATAGACCAGCTTGGTTTTACAAAAATATAGACATTGTCTATAGGTCTACAGCTAATTTCGCACACTGCAATGACTGATTCTACACGAAAACGACACAAAAAGGAGGATTCAGCAAAATACAACAAAACCAGAGTATCTATAGGTGATGAATATGACAGATGGATTGAACTTAAGGACATCTTACGGATGAAAACACACGAGGAAGGAGCAAAAATTCTGTAGGATAGATAGGTTCACCTCACGCTGCTCGGCAAACTTCGGAGCTGCAGCCGATTCATAATTAATCATGTGTTAATGCAGATTCCACCAATAGACAATGCTAAACATTCAAATTCTTTTCACTAATTACGACATTATAACAGATTTTTTAAACCTGGCTTTTTGTTCAGAACATTTTATTAGTATAAACCATCAAATATTGCCAACTTTTAATTTTAACAAAAAATTAAATTCTGACAGCCTTAGGGTTAGGGTTAGGGTTAGAACATACATTTTTTTGTACTACTTTTTATTTTTATTTTTTTAAATCATTTCAATCCATTTTTCTAAATGTAGCTGATCTACTACTAAGGTTAATTGGCATCACCAATCTGGGTCAATCAATTAATCAATCAATCAAAATGTGCAGTTTTCAAATAAACAGCCATTCATTACTTGCTCCAATTGAATTGACAAGTGCAGAAAATATAAGATCCATTATTATGAACAACACAATGTTAATATAGTAGTATTCTTAAACCCTCTGAAGAGGTGTCCACTAGTACTGAGCAAATCAAATACATAATCCATAGGATATATCTATATGACAAAAAAGAGTGTCGCATGTATGGAAAATGCCACGCTCCTTGCACTTAAAAGACAACATGTAACAGCTCAGAATAGTCAGTGGTGGCATGTTGTAGGGTACAAATTTCTGTGGCCATGTAACCTTCCACCCATTAGCCAATCCAAGTGCCACCTTTTCATCTACACGATTTATTGATTGTAAACTTTTTCTTTACATGATTCTAGCTGAAATACTGATCATTAGTACTAAACAACAATCAATAAATCAATCAGGTATTCATCAAAATCCATGTAAAATGATGTTACCCGCATTCTGGGTTTGGCTATAAAGCCTATTAAATGATTATTTATTGTCATTTTCATAATTGATAATGTGGCAATACCAGACTTTTTGAGGGTGGGCGTCAGGATGTGCCGTAGATCAGAAGTCAAACGACCTTAACCACTGGGTCATTCATTAGCATCCCTCAATATAGTAATACTACATCTAGTCAAAATCATCTGGATTTCCAAAGCCTAATATTGTTATCCTTTTCTTTGTGTTCATTGATTTGAGGTGAGACGTAGTTCTTCTTTTGTTGTTATTAGTGGAATTGTTGACCATTCTAGTTTAAACTTTCTTCTAGCTCCTTTCTCAACATACAAAAAACGTACACACCACATATAGAAAAACCCCCAGAAAACACCCTTTTTGATACCCTGGCCTTGGAGCCTCTTTTTATGAAATGGGAAAGGCTTTCTTTAAGTCGGACTGTCCCCAAATCAATTCTGTGCAAAGAATCATTGTGTAAATATTTCAGAAGGATCGGTTGATTAGAATAAAAGTTATTGAAGAGTCACCATTATGTCTACAGGCCCATATCATGGATATGACAGCAAAAATTGGTCGTATAAATAAGAACCACCAGAATGGGATACCGTTATTGTTATGATTGCCACAGGCACCGTTAAAAGGGAGATGATGAATAGGCCATTTGTAGGGTCATCAAATTTTGTTTTGCAATGAGCCAACAATGAGCATTACTAACCAAGTTTCCCTATACATTTTGTATATTTGTCAAAGGGCTGTGCCATTCTCCAATCATGTGGCACTGATGATCCTTTTTTATTTGTCAAAGGACTGTGTCATTCTCCAATCTTGTGGCACTGATAATTCAGCATTGTTCAACCAAGGGATTAACATTTTGAAGGAGTGGTACACCACAGCAGTCAAATTAAATCCTTTAATATTACAAGGGTCTACAGAAAGTAATGTTGACACAGGGGCTTGAAATTAGTTTGAGTGAGTTAGTGATTGCTGCTTAATGTCAAAGAAGAAGCAATTTTTCAGCTATAAATATCATGGTGAGAACATGTTACATATAGAGTAGATGATGGTCATGATGTCTACTTTGTACCTAATAAGACAAACACTCTTATTGGATTCTTATAGTGCTAGCTAACTGAAGCAACAGTAGCTGCGGAACCATAGCTCTAATATGGTCCTATATATGATCCACACCTGTCACGAAAATAAGACTAAGAGCTGCGGTTCTGTATACAAAAATGTAGCTAAGGCAACAGCAGACATGTCGCTCCACTCCGATACATTACTAGTATCATGATTTCGAGCTAACCAGTCTTGGTCGTGATGGTATGTAGTTTGATTTATAACTACCTACTGTACATGCAATCAGTACCTAACAACACTAACATTGTTAGCTCGAAATCCAGCTAAGTCCAGGTGTACTCAATACAACATTATGTGATAAAGTTTGTCAGTGACTTGCGACAAGTCTGTGGTTTTCTGCGGGTACTCCAGTTTCCTCCACAATTAAAACTGACAGCCACAATATATCTGAAATATTGTTGAAAGTGGTGTTAAAGGATAACAAAACAGTCTTTGCTTTTAATCAAAGTACTTTTTCTAGCTATTTCATTGTCTTATAAATCAATCATTTTTATAAAGTCACAAAGTGAAAAACAAACGCTGAATTATATTTTTTTCTTGTATGATATAATTTCATCATAAAAAAAAATATAATTACTGTTTTATTGTGTAAGGTGTCTAAAAATAGATTAAGTCCTGCACATTTCGAAATAACTAGCTAGCATTGCCGATTGGTTAAATGAAACACACCTCCAAGTTCCTAGTTAAACGTCCTTGACATCAACTAACGGAAATTCACTAGTGACGAAACTGATCCGTCTTCTTAATTAGAATTAACATAGAAGTTTTTCCCAAATCAAATAAAAGAAAAAAATGTGCAACTATTAAAACGATTAGAAACTTAAATTATCATCAAAAGACTCCGTGTTTATAAAGTTAAATGATATTTCCAGACAAATCAGCTGATTTAGCCGGTCTCTGCACTTCAATTTTTTTCATTTATTTGGGGTTAAAACTAATTCAATCATTATATAAATATCTGATTTTTTAAAGATACAACCAATAGAATTATAAAATAAAATTGTGCTGATACCTTTTCATTAATAATTCTTCCGAAAGATGCAGCATGCGTTTCACACTCACAGACAAACCACGTTGATTATTGACGTGCAGTTTAAAGGTAACCGCGCATGTCTCGTTTTACTTCCGGTTGGCGATGAAAACGTGATCGCTTTGTTTACAATTTTTTTACAAGTAGATTTTCATTACGTCGTTAGTACATTATGCAATATGACTCAGATAATTAGAGCTTGACATTCAAACATCCAAATTCACGTTTTCACAATGAATCATTTGAAATTCCTCAGTTTTGCAGAATATGTAGATTATTTAACGAAAAATAACTATTATAAAAAGCGTTTGTAAATCAGAAACTATGAACATCATTTTATTACTGTTCTCCATCTTACAGTCACAGTGGTACACTCAATGACGAGTATAATAAATAGTAATGCCCTATCGGGCATGACATTACACGTCTTTCCAGCTCAAACTCGTACAGTACCAAGACACCGGCGCTTGTGTTTTCAAAATTACCCCTCGCATCACCCCTTCTTAACTTTCTGTCATAACCCGTCAACACCCGAACAAATTAGGACTGTTAAGTAAGACATTCGTTAGAACTGAGAGATGGATACTCGTCACCGAGTCATAATTGCAGTTCATGTTATTCAGTTATAGTGACTATAGTGGTGTATGCTTTATTTGCCTTGTCTGTACATTTATATATTATGTAAATTGTAATGCTAAAACCCAAATGGGTTACTTGTGTGCATTAATAATATAAAATAGAACACATTAAGTTATTTGTGGAGCGAGTTGACACGGTTACACCCCCGTTGATCCGAAGGTCCGATAGTCCGCACAGCCTTGAAATAAGAAATTTTTGTATACAAAAGTATGACTTTATGTATGATTTTTATTATATTTATATGTATGATATGTATTATATTTATATGTATGATATGTATTATATTTATATGTATGATATGTATTATATTTATATGTATGATATGTATTATATTTATATGTATGATATGTATTATATTTATATGAATGATATGTATAATATTTATATGTATGATATGTATTATATTTATATGTATGATATTGAATGTCTGTTTGATGGTTGTCTTGTGTGTTTGCATTATCTGCAATTGGGGCGCAAATCTTTTTGCAATAAAATTATCTTATCTTATCTTATATGTTGTGATGCTTTTTTCTATTGCCTTCTACAAATTTGTATACGATGGTGATTTTCTCTAAATAAAAACATCAAATGATAAAAAAAAATATAAAATAAAATAAAACATTTATTTTCAATAAAATTTCATCATAAAATGATAATGTATTTTAAGGCACTGATCCAATATGCATTTTTAATGTATATTATTTTCTATATGTAATTTATTTCTTGTAATATATATGTTAATATTTGATTGTCTCTCTCTCTCTCCATTATTATTATTATTAAAGATTGCACAAAAAAATGTAGAGTTTACAGAACAACCCAGAATGTAAGATCTTAATTGTGCCCTTCCAGTTCAAATTTTAGCTTTATTTTTGTTTGAAATAAGCCATGTTTGGTCAATTAAGGATTTTCTATTCAAGTTAGTAATGACTGCGATCCGGCCTGGATATAGTTCAGACATATAACAAAATATACACTCGAATACACTCGAGTATGATACCCATTTCATTTAATCTTAAAGGGTCCCTGAAATTTGTCAAATTTCAAAATTTTCCTGGGAGGGGGGGTGCTGAACCACCAGGCTGTACTGGCTTGCCAGAATATATTCATAGCCTACCATTTTGACAGTTGAGTCCTCGAATCCTTCGTTGATGCAAGGCTTGTATAGCCGGGTCATAACCTTGCCCAAAGCCACTCAAAACAACTACAATTATTAAAGTTAAAATACAATGTACTTAAAAATGTCTGACATATCTATATTTCATTTTTCGTCTTTTTTCCTATTGAAAAACGTTAAAGAACGATAACTCTATGTGGAAATATAGACACAGTCGCTTGAATTTCAATGATATAAAAGGAAGAGTAAAAAAAATATAATATTTCAACTGATATTTAACAGACATATTCTTTGAGTTATTGTTCTTGAGATGCATTGGTATACCAAATAGTAATATTAATTGAAACAAGTTCATAATTTTTTTTTAATTTTTTTTTTTTTATATACAACTCAATCATTAGGCTAGAGCCAATCGGAACCAAGACATTTGAAATCTAAATACAGGCTGCACTCTTCTCCATTGTGAGACAATTAAATTTTCACCTCTATATCCTTCAAGTCCTCTCGGATGACTTTTTTTTCTCTCTTATGGAGACCAATACCATTTTCCGCGCATTGATGTTGGGTGTTGTGATTTTTGTTCCTCCAAATTTTCTATTTCTTCGTTTATGGCAAGTTTTCGATGCTAGTATTTATTGTTACAAAGTGTGTATATGTCAAAGTGTGCTTATAAGCATAGCATGGATGATATGTGTATACCACCCATTCTCCGCTATTTGGCCTCGAGGTCTTTGCAAGGGCAGCAATGCCATTTGGGCAGTGCTGGATGTTGACATATATATATATATATATACATGTAGTTGCTATTTGGGAAGGGGTTCCATAATACATCAAGCTTCGTGGTCCCGGAAATGTAGGTCCGCCAATATCAAAGTTATCTCTATTAATTAAATGTATAAAGAAAATAAGAGATGAAATAATAAAGAAATATTATTTAAAATATGTATGTTAACAAAAAGCCAAACTGAAATGAACGGGGCAAATTCCATGCCACAAGCGCCCGCGTACCAAGACATACTGACACAGCTGCGAGGAGAGATTTTATTTATATATTAGAGGGTAGAATCCGGGGTCAAGGGGGAAGTTATCCCAACTTTGAAAAGTGTGTTTGTGTTTCATCGAGAGGATGATGATGTCGATCGTGCACTAGACCAACAAGCTTAGTTGGGTGTTTGTAACTGCTAGCTCACTGAAACAACAGTCCGCTCTATTCGGACACAGTATATTGTTTCTAGCCAGTCTGTGCTCTTACTCTTTAATGATCAGTGCTAATACTCCTTAATGATCAGTGCTAATACTCCTTAATGATCAGTGTTAATACTCATTAATGATCAGTGCTAATACTCCTTAATGATCAGCGCTAATATTCCTTAATGATCAGTGCTAATACTTCTTAATGATCAGTGCTAATACATTGTACTCCTTCATGATCAGTGTTAATACTCCTTAATGATCAGTGCTAATACTTCTTAATGATCAGTGCTAATACTCCTTAATGATCAGCGCTAATATTCCTTAATGATCAGTGCTAATACTCCTTAATGATCAGCGCTAATATTCCTTAATGATCCGTGCTAATACTCCTTAATGATCAGTGCTAATACTCCTTAATGATCAGTGCTAATACTCCTTAATGATCAGTGCTAATACATTGTACTCCTTCATGATCAGTGTTAATACTCCTTAATGATCAGTGCTAATACTTCTTAATGATCAGCGCTAATACTCCTTAATGATCAGTGTTAATACTCCTTAATGATCAGTGTTAATACTACTTAATGATCAGTGCTAATACTCCTTAATGATCAGTGCTAATACATTGTACTCCTTCATGATCAGTGCTAATACTCCTTAATGATCAGTGCTAATACTCCTTAATGATCAGTGCTAATACTCCTTAATGATCAGTGCTAATACTCCTTAATGATCAGTGCTAATACATTGTACTCCTTCATGATCAGTGTTAATACTCCTTAATGATCAGTGCTAATACTCCTTAATGATCAGTGCTAATACTCCTTAATGATCAGTGTTAATACTCCTTAATGATCAGTGTTAATACTACTTAATGATCAGTGCTAATACTCCTTAATGATCAGCGCTAATATTCCTTAATGATCAGTGTTAATACTCCTTAATGAGCAGTGCTAATACTCCTTAATGATCAGCGCTAATACTCCTTAATGATCAGTGCTAATACTCCTTAATGATCAGTGCTAATACTCCATAATGATCAGCACTAATACTCCTTAATGATCAGTGCTAATATTCCTTATGATCAGTGATAATACTCCTTAATGATCAGCGCTAATACTCCTTAATGATCAGTGTTAATACTCCTTAATGATCAGTGCTAATACTTCTTAATAATCAGCGCTAGTACTCCTTAATGATCAGTGCTAATACTCCTTAATGATCAGTGTTACTACTCCTTAATGATCAGCGCTAATACATTGTACTCCTTCATGATCAGTGCTAATACTTCTTAATGATCAGCGCTAATACTCCTTAATGATCAGTGCTAATACTCCTTAATGATCAGTGTTAATACTCCTTAATGATCAGTGTTAATACTACTTAATGATCAGTGCTAATACTCCTTAATGATCAGCGCTAATACTCCTTAATGATCAGTGTTAATACTCCTTAATGAGCAGTGCTTATACTCCTTAATGATCAGCGCTAATACTCCTTAATGATCAGTGCTAATACTCCTTAATGATCAGTGATAATACTCCTTAATGATCAGCGCTAATACTCCTTAATGATCAGTGCTAATATTCCTTAATGATCAGTGATAATACGCCTTAATGATCAGTGTTAATACTCCTTAATGATCAGCGCTAATATTCCTTAATGATCAGCGCTAATACTCCTTAATGATCAGTGATAATACTCCTTAATGATCAGTGATAATACTCCTTAATGATCAGTGCTAATACTCCTTAATGATCAGTGATAATACTCCTTAATGATCAGCGCTAATACTCCTTAATGATCAGCGCTAATACTCCTTAATGATCAGCGCTTAGCGGGGAAGCAGGAAATACCAAATCTATAGTCTTTAGTTTTACGCACATAATGGTTTGAAAAAAGAGAAGAAGCATAAGCATTCAGGGTACTAGTAAATCAACACGTCGGGCCATAATTATTTTACTAATTTATTTCAAAATTGGTACTATTTTACCCTTTAAATAGGGAGATGGGTTCCCTCATAACTCTGAAATAGTAGAAACTACAACTAAACTGTCGACACACCCTAAACAGGAAATGTTCAAAGGGATTCAACAGAAAAAATATATACAACTCGGACATAAAAGAAAAAAGTTATCATTTTGGGTGTTAGTACACTTTGACCCTCTTTTCCATCTCAGAACCCATAAGATCAAATTGGTTTTAAAAAAAACTGTTACACCATGTCATGCGTTGACACAGCCATTTTTGATTTATGATCCATACAAACAAAAACCATGGCATTGTAAGGAACCTTCCAATGATTACTTTACTTTAAACATATTTATTGTCAAACAAATACAGACAATGGATCAATTCAATTCAAATATTTTACTGTAAATAATTTACAAAAGGATTGGATGACAGGCATATAGCCTATAATTAGTCCTCTCCCAAATACAAGATGGACGTAAATATATAAATAGATATGAATTAAATAGACATTGCCTGCCATGATTATATAATTAAGCAGTGATTCATATGAAGACAATTTTCTTTAAAATTAATTCCAATAAATAAATTAATTACATTATTAAATTATTCATATAATTAACAAAAATGAAATTAGGAGATTTAACATAGAAAAAAGAATATCCACATGGCAGGCAATAAACATATATGTAAAATTTTATAATAAGTTATTTTCAAAAAAAAATTCTTAGTACAGTCCAGCATTAGGTATAAATTTACTTTAAATAATCAAATATATGAAATTAAATTAAGAAACAGATCAGACACAAGTTATAAACTTACGAGGTCTTCTCCATTACATATAAATCATTAATTAGACAATATATTACAAAAACAGAACATTATTTCATTCATAATTATTTGGGAAAAATGACATAGTATTGCAAGATATACTGTGATTGATATTGAGTCGTTGCCGTCAGATGAGTTAAAAGTACATAAACATTAGACAAATCGTTTAGTGTCTAGTATGTATCTGTGAACAGTTGTGTATCCAATGATCATTATTGATGTAGTTTGGGGTATATCAAAATTTTTTGAACAAAAATATTATTCATTTTCACCCAAAGTCCTATGAAAAACTATGTCGTGCGGTAGTGACTTTCTCGGATTTCCGATTAAAAAAAAATTGCCACAAGTTTTGTTGAGAAAGCTTCCAGTCAATTGTGATTCCAAATGGTTCAGTAACTATATAGAGTCCCCACTCTAATTTATTTCCGAGTTATTCTCCTTTGATCGTCTTCAATGTAAGTTGTATGTTTAAATTTATTGTAACAAATTATATTGTTGCTTGTTGCCATGGCCGTAGCGCAATGGAGGCAAATGCCTCACTTTTGAAACGACAAGTATAACCTTTGAAAGCAAATACATTTTTTGTCTTCAAAATTTGTCTAAATTCACCCCCCTTTTGCCTCACTTTATTCAGACCCGGCCTACGGCCGTGGTTGCCTAATATTAGGTAGTGGAGAATACACTCCAACTGTAGATAATCAACGAGACCAGCTATAAGGGTCGAGTTGATTATTTCTAAGAATCTACAAGTTGGAGTGTATTCTCTTACATAATACATTTCTATCTGCAACAGTGTTTTCATTTTATATTTTTACCTTTTTAATGTTCAGAAAGCTAAATAAGCCACAATTAACAAAAATTAAACAAAATTTTATCGGCATTCGTGCCCTTTCCCTATGACATCCCCTGTTCGTGCTTTCGATTCTCGTTTACATTTAGATATTTTAAGGTGTTTCAAGTGAAAAGAATCGTTTATATTTAGATATTTCAAGGTTTTTCAAGTGAAAAGAATCGTTTATATTTAGATATTTCAAGGTCTTTCATTTGTCCCAAATGTTCACCTGTGGTCTGTCTGATTTGTTATTAGTTGCGGTCGGTTCGTAAGTTGTTTTTGTATTGCGAGAATATACATTTTAAAAGTTCACATACTCGACCGTTCTGAACATAAATTATTCCAGACCTGAAATACTTGTCTTGTGTCTTGTATATATTGATCTATTGTTTCTTTAAACAAATTGTTGATATTTATTAACAACGCTTACTATCAAGAATCATATCCATGTACTAACAAAATATTTTTTGATTAGAATAACGAAAAATCAAAATATCTTTTAAACTACGGTATAGATTTTTGAACAGCAAAATAAACGAGAGTTTTATTTAGAATTAGGAGTGCTAACTTAAAAATGTTACAGTAATGCTTCTTATTGTTTTGGCTGAGGCTGCACTCAGATGAAATTTTGTATTTTGGTCCTATTTTGTTGTAATTTTGTTGTAATCCGTAGTCAGATATCTTACCTGTAAACTCTCTCTCAGCCACGTGTACTTTAGACGAACCTGAAAAGCATTTCTCTCATAAATTATTGTTATATTTTGCATTTTTTGTAAAATGGGTAAAAAGTCTGACTTATCTCCGGAATGCCAAAAGTTTGTAAAAAAGTTGTTTGCCATTTTTAGTAAGGAAAAGGCAACGAAGAAGCCAATTGTCTCATTTGATAGGGTATATCAAAGGACATCTAAAGCTTTGGGTGTGTCTTACACTTCAGTGCACCGTATTATGAATGGTAAGAGGCCTTGTAAGTCAAATAGACCCAAAGAAAGAGCTAAAATTTTGGACGACTTTGATCATTGTGTTAATTAACTTTTTTTTCTTGCTGAAATTAGCTTTGTTACATTTTTTATTTTTTATTTTGCATGGTTTTCTGTGAGACAGACACTTAAAAGAACAATCCACGGTTTATAAATTCACGGAAAATTGCTCCGACCGTCTCAATAATACATAAGGAAATAAAAGATTCTATTAAAATATTCTCTAACTAAACTTACTCATTGATCTTGGATATACTTATAAGAAATAAAGAGTTTATCTTACAAAAACGATGAAGGGGTTTAATAAGGTGCTTCCTGATAAGGAAGGGGGCAACTTCCTATTTTGTACGATATACTGGGGTGTGCAAATATGAAAGGGTAACAAGTTGTGCAAGCTTATGAAACAATTATATCAATTTTGGGGCAACTTTTCTCCTTTTCTAGTTAAAAAAAATGGCCAAATATAGTGTATAATATACCTGTGTAGGATATATTAATTTGGGCCAGTTTTCAATCCTTCAGACCGCCACGATATAGCTGAAATACTGCTGAAAGTGGCGTTAAACCCCATTCAATCCTTCAGTGGTACATCTCCGTAAAAAGTATGGTTGTTATCCCCCCCCCCCCCGGATCCCTAATTACCAGTGTAAGAACGCTTTGAATATTTCCTTTGGCAATCCCGAAGGTTGCAGTTCCACAATCATAAAGATCCGTTGCTTTGCCGAGATGAACGGTTTTCATCATTATTGATTTTATTATACATTAATTGGTTTTCATGTTTGTCATGGCATTGAAATGAACATCCAAGATATACTCTAGCTAATAATCAAATAACAGAATACTGTTAAATTGATGATATAAGACAAACTATGTGATGAAAACGTCTTTTCAATATGTTGATGCGGTGAAAACTGCAATCGTTTTTATAAATGCCGCTTCTGCGTATGAACAGTTGCTATAAATCTTGTAGAAAATGCAACTGCAATAATAGCTGAGTTCCGTGACACCTATTATTCCGTTCCTAGACATCTTTGATCGTATTAAATCGTCAAAATGAAGAGACCGGTTTTTCAACTTACCTCAAAAATCTACCAAGGATCCGTTATTTGTTCCCCAAGAATCGCGCAACGTCGATGTTCATCCCGAAGGTTTCGTTATGGATATACACCGTGCAGTTGTAACTGTTGAAACTATATGGGGTCAGATGAATTTATTAACTTATATATTGATTCATCGTCGCGGGTAACCCACGGTTGATTCCGATACGTTGCTCTCTTTCCAGAGAGAGGAACGTATCGGAATCAACCGTGGGTTACCGACGATGATATTTATTACAACACATAAATAATACACAAAACAACTTGAAGCAAAAGAAAAAAAAAGATAAAAAAAGATAAACATGGACAGGGACAATTTATAATCCAACCGAAAACCAAACGGGCCTTATATTCATGAAAAGTAAAAACAAACAAAGACAAAGATCTAAACTTCGGATTCCTGCTTTGAATAAACACTTCGAAGTGGAATAGGTTAAATATATATTTCCAAACTTTTAGCTCACGTTTGAGCTGAAAGATATAACTTGGTTTAGTAGAATAGTTACGTGAAACAATTGCAAGTATCAATGATTCATCAATAATTATTGCAGTTTTTAGGTATTTTTTACCAATGTTAAGTTGCAAGTTTGGTAAAAAAAAAAATAGCTCACGAAATGACAGTGCTCAATGTCATGTTAAATTAGGAAGTTGCACAATCTCAAAATTCATTTTTCCTTCCGTTTTCTTACATGTATATAAATTCAAAATGTCATACAGAATCGAACAAAATGACAGTTATATTCTTCATATTATATAGACTTCATTTTTGTTCACTATTAAAGACAGAAGTGCTATATATTTAGTCAAGGATTTATATAGTACTATATAAATCCTTGATTTAGTGAAAAAATAAAAATAACGAAAAATGTCCCAGTCCAAGTAATTTTTACAGGTAAAATATTTTACAGGTAAAAATCAATGAACTCAATAGTGCGTGTAGGAGATGGTGACGGTCTCTACGGAGAACAATGGAATCTTTCGGGTAGACTAAATGTGTACATGTAGGTTGAATTCCGGATTCCCAATTTCGTTTCCGTATTTGGTTTTGTAAAATATATGTACTGTCTCTTTTACGTTTTCTGCTGATGTCAGTGATGAGTAAAGTAGCACATTTCACACACAAGACTGTTTTCTTTTACAAATCCTCTCGCTAGTTCCCCAAAGCCTATTATATGGTGGAGAACCTTCAGATTGTTTAAGATGTAACATTTCGATCATCCGAGGAAAAAGTTAATTGCTGTGATTTTTCTGTTTGGGAAATTTTGATTGTGTTTGGCCCTCGTGATGCACAGGGACTCGGATAACTATTTCTGACAAATATGCGATCTCTGGCAATGGCAATCTCGTAGAAAATACCAAAAGGGAAACATCGAGTTGCTTACCGCCTTTTTTCAAAATCATAATTTCGTCTGATCTTTGCCCAGAAATATCGGTCATTGGCTATTAAATGTCGGGAATTGAATAAATTTTACATATTTACATACCTTTGCTACTGATTTTTACTTTTTATGCTGTTTTCAAACATTTCTTGACCTGATTTGACCAAACGGCCGAGATCCCTGTCCGAAAGTCAACATTTCCCACCCAAATTATATTCTGGTCGGAACTGCCATTTGGTACACATCGAGACTCACCTTATGATGATCATGACTGTCATGTTGACTTCCGGGTAGGGATCTCGGCCGTTTGCAATCTCCCATACAGAGTTGTCGGTCCTTGCAGCCTGCAAGGACCGACAACTCTGTATGGGAGATTGGGCCGTTTGGTCAAATCAGGTCAAGAAATGTTTGAAAACAGCATAAAAAGTCCATGTGCGTGGTGTAGCTGTTGGCCTCGTTTTGGATCAGTCGGTCATATTTACGCAACTGTATCTTTTCATTTCCTAGACCGCATAAGAGCAAAACCACCTCCACTTATACAGTAATTGTTCTTGAGAATTATCTCATAACAATATCGAGAGACAATTATAATAATGCACTGTTTTTGAGAATTATCTGATAACAAAAATTGAGGGACAAATTATATTACATTGTATTTGAGAATAATCTCATGGCAATAATTTATAAACGCTATAACTTTATATGCCTTGTTAATAATAATAATAATAATAATATTTTATTCAGGCAAATCAATCACATACATATAAAACACACATATACTATTACAATATACATAAAAATAAATTATAAATATTGTAAACTTGACAGCCTAGGATAACCCATAAAGCCCAATAAATTGGGCTTATTTCCAATGGGGTCCTTGTCTTGTAAGATTACAAGAGTAAAATAATAAAAATTTGTTTACTCATATAACACACTAGCACATAAAATATTTAGAAAAAAAAAGCACTAAATTTAAAAGCACTATGTTGAGTTTGCCCGAACAAAAAATATTTAAAAATTTTGAGTGATTTTTAAAAATAAAAATATTCATTTTCTTCTCTTCTTCTTGCCTCAGATTTTAAAAATTCTTTTACAGCATTTTTAAATGCTTCCTTGTTGGTTACATTCTTTATAGAAATTGGCAAACTGTTCCAGTCTCTTATTGCTTTATATGAAAAGCTATTAGTGCTACATCAATTTTCCTTTGGAGTAATACAATTAAAATTAGAGGCTCCCCTTGTAATTCCTTGATTAATATTAAAATTTTCACATAAATATTCTGGTGCTCTACCATGATATATATTAAAAACATGGTTAATTCTAAGTTGACTTACTCTGTCTGGTACAGAAAGCATTCCAACACTGTCTAGTATATCACAATTTATGCGAATTCTGGGTCCCAGGTCGAGGATAAATCTCACAACCTTATTTTGTAATATTTGAAGTTTTTATCTCATAACAAATTAAAGGCTATTGATATGAGTATTTAAAAGCTAATTGTGAAATTATGAAGAAATATTCGCCATAGATAGACGACAACACGAAGATCAGCCAAGATGTGACATTTGGATGGACAATAAGATGACTCCATGAACTTTATAATCTGTTGAGAATTATCTCATAAGATCGGTATACAAGTACTGAGCAGCCACATGAACTTTATAATCTGTTGAGAATTATCTCATAAGATCGTTGTATAGACCTTTTTATTCTTAAAAACATGGGCGCGGCCATTATCAACTTCCGAGTGTGTCCGCCATTAGTAATATACAAAAATATTATGTTCTCGGGGTTTATCGATACGCTAATGTATGGTTTCTCTAGTACAGGTGTCACAATATACTGTTATTTCGGCTTGAAATTCAATGACAACATGTACACCTGCTGTGAAGTGATTTGTAAACGGAGATATAATGACAACAAATAAATTACCTTGTATGTATTATTATTTTTTTTAATCACCGTTATATTCCCCATACAAAATCAGTATAAATCCTACTGCATGCACTTTTTTCTTTTTTTTTATGCCCCCGCGACTATTGGTCGGGGGGGCATGTTGTTTTACCCCTGTCCGTCCGTCCGTTCGTCACACTATAGTATGCATAGTTTGTCTCGCTAACTCCTCCTACAGTTTTGAAGCTACAACTTTAATATTTTGTAGGATGTTTATACACATAATGGAGGTGTGCATGTGCATAGGATTTTGATTTTCATCAAATATTCTCAAAATGACAGGTAGTTGGACTTTTCATTTATGCCCCCATATAGGATATATGGTTTGTCCGGCTAACTCCTCCTACAGTTTTTGAGCTAAACCTTTTATATTTTGTAGACAGTTAGTACTTACACTGAAGGTGTGCATATTTTATGGATTTTAACTTTCAACAATGTTTTACAAAATTATGGATGCATGAACTTGGACAGATTTTGCTAAATCCATATAGGATATATGGTTTATCTGGCTAACTCCTACAGTTTTTGAGCTAGACCTTTTATATTTTGTAGACAGTTAGTACCTACATTGAAGCCAGAAGGTGTGCATATTTTATGGATTTTGACTTTCAACAATTTTTTACAAAATTATGGATGCATGAACTTGGACAGATTTTGCTAAATCCATATAGGATATATGGTTTGTCTGGCTAACTCCTCCTACAGTTTTTGAGCTAGACCTTTTATATTTTGTAGACAGTTAGTACCAACACTGAAGGTGTGCATATTCTATGGATTTTGATTTTCAACAATTTTTTACAAAATTATGCTTATATGAACTTAGCCACTGAAACCTGTTAACATGTAAACAACGCTCCTTATACTTGCGGGTCCCTCCGGGCACTCCGGCTTCCTCCGCCACGATATGGCTGAAATACTGCTGAAAATGGCATTAAACCTCATTCAATCAATCAATCAATCGAACATCACATTGTTAGGTACAGATTCATTTATTTCAGTCATTTCTGCTTGATGCTGAATAAGCCGAACATTGGTTTACCCTTTTGCAATTATAACCGCGGGGGCATTGTATATGTCTTACAGACACAAACCCCTTTTAAAGTCTATACATAAGTCTTCTACATCATACCCGATGAATAATATACCATTCCTTCAAATTAAGTTATATTGAAAATCCATTTTGGCTCTTCAAGACGTTTTCTTTGCATTATACCCCTACACATTCCTCAGAACAAAGCCAAAAGTTAAAGGAAAAGACCAGTCAGTTGAAAAGTTGTTTTAATTCAATTCATTATAACTTGTTATTCGTAAATAATTTATTATTAAAAAAACCCACTTTTATTAACATTAATATACCCAATTAAAAATATGAATATTTGGAATTTCCTGTCGTAGTGTAAGCGGCCATGACACCTCTTCATGTGACGTCACGCAGTCAGATCATGTTAGTTGAATAAATAACATGTATCTGACTCTTTTCAACATCGTGCCCGTTTGGTTATGTTTTAATATCAGATCAACTGCAATACAATGTTTATAATTGTATATCGTTCTAATTTTGTTCTTAATATCCCCATCCCATGTTACATTTTCATAAAACAAAGGAGTTTATTTGTACGGTGAAAAAGGAGGGGGGTGTTCTAGGTATGATTTCATGTTTTACGTGATTGGCCGTAGGTTAAATAACTGTCAGTTTTAAGTCGTTTTATGCTTACACATGTTTTTTTTTCTCTTTTTGTCCCCAATGCTGTCGTACTTTCCCGTGTTTTTCGTGGTCACTGGTCGATGTGTTGACAAGGATAGTCCTGACCGGTAATATGTACAAAAAAAAATTCTTCTCACATTTTCCCTTTCATTAGTGCAATAAAATGCTTGACATGAAGTCATAATGATATTGTAAATATCAAAAGATAAATATACGACGTTATTTTACGATTTACATAATTTTTAATGATAAAATTGCAACTGATACAATGCTGATATATACCGACTTTTACTACGTCACGGGCAGGATAAATCCGAGAATAGATTATGATCCCATTATGACTTTTGTCTCCTCCACATTGTAGAGTTTTGAAAAATGGCGATCCCCATTATTTGGTGCTACAGGCAACTTCAATCATCAAATTCTACCTTACGGTATACTATTTTTAACATTCATTAACACAAATGTCTTTTATTTACTGTCATTTAAATTTTCACACTAACTTGTTAAGACCATGACCTTTTCCTTTAAGGCAGTAAATTGGAATTGGAGTGAGGGGGTTTGAGGTGGATAAGGTTGAGACGGGGGCATTCAATTTTCTAGTTTTTTTTTTGCTTTTCAAGCATAAGAAAAAAAGGGTAATTAAATTAATATTTTGTATGAAATTAAAAAGTAAATATATAAATTATAATATACGCTTTTTGAAATTATTACTATACGATTTAAAGTGAAGATTTATAAACATAGATCTATACAAAATGCAACTATTTTGCGTTTTCGAATTTCAAGCCGTCTTCAAGTTGTGTCCTTTGCAAGGTTGATCACTGTGGTTATAAAAAAAAATATGTACGTCGTGGGAATATTTTCTAGGTGATCGGAATTAGGTTGTCTTGTAATATACAGGATGTACCCAATATACAGGAAGACCCCCTACTGTGAACAATCTATTTTGAGATGCCATTCAATGAAAATAACAACCTGACCATATTCTTACATAATAAGAATAAAAATTAGATAAGAAGTTGAAATTTATAGAAGATATTTATACACATTTATAAGAAAAAAAAATATAAATGCACAAGTATTGTCTGTTTGAATGTAAGATTTAGTTCATTAGTCTACAGTAAACAATTTATAATGTGAACCGATGATATACTTATTGGAACTTTATGGACGATATTGTTATAATATGAACCGATATACTTATTGGAACTTTATGGACGATATTGTTATAATATGAACCGATATACTTATTGGAACTTTATGGACGATATTGATCCAATGCCGATTTTATGTTTAGGATGTTTAGTTCCAAAGACTTATAATGTGAACCGATATACTTATTGGAACTTTATGGACGATATTGGTCCAATGCCGATTTTATGTTTAGGATGTTTAGTTCCAAAGACTTATAATGTGTGACAATGGATGTTAGCATTTTGTTTTCAAGAATATATATTGTGCATTTTTACTATTTTGATGCATATAATATGAAAGATATTGATTTTTTTTCATATTGATTAGATATGTTTGTTGTTTTTCAACAAGCGTTTATAGATTGTGCATTGTTTTATGAGATTTCAAGTTTTGAAGCATTATTGTGAATAAGTAGAAGTGAAACTTGCATCAGATAGATGTGAGAATTTTTTTTAAATTTTAAGGTGAATTTTGACTAAGTGGTACATGACATGTGTTGTCGAGAAATAGAGTTTCTAGTGTACATGACATGTGTTGTTTGTGAGATATTGTTTCATGGCAAAATCGCGTAGTTTCAAATAAGTTGTGTGAAAATCATTTGTCTGTGGTGTGAGAGATATTTCAGAAAATAACCCATATAACATGTCTTTTTATGATGCTTTTCATTTGACAATTTATTGTATGTCTTTGTATTCTGACCAAACATGTCTTGTTCATTTTTGTTTTGTCAATGTCATTTATGAGTAGCCTCATTGAAACATATTTAAAATTTTTGCTCAGAGTGGGAACTCTACTGAATTATGCTCATTGAAATCTTTTTAATGATCTGCCACAATTTGAAAGACATTTTTGATTTCATATATACATATATATGCTAAACTTTTCCACTATGATTGATAGATTTTGCATGACCATGAACGAGAGTTTAGAGTGAAGTTTGGGTTGGTTGAAAGTTGCTCAGACGTTCTTTATGTAGAAGTGAAATTATAATTTACATGTATATATATATTTTTTGGGGAATTGTATTATATTGAAATAGGTAAATATCATCCGAATTCAACCTGTTTAGAAAAATGGGGCATTTTTCTTTTTGGCGGGGGATATTGTGTACATGTAGGTTGAATTCCGGATTCCCAATTTCGTTTCCGTATTTGGTTTTGTAAAATAAATGATTGATTGATTGATTGATGTTTAACGTCCAGTGAGCAATTTTTCAGCTATATTCAGGACGAGTAAAATATATGAACTGTCTCTTTTACGTTTTCTGCTGATGAGTAAAGTAGCACATTTCACACACAAGACTGTTTTCTTTTACAAATCCTCTCGCTAGTTCCCCCAAGCATATTATAAGACCGTCGAGTGTCTATTGTCCTCAGGGATTTAAACCCACGGCCACAGGCTCTTTTCAAGACTTATTCCCTCCGTATTTCATCAAACTTTGTCAAAATATACACCCAAAAATTCCTTTAAAATGCTATTTTTCTATATGAGCAGGGCCAAATCCGTTCACTTTCTGGTCTGCAAACTTCTAAATTAAATTAGCACCCTTGATTCTCTACACAACTCTCGTTTACACGTCTACTTTAAAATCTACAGTTTAAAATTTATTTCAAATTTTCGTTATTCTAATCTTAATTATAGAGGTTAGTAGTGTGGTCACCGTAGCCGAGTGGTTAGATGGAAGTTTTGAAAGTTAAAGTAGACTTGAAAAACCCCAGCAGTGGTTTGATACCCGAAAGTCCCACAATATGTATTACACGTTTTTAAGCCTAAAACGGTAAAAGGTTAAAGTTCATATATCCAAGAGCAAAAGAATAAACTAGATTCTTCAAAATAATCCACTGTTCGAACAATAGAGGTACGTCAGAGAAATGTATTATGAGAGGATAAATATAGGATAGTCCTGTTATGTAATTCTGTTCAATTTTCAGAATATACAAAAAATGTAATATCTTAAGCCACGTCATACTAAATCGTCTTACCAATGCAGTCGACAACCTTCTCCGAAAGGCAGGCTTCAGGAAAGGCAGATCATGCAATGACCAAATCTTTACATTGAGACAGATAATTGAACAGAGCAATGAATTGAACACTACAGTTTATGCCAACTTTATTGATTTTGCAAAGGCGTTTGACAGTGTAAATAGACCTACACTTTGGAAAATTCTACCTCATTATGGCATCTCAGAGAAAATGACTAACATTATTAAACTGCTTTACCATGATTTCAATGCAAAAGTTATCTGTGGATCCAACCTCACAGACGAATTTCCAATAAAAACTGGAGTTAAACAAGGATCTGTATTATCCCCTCTACTCTTTTCCCTTTACATAGACTGGCTTATGAAAGAAACAACAGATAACAACAAAAGAGGAATATCATGGACATTCAGCAATACTTTAGAAGACCTTGATTTTGCTGATGACACTGCCTTATTAGTTCATCGCCAACAAGACATACAAAGCAAAACAAATGATTATCGAAAATAGGGAAAACTATTGGTTTGAACATCAATGGGGACAAAACCAAATAATGAAAATAAATGCTAAATCCAACCAGCAAGTTACCATCAAAAACAACATTATTGAAGAAGTGCAAGAATTTACATACATAGGAAGCAAAATTACAACTAATGGAGGAGACTCTGAAACCGAAATAAACAACAGAATCAACAAAGCAAAAGGAGCATTCGCCACACTGAAAAACATATAGAAATCATCCTCCATCAAAATCAATACACAACTGAAATTTTTAAGAGCAACGTTCTAGGTGTTCTATTGTATGGAGCAGAATCATGGAAAGTGACACATGCAATATGTCACAAACTAGATACCTTCCAAACAAGATGCCTTCGAAGAATACTTACTATATTTTGGCCACAAACGATCTCAAATGCTGAGCTGTATATAAGATTAGGAACTACCAAATTGTCCACTTTTATTAAGATCAAAAGGTGGAAATGGATTGGACATGTCTATAGAATGAGCCTGGATGCTATTCCCAGGGTTGCCTTGCGATGGACCTCTCTTCACCGGTAAGCTGCTGATAAAATTTCAAAACATTCTGAGAAACACTACTCAAGTTATCATACGACATAGGGTAAAAATCCAATTTTGCGTCATATCAAGTCCAGTAACTCTGGAACGGCAAAATGAAAATCGTCAAATATGAAAGGGATCCTCCTCTCTTCACCAGTAAACAACTGATAAAATTTCAAAAGATTCTAAGAAACACAACTAAAGTTATCGTACGACATAAGATTTGTCTACAGACGGACGGACATGTGAAACCAGTATACCCCCCTACAACTTTGTTGCAGGGGGGGGGGGGGTAATAAAGGAAACATTATTCGAATATTGCAGTTGGGATGTTTTGGTAGAGATGTACATCTACCTAAATGTACATGCACTTTCCATTTATGCTCTTGGTGAGGTGTACTTGATACAACTTTATTTATGTGATCAAGTTTGTCAGTGACATGTGACACTTCTGTGTACTCTCTAATTTCCTCCATCAATAAAACTGACTGCTATGATTTAACTGAAATACCATTGAGAAAAAGCTTTTACATATCATTAACCTTACCCAACCAATTATATTAGAATTGTTTAATTAGTTTATGTTCAGTGAAACAATATTGTATATTCTGACAAAAATATTGGTAAATGAAACTCAATCATTTCAAAAATGGAAAGTTAGTTTCAGTTATTTACATGTATGTATTCTTATGGGATAAAGATTTTTTCAACTATGCATGTATTCCTATGAGCATGAATTTCAATGACAATCAGCTATGAATACTAAATCTGTCAGATGTTACAATGTTATTCAGCTTTGAATGCATAATTTCAGCCTGTTTTATTTTAATGGCATTTCAACTTGACCATTAGATTAAAACCACAGGCAAGTAATTTGCATGAGGCTCAGTTTTATATGTTTCAAAGAATTCTTATTCACCTTTGAGTGTGGTGGGCAGGTATCCCTTTGATAGCTGGCAGATAACCTGGATTACCACTGATAATAGGAGTTAATTAGTTTTTGTTTATATGCTTTTCAGCATGGTGTCTTAACCCTTGTGTTAAAATGATGCTTGCATTAAAAAAATTGTTTATAAGGTAAAAAATGTTTTTGTATAGAAATGTGATATGAATTAAGCTTGATTGGAAATAACTTTGTTTTCATGGTAAATTTTCTTCATCATTCCCAGCCACTTTTAAGTTTTGTTGAAGTGCATGTACCAAACCAGCAAAGTGAGGGATCATGTACCAAACCAGCAAAGTGAGGGATCATGTACCAAACCAGCAAAGTGAGGGATCATGTACCAAACCAGCAAAGTGAGGGATCATGTACCAAACCAGCAAAGTGAGGGATCATGTACCAAACCAGCGAAGTGAGGGATCATGTACCAAACCAGCAAAGTGAGGGATCATGTACCAAACCAGCAAAGTGAGGGATCATGTACCAAACCAGCAAAGTGAGGGATCACGTACCAAACCAGCAAAGTGAGGGATCATGTACCAAACCAGCAAAGTGAGGGATCATGTACCAAACCAGCAAAGTGAAGGATCATGTACCAAACCAGCAAAGTGAGGGATCATGTACCAAACCAGCAAAGTGAGGGATCATGTACCAAACCAGCAAAGTGAGGGATCATGTACCAAACCAGCGAAGTGAGGGATCATGTACCAAACCAGCAAAGTGAGGGATCATGTACCAAACCAGCAAAGTGAGGGATCATGTACCAAACCAGCAAAGTGAGGGATCATGTACCGAACCAGCAAAGTGAGGGACCATGTACCAAACCAGCAAAGTGAGGGATCATGTACCAAACCAGCAAAGTGAGGGATCATGTAAATGTATGTTAGGGGAATCAATTTTGCCTCTTTCTATGATTTTTGCTATCAAATTTTAGCACTGTTCTGACAGTGTGGTATTTTAGCACTGTTCTGACAGCGTGGTATTTTAGAACTGTTCTGACAGTGTGGTATGTTAGAACTGTTTTGACAGTGTGGTATTTTAGCACTGTTCTGACAGTGTGGTATTTTAGCACTGTTCTGACAGTGTGGTATTTTAGCACTGTTCTGACAGTGTGGTACTTTAGCACTGTTCTGACAGGGTAGTATTTTAGCACTGTTCTGACAGTGTGGTATTTTAGCACTGTTCTGACAGTGTAGTATTTTAGCACTGTTCTGACAGTGTGGTATTTAGCACTGTTCTGACAGTGTGGTACTTTAGCACTGTTCTGACAGTGTGGTACTTTAGCACTGTTCTGACAGTGTAGTATTTTAGCACTGTTCTGACAGTGTAGTATTTTAGCACTGTTCTGACAGTGTGGTATTTTAGCACTGTTCTGACATTGTGGTATTTTAGCACTGTTCTGACAGTGTGGTATATTTTAGCACTGTTCTGACAGTGTGTTATTTTAGCACTGTTCTGACAGTGTGGTATTTTAGCACTGTTCTGACAGTGTGGTATTTTAGCACTGTTCTGACAGCGTGGTATTTTAGAACTGTTCTGACAATGTGGTATTTTAGCACTGTTCTGACAGTGTGGTACTTTAGCACTGTTCTGACAGTGTAGTATTTTAGCACTGTTCTGACAGTGTGGTATTTTAGCACTGTTCTGACAGTGTGGTATTTTAGCACTGTTATGACAGTGTGGTATTTTAGCACTGTTCTGACAGTGTGGTATTTTAGCACTGTTCTGACAGCGTGGTATTTTAGCACTGTTCTGACAGCATGGTATTTTAGCACTGTTCTGACAGTGTGGTATTTTAGCAGTTCTGACAGCATGGTATTTTAGCACTGTTCTGACAGTGTGGTATTTTAGCACTGTTCTGACAGTGTGG
>MJUT01029448.1:57348-73682 GCA_002080005.1 Gigantidas platifrons | reverse complement strand
CTGTTCTGACAGTGTGGTATTTTAGCACTGTTCTGACAGTGTGGTATTTTAGCACTGTTCTGACAGTGTGGTACTTTAGCACTGTTCTGACAGTGTGGTATTTTAGCACTGTTCTGACAGTGTGGTACTTTAGCACTGTTCTGACAGCATGGTATTTTAGCACTGTTCTGACAGTGTGGTACTTTAGCACTGTTCTGACAGTGTGGTATATTAGCACTGTTCTGACAGTGTGGTATTTTAGCACTGTTCTGACAGTGTGGTATTTTAGCACTGTTCTGACAGTGTGGTATTTTACCACTATTCTGACAGTGTAGTATTTTTTTTTTTCATTTTATTACAATGAAGATAGATAACAAAGAGAAGACGATATATCACAATTTATTAACCAACAAAGACCACAATTTTATACTCCATAATAATGATGATGATGATATGAATACATTCCCTCCACACCAAAATAATTCATTGGTTTCACCCTCCAAGTATGATAAGCATAACATATGGTGGTCACTTAAAAAACAATGGATTTACAGTATTGTTAGGTAATAAATAATATAGAAAGTTTAAACAGTATAAATATAACATCTACATAAAAAGTTCAAACAAAGTAAGTAAAACTACAATAGTCCTATTATACTTATATTCAATTATACTTATCAAATGCATCATTTAAGATGCATGCAAAGTCTACATCACTTCATTGTTTGAATATCTGATAATAATATACCCTCTGATAAACATAAGTAGAATGATATTACAAGAAACCAGAGACTTTATTGACTTTGTAATGGCTCACCTGGTTAATAGTTGCCTGCAATATCTCCATTGGATAAACTATTGATATTGCCATATTCTTTACATAAATATCTCTTTAGATTTGGTGATTGTCCTACATAACAATACAGAGCTCCTTAGTTGACTTTTTTGTATCTTTGTCTTACTGTTACATAACTTCTTTGTTTAAAGATTGTTTTTCGTATTGGTGTCCTACATTACAATACAGAGCAACTTAGAGTGAATAATTGTTTTAACTTGTGTCCATTTATATTGTACATGTACTTTCAATAATTAATACACATTTATACATACTTGTATCAATTATAAGAGAAGGAGGCAATTTTAAAAGCAAGAGAGTTGATAGATTTATAAGCAAGGGAGGTAACATTTTTTTGTATAAGAAAGGGAGGTAATACTTTTCATATCTATTCAATGATAATATTTTGTTTATTTGATATTTCTTCATACCAGTTAGAAATGATTTACATAATAATAACATAATAAATTTTACCTTCCAGTACAACTACTTGTCATAAAACTCTAATTTCTGCCTATTCAAGCATGATATTTTGATCTTTTGACCATTGGAAGAAATTTATAATTTTAGCAAATGTGACCATCTTGGATGGAGTTAGGATCTGTCAGATATTAGTTTGAAAGAGGACCATCTAAGAACTATCCATGCAAAGATTTGTTGAAATTGACATAGTGGTTTTAGTGTAGATGATAAAAGACACCCTCTAACAACTAACAATATTTTGAACAATCGGAGAGAGCTTAATGTTGAAATATTTTCAATAAATAAGACATGTAACTAGATTTTCGACGTGATCAACAGATGACAACAAACAAGAACAATCCATCACAATTACGATAATTAACAAATTCATTTTATTTCAGTAAAGGGAGCTAACTCTTCTTCCTAAATGGAGTAAATCAACATTTTTTTCCAATACTTTTTAAATGATGATTATATATACATAAAGCATACAGGAATATGGTACAATCTGAAAATCTATACTTTACAAATATTGTAATTCTTTCTTAATAACTGTACAATATAAATGATTACCATATAATTTATTAATATAATAATATTTCACACAACCTACTGGTATTAACAATACAACTATATCTAGGTTGCATAATTTTTTTTTTTTTAATATAAAACGAAAGTTAAAACCATTTCAACCCAATGAATTGACATCAAGCTGGTAATTAAACCATTCACTATAAAAAAAATAAAAAAAACCAGTTGCACTAGACTTCTATCAATTTCTTATTTAAAACCCATCAACAGTTCCATGAAAAAAATAACTTTGACAAAACTTTATTATTTGGAAGTTAAGAAGCCTTATTTATTATTGAATGAAAAACAAGGGGAGGTAACCATTTAAACCTAAAGGATACTTCAAAAGCAGTGCTTTTTAAGTCATTGTTTAATACAATTAACTCCCTTATTTCTAATATGATCTTTAATGAATTGATGAAATTCATATCTAATTGTTTCATTTCACATATTTACTATATTAAAGATCTGAATGCATCATTTTTTTCCCCTTCAAATCTAATATCATCTTTTACTTTATCAGCTGTAAACATACATTCTGATCAAAGTATGTTTCTCTACATTAACATCTGACACGACTCATTTTCTTATTCTAAAATTAAAGCTATTAATAGAATAAATGATTACCGGTATATAATAATAGACAAAATTATAAAAACATACATATTTTTCTTTCATAACTGCTAAATTCACACATCAAAACAACCTGCCATACAGAAAATAGCATATCTTAACTACACAGAAATACTATTAATATTAAAGAATTGTAGAGAAAATGACATTGTTGTGTTGTAAATTGTACTTGTATTTATAAGGATGTGAGATTCTATATGATTATTAGTGTGAAGGTTGCATACAGTTTTAAATCTCATTGAAATAAAACTTGTATTGACCAATATATATAAAATATCTAGTTCTATTTTAAATAAACACAAATTATTGGATGGAAGGTGGTGAATTCAGGTATAGTTTTGAAAGGGAACCACCAAAGAACTACCCAGCCAAATTCAGTTCAAATTAGCAAAGGTATTTTAGAGAAGAAGATTGAAGCATGAAAAGCTAACAATGGATACTGCATTGTGCTAATAGTTCTCATGTACTATGGAATAAAAATTGAAACTTAAAAAAAAAACATCAGTTAGTAAGAAAGGATATGGATATAAATGAATACCGTATGACAGATTATATAATTTTACATTTAGACACAAATTAAAGTAAAGCTCGAGGCTCAGACCACTGAGCCTGTATCGCTCACCGGGCACAAGAATGATACTGAAGCAAATTTCAAAGTGAGATAATCATTACCTTAACTGTTTTCTATATTTATGCATAAGGTAATGTTAAGTGAGAGCAGCTCTCCTTTTCGTAAATTTTCATATGGTGCATTAGCTGTATGCAAAGTTCCACTGAAATCAGATTAACCATTTTGGAATAATAGAGGACCTGTGGGGGCCATGTTTGTTAACGGATCGGGACAAAATGACCAATCTTTATAGAGGACCTTCCATAGATGCTTCCTGCCAAGTTTGGCTCCATTTGGCCAATCAGAAAAAGAATTGCTCTTAGCGGCCATGTTTGTTGGCCGAATGGAACCAAAAGAAGCTTTATAGAGGATCTTACATAGTTGCTTCCTGCCAAGTTTGGTTTAATTTGGCCAAGGAGTTTCAGAAGAGAATATTTTTTTAACAGTAGCCAATCAGAAAAAAAAATTGCCCTTGGCAGCCATATTTGTTGGCGGAACGGGACGAAATGAAGAAACTTTATAGAGGACCTTACATAGATGCTTTCTGCCAAGTTTGGTTCCGTTTGGCCCAGTTGTTTCAGAGGAGAAGATTAAAATGTGAAAAAGTTAATGGGCGGACGACGGACGCCAAGTGATGGCAATACCTCACATGGCCCTTTGGACCAGGTGAGCTAAAAAGAATGGCATGTAGCGGCCATGTTTGTTAATGGATCGGAACTAAATGAGTAATATTTATAGAGGACCTTCCAAGGATGCTTCCTAACAAGTTTTGATTCATTTGGCCAAGCGGTTTCAGAGGAGAAGATTTTTTAGAAATCAACCAATCGGAACAAGAATGGCCTATGGCGACCATGTTTGTTAACGGATCGGGACAAAATGACCAATCTTTATAGAGGACCTTCCATAGATGATTCCTACCAAGTTTCAGTTCATTTGGTAAAGTGGTTTCAGAGGAGCAGATTTAAAAAAATCCACCAATCAGAAACAAGAATTGCCTGTGGCGGCCATATTTGCTAACGAATCGGGACGAAATGAGCAATCTTTATAGAGGACCTTCCATAGATGCTACCTACCAAATTTCAGTTCATTTGGGAAAGTGGTTTCAGAGGACGAGATTTTTTTTAGAAATCAACCAATCAAAAACAAGAATGATCTGTGGTGGGCATGTTTGTTAACAAGTCGGAACTAAATGAGCGATCTTTATAGAGGACCTTCCATAGATGCTTCCTACCAAGTTTCGGTTCATTTGGCCTAGCGGTTTCAAAGGAGAAGATTTTAAAAAATCGGCCAATCAGAAACAAGAATTGTGTGTGGCAGCCATGTTTGTTAATGGATCGGAACTAAATGAGTAATCTTTAGGACATTCCAAGGATGCTTCCTACCAAGTTTTGATTCATTTGGCCAGGCGGTTTCAGAGGAGAAGATTTTTTTTAGAAATCAACCAATCAGAAACAAGAATGGCCTGTGTCGGCCATGTTTGTTAATGGATCGGGACAAAATGAGCATCATTTATAGAGGAACTTCCAAAGATGCTTCCTACCATGTTTCGGTTCATTTGGCCAAGTCGTTTCAGAGGAAATGATTTTTAAATATCGGCCAATCAGAAACAAGAATTGCCTGTGGCAGCCATGTTTGTTAATGGATCGGGGACAAAATTAGCAAACTTTATAGAGGACCTTCCATAGATGCTATCTACCAAATTTCAGTTCATTTGGGGAAGCGGTTGCAGAGGAGGAGATTTTTTAGAAATCAACCAATCAAAACCGAGAATGGCCTGTGGCTGCCATGTTTGTTAACAGATCGGAACTAAATGAGTACTAAAAAACTAACGCTCGGGATAAAATTTGTACGAAGATAATGTTACCCATGTTAAAACTGTATACAAACTCTGGCTTCTATGAATTATTTCTTAATTCAGGGTTCAGTCTAGACAGGCTTCTCTGTAGTCAATTTGTATTATAGATGTAATTTAAGACATTAACTGAACATGTATTTTCAGCATGGAGCACTTTTATGTCTCATGCAAAGATGCCATTGCTGCCTTTCATGATAATAGGTCTTCCATGGTAACTTTAATGGTGACTGTCATCCCTTACAGTTACACATATTCATGGAAGATCTGTGTACATTATATAAAGGATCTACTGAACAAGGAGAACAAAATTTGTATAATGTTGCAAGTCTTCATACATGTATTAAGTCATTAGAAGAAGAAAAAACACACAGAACAGATTATAAATTGTGAATGCCCAAATGGAGTGTATTATGAAAAGCATCATGTTTCCTATGAATTTAATGGGTCGTGCTAGTAATAAAAGCATCACTGTTGTAGTATATATACATTTCATTACAAAATCAGTCATAAATATGATTTATCCCCCCTTTTCTTGATTTTTTATTTATTTATTTTTAATTTGCACAAGAAAGCATTTTCTCCCAACAATCCAGTGAATTTTGAAAATAACTTTGAATTTTCAACATAACCGAAATTTAACATCACAGCAATAATACTTTTGTTTTGATGAAAATGTGAGCATTTTTTGGATGCATAATATTAAGTACAAATATAGTATACTTTTTAGAGATTTCTAAAAATTGTGTATGGAATATGTATTTAAGCGTAGCAAAAAGGAAATTATGTAGACTGATTGATAAATTGAACTGCCATATTTTTTAATTTGAAATTAATTTAGGACAATATTTCAGTTTACAGTGTTTTGCTTTCTAATGTGCTCTAGTGGAGCGATGTGTCTAGCTGTGGATTTTTTCGCCAGTGAGTTAGCACTAAAAATCCAACTCGTAGTTGTCCAGTACAAAACAGATATCATCCGTCATTTCATCCAAAAGTAACTTGTTCTTGCCATGAAAAATAGTCTTTTTCAAAATGCAAATTCAACATCTCAGAGTGAAAAAAAAAAATTTAATATACAGAAAAAAGATAGGTAAAATATTCATCTATGAAAATGGAGTCTATTAAAACATCTTTCATCAACTTATTATGAAACTTGTGCAAGTTTTATGCAAAACAACTATTGGGAGATTGCCAAGATAAAGTAACATTGCTATGTTAATGAAAACTTAAATGCCAGTACATGTATAATATTCAGGTCGTGCTTCCTTCTAAATAGTTTAACCTCTTGAAAATAAAAATTAAAGATACCATAACATTAACAGTGTCTGAGGAAAAAATAATATTTATAAATTTTATTATCTTTTTTTACATGAAAAGTTGGTATATATTTTCTCAAAATTTCCTCTTTGAAAATCAGATTATCATCTTTTTTTTGTATTTTTTAGGTCAATTTATTAATCTTTTTTTTTTTTTTTTTTTTTTTTTGGATAAAATTTGGAAATATGAAATTTTAACCAAAAAAATAAAAATAAAACAAAAAACATACCCACCCCACTGAAGTTAAATGGTGGTTTCCTTAACTTTTACAGGACCAAAATATATGTTTCAGTCAACCTAATCAAACTGATTTGTATATAATAAGTTGATGAGATTAGACTGAATGTAAGTTCTGGGCTTTCACTAAATAGTAATATTAAAAGCCTGATAATTGACACTGATCACTAACATATACAGGATTAAAACTGACAAGACTATCTACTATAGTACACTCTGTAATATAATGTCTTAGATCTCCATAATGAGTAAGAATTGTCAAATTTAAGTAGATATACACCTTGCCCTGGATAGGCATGGCTACCACAGTAAACTTCTTCATGACAGTCTCTACGATACACTGGAATTATTTCATCTGTAGGTGGCTTGTTGTCTTGTTTACTTCCTTGTTCAACATCAGCCTTATTTTCTACAATAAAAGACAAAATCATTACACTAGCATAATTAATATCAAATCATTACACTAGCATAATTAATATCAAATCATTACACCAGCATAATTAATATCAAGTATAATATTTCTCTTTTTTTTTTCTTCTCCATTTCAATCTAGGTGTTTTTTTCCTTTTAATGTCAAAGTAGTAGATTTGATATCCAATGCATTACCATAATTGGTCATTTATTATCCACAGTTTTTACACTGAAAGAGAATATCAGGGACAAGGGCTACAGATAATATATAACAATAGGATCTGTGCTGTGGGTCTTTTCTCAGTCACTGGAAGATGAATTTTATCATAAAGAGAATGCAATAAGGAACTTAAAGAGAAAAAAAAATTGGCCTCTTTGTTTCTTAAGGTGGTACCTAACACTACAGGGAGATAACTCTCTAAAATCAGTTGAACATTTTGATCATATGATGTGTGTATGCAGATTTCAAGCATCTCGGTGATCAAAACCAGAGAGAAAAGCTGCTATGTAGCTATTGAATTTATAGCTCTGAGTCTGTTGGTTGGAATTTGTTAAGATTTTGATATTTATTTCAGTGGATATATTCAAACACACTGCCAAAAAAATAAGAAAAATAAACGAGCAGATCAAATTTTACTTGAAGTGTATGGTACCACCTTAAGTGGATATCTGATAAAAAATATTTTTGAGGACCATCCAATGAACATTTTTCTACCGATTTTGGATCCAATTGGCACAATGGTTTCAGAGAAGATATATGTATTTTTTTTACTGACAACGATACCTGACATACACATTTTAGATTATTGTTTTACAGACCAAGTCTTTTACTAGTATTAAGAAAGAATGAATATTATCATTGTTTTTCTACCATGTAAATTTAAGTACTAGAGGCTCCCAGGAGCCTGTAATCGCTCACCTGGTTTTCAATTTCATTGACATCTAAAGTTGATAGAAAATGGGGGTGTTGTACATAATTTTGAAAGTGGGCCACCGAAAGATCATTTCAAATCAAATTTCTGAGCAAAAGATTTTGATGTGATTTTTATCTCATAATATTCCTAAACGGAATAAACTGGCTGAAAAAAATCTCACAGAAAAACCCAGAATATATATTAAACTATTCATTGCCATGTAGCTGCAACTAAAATTTGAGTTAATTTTGATTTGTAATAAAGAATAAATTGACAATTGAAAAAATTTCTATTTTTAGCAACAGCTGCAATCTTGAATGGAGGGCGGGGCTGTAGGACACAATTTAAAAGGGACCCATCCAAGGACCATCCCTGCCAGGTTTGGTTTAATTTTGTTCATCGGTTTCAGAGGAGTTGATTTAAATGTGATCTTTTATCAAAATATGCCTAATTTGCATAATCAGTATAAATCGGCTGAAAGAAAAATTTCACAGAAAAACCCGGAATATATGTTAAACTACTCATTGCCATGTAGCTGCAGTTAAAACTTAAGCTCATTTTGATTTATAATAAAGCAGCAATGGACAATTGAAGAAATTTTTATTTTTAGTAACAGCAGCCATCTTGAATGTAGGGCGGGGCTGTCGGACACAATTTTGAAAGGAACCCATCAAGGGACCATCCCTGCCAGGTTTGGTTTAATTTGGTTCAGCAGTTTCAGAGGAGTTGATTTAAATGTGATCTTTTATCAAAATATGCCTAATTTGCATAATCGGTATAAATCGGCTGAAAGAAAAATTTCACAGAAAAACCCGGAATATATGTTAAACTACTCCCTGCCATGTAGCTGCAGTTAAAATTTGAGCTCATTTTGACTAATACTAAAGCAGCAATGGATAATTAAAATTTCATCCCCACCTTTTTCTATTTTTAGCTTGGCGGCCATCTTGGTTGGAAGTCGGGATCACCGGACACAATTTTGGAAGGGGGCCATCCAAGGACCATGCCACCAATGTTTGGTTCAAATTGGCCAAGTGGTTTTAGAGGAGTTGATTAAAATGCAAAAAGCTAACAACAGACGGACGACGGACACCCAGTGGTAGCAATAGCTCACATGACCCTTTAGGTCAGGTGAGCTAAAAAGATAATTGTGTATTTGATGACAAGTGTGGACACACAAAGATGTACTGATTGTCCCTGCATGGAAGATAAGGAATTAAATGTGTAAATGAGGTATTGGAAAACTTGACACATGATTGGCTTACAAGTTTATGAGTATTACTGTTAACCCACAATGTCACAATTACTGAATGATTGACTCAATTACAAACATTTTCAACATTGTCAATTAGGACACATGTGCTAGTGAACAGTACAATGCTAGATGGTACTGAATTAAACATATTTCATAGCTCTAATACCAGAAACAGGATTGGACACACGTTCTGACAACACTGTAAACAACCTCTCTCTAGATGGTATATGAGTATTTGCTGTGAATGTTTTCGTGATACTTCAAAGATTGTTCAACGGAAGCTAAAAACCAGTTTATAATGTAAATCAATAAAAATAAATGCACATATAGACAAAGCATTTGAAGACTTTAGTAGACGTAATCAAATCAATGGTTGATACATGACTCATCTTATTTCCTTATTCTTTATATATATCAGATGGCTTAGTTGTTTCCAAAAAGTCTGGAACATTTATGTCACTAAGCAAAGCTTCATATTCCATCTTGTAACTGATATTTCATTATATCTATAGGCAGCAAGTGGGATAATATATACATTTATAGGTAATTTTGACATTTTTCCTTTGGTATTGTCAATATCAAGGAATTGACTCTTAACATGAAAACTATATCGTTCAGTGGGACTTCAAACACATTATGATGTTACAGATAAAAATAACATCACAGATTTTGAAGGTCTTATCATATATTATCACTAGTTTAACTTGTCCTCTCAGACTCACTCGGATGCTAGTTATAATGTCTCATGTTGACCTACATAACTGTCGTCATTACCTTGTTGCTCTTCCTCTAGGTCCTCCTCATCACTAGATTCACTAACATGGACAGTGACTGTGTTATTGGGTTCAACTGTCCACTCAAAATATACACCAAATCCTATGTCATAATAATCGGTAGAAAACTCCCAAAATAAACATGAACCATCTTCATGTGTTGGAACTCGTACCTGAAATGGATCAAAATAAACATGAACCATCTTTATGTGTTGGAACTCGTATCTGAAATGGATCAAAATAAACATGAACCATCTTTATGTGTTGGAACTCGTATCTGAAATGGATCAAAATAAACATGAACCATCTTTATGTGTTGGAACTTGTACCTGAAAAGGATCAAAATAAACATGAACCATCTTTATGTGTTGGAACTCGTATCTGAAATGGATCAAAATAAACATGAACCATCTTTATGTGTTGCAACTCGTACCTGAAATGGATCAAAATAAACATGAACCATCTTCATGTGTTAGAACTCGTATCTGAAATGGATCAAAATAAACATGAACCATCTTCATGTGTTGGAACTCGTATCTGAAATGGATCAAAATAAATGTATCAATGCATTTTTCTTATCTGTGTATTTGAATTTAGGCAACAAAAGAAAACCTTTTTATTGCCATTTTTGGACAAGTACTGTTAAGAAACAGATCATATTCTTGCCTACCTAACTACCCAATTTGTTCACCCAATTTGTTCATGAATGTAAGTGGAAACACATGATCTTTTCTTCTTGGTCTTACTACTGTAACTATAAAAGCATTCATAATTGTACAGACTATAGCAATCTGAGCAATTCACAGGCATTTGACCGATGGACCTTAATTTCCCCGTGTTTGCCACGGGGGTACGTATTTTCAGGGCTAGTAATGATGTAGAGCCTCTATTTGTGGGTCCTGGGTCCACACGAATACTATAGAAAAATACACAAGGTAAGAAACAAAATCACTGAAAATGGCGGCGTACTGCTAAATTTCTTATTATTGTCGATTTCCCTGATTTCTGAAAAATAAATGGATAGAATGCACTAACCTTGTGGACCCCCATCAGCTGTTGTGCCACTGGTTTACTCTCATATTCATACTATTTTGCATATATACCCCCCACTATCTGTTCCCAAGACCGATTGTCAACAAACCCGGAGGTCGACCACTTATTTTCTGTTACGCGGCACGCAATTGGTCAAGGCAAATTTCCGGAAAAGAATTGACCAATCGCATGCCGCGTAACAGAAATAAGTGGTCGACCTCCGGGTTTGTTGACAATTTTCAGTGATTTTGTTTCTTACCTTGTGTATTTTTCTAGTATTCGTGTGGACCCAGTACCCACAAATAGAGGCCCTACATCATTACTAGCCCTGAAAATACGTACCCCCGTGGCAAACACGGGGAAATAAAGGTCCATCGGTCAAATGTCTGTGGAGCCATTCACATATTTTATAATGTATAATGTCTCATACATATTAACATACTTGTACTTTATTTGTCATTTGCTTGTAAAACACATGGTTTACTTTATATATCCTACAATTAACGAAACTTCTATCTTTCAAATTACACCCACTCTTATACGGCCACTCTCATCAAAGTCCAACCTCTTATTACACCCACTCTTATACGGCCACTCTCATCAAAGTCCAACCTCTTATTACACCCACTCTTATACGGCCACTCTCATCAAAGTCCAACCTCTTATTACACCCACTCTTATACGGCCACTCTCATCAAAGTCCAACCTCTTATCAGACCATATTTCAGAGGCACTGAATTTACTGAAATAGTAAATTACAAATGTACATGTAATACTAAATTATCCCACTCAATTGAGGCCACAACTCTTATTAGGCCAGGTTTCAGATGCATTGATCTATTAAAATACTACAAAATTGACACCCTCAAGACAGGCCACTTATTCATTGCAGAAGAGTGGGGGTGGCCTTATAAGACAGGGGACTACTCTATCACAAACTCTGAACATATAATACAATTTCCTTTATGGAGAGATTCATGCATCAATTGTTACTTGATAAAGTAGAAGTGCCAATAGTTTTCTGTCTTCAACCTACAAGTATTTATTTTCGTAAATGTCAAGGCTTTCCTAAAATGCAGTACACAAAAGCTGTATGATATTAAGAAACTAATCAGGTATAATTGATAAGATCTCCCATTGTGATCACTTTTATACCAACATATTTACTTATGCTTCTTTCCAATTACGCTTCTATTCTTTTATTTGATTTGATGGGAAAAAAAACTGTCAAAATGCCATAAATATACAAGATAATTTAATTGAGCATAGAAGTACATTTGAAATACACAACTGTCATGGGTTTTATGAATTCATATTATCCTGATCTATTGAATTACATTTATATATTGATATTCCACTTCAAGTCTCTCCAGTTGATGATCCAGTAAAATGTCAACAGACAAATTCTTATGAAGGGATTTATAGAAAAATCCCATGTTTATTTTAATCACAGGACATTTACCTGCAATTTTTCAATTAAGAATTGAATGCATTCTTTTGAAGTTTCATTGGGGTATGAAAGCATTGACCAAAGTACATTTTCAATGAAGTGCAGTAGCACTTCATGTTGAAAATGTATTTCGATCAACGCTTTCATACCCCAATGAAACTTCAAAAGAATGCATTCAATTCTTATAATTATATTTAAATCACACCAAAATTTAATATAAATGTAGTTGAATTTTTCGTTGCGAATTTTATTTGTGTTAGATTATTTGCTGTTGGAAATTACTACGCCATTGATTGTTTACATCTGACGTCGTCATGGAGGCACGTGCAAGTTCGGGTTTGAGTTTCATTCGGATGTGAAACATCTCTTTTATAATCATGTGACCACTTCATAACCAATCATATTGTAACATTTCAATGAAAAACGGAAGTAATGTAATTATTGAATATTGCAACATGATTTAAGTTTATTTTAATCACAGGCCACTTACCTACAATTTTTCAATGAATATTGCAACATGATTTAAAATCCTACGAGTTAGATTGATATTGAACTGAGAGAGATTTTAACTTCCTATTGTAAAGTTAGACAATAGCTACTGCCTATTTATTTTAGCCGCCTCAGAGGTGTAATGGTTAGTGTGCTCGCCTCGAGTGTGGTAGATTATAGGCTTTATAAAATTGGTATTTGTTGCTTCTCCGCTAAGCATGCAGCATTAAGGAGAAAAAGCAAAGACTGGTTGGCTCTGAATTAGGTTAATGTGTAAGAGTGGGGCGACATGTCTATCCGCGGACTGTTGTTTCAGTGAGCTAGCAAATCAAAAATCCAACTAGTTGTGTTGGTCTAGTACAAAGCGGACCTCATCATCATCTCATTGAAAATTAAATTGTTCTCGTCATGATATAATTGAAAAATTGCTGAGTTGGCGTTAAGGAACAATCACTCACTATTGTCTACTAACTTTTCGTCTAGTCCTAGAAATAGACCTAAGAGAATTTAATAAACTATGATTTATATTACCAAGTGCTCAAAAATTGATCAGTCATGATCAAGAACGTTTATATACATATATTCATGTTGAATTCATTATTCCAATGTTAATAATCAATACAGTTAAAAAGTAAGAAATAACCTGCTTATATTATTACTTCCTCCCCATATATGCAGTGAAATTATTTGTTTGATTTTTTTTAATTAGTTATTCCTATCGCTCATGTTTACTGAGATTAAATGGTTGATTGAGGAAATAATAAACTAGACGTTCACCTGGTAATTAAAAAAACAGATTTTGGGTTCAACCAAGTTTGTGCTTTCTTTTTATTCATATTCCCAAAAGTTTCTTCATGTCCTGTGATGGCTGCCATTTTGGATATTCAATGCACACACACACACACACACAAGACTTTGTAAGGTGCCATCAATGATTATTCATGTAAACTTTGTTTTCAATCAAATGCCTAGTTTACGAGTAAAATCATTTCATCCATTTATATGGACTTATGTTTAACTATATCCTATGGTGGTGGCCATCTTGTATTTCTGATTGATACAAAGGAAAGCTATTTTGTAGAGGACCATCCAAGGCTTTTGATAATTTTTTTATCAACAAAAGATGAAAAGTATGTAGATTATAGTAGTAATTTTCAAATAGTTTTAGAAGCATGTCTTCAAATCATCCATTTTTTAATCAAACAATTTCAGAAATCAACAAATATATTTATTTGAATAGGTGAGATTGTAGAATGTCAAGCATTTTCCCCACACTAAATGTGGAAGAAGAAATTTCCCTTGAACATGTTTTCTTGTCTATAATTAGTACTAAAAATAACAAAAACAAGACATGAAATCAAATTTTATGAACTTATGAATGGTCCTTGGGACAAGTCAAATAAAGTTCTGTTTGGTTATCTTCCCTGAAATGTTCCATCATTTTGTTTTTAGTTGCCAAATATATGTTTTAATCATATAAATTATAGAAATATCTTATGAATGGAAACCAAATTTATTTGCTTTTTTTCAGCATAATTATACATCAATTTTTTATTTTTTAAAGTATATTTTTCTGTTTAAAATTATCAGCTTTGAAAATTGAGTACATGTAATTTAATCAAAGGTGACTGAATTCTCATAGTTACAATCTAAGAAGAGATGGTAAATTGATATATAATTGGAATTAAATAAATATCATAGCATTAATCTTAGAATAATTGTCAACAATTTATTACACTACAATCAATGACATTAAACAATGTATAATACCAGCAGAAGACACAACATTACAACAAAAATCTATTAGCTACCAAATAAAAACATATTTCCGTGGAAATAGTCAGACACTGATTAATAGAAAGTTCCTAAATCTAATGAGGTATGAGCTATAATCAATACTGGCTTATTATAGCTTATAATATAATATACTACAATTATAAACGAATGATCACACTTCTAAATTAATATTACTAAATAAAACAAAGAAGAAAATGATGTTGATTAAATCCAGAAAAATAATAATTAGAAAATTTATTGGACTCGCATGAAAGACATTTGTTGCCTGTCCCTCACCCCTTCCATTTGACATGTAAAAGCTGAAAAGGATCATTCACTTTAGTGTACAAGTATAAACCTATTAAAAAATCAGGAAAAGATATATGTAGGTTATGAGAAGGAATGTGGCCTTGCTAGGTTAACAATACACCAAGTGTGGTTACAGGCTAAAATTACAATAGTCTGCCTATTATAAGGTCACTCCCATCAAAGATCACCCAAGGGCAGATTTCAGAGTCACTAAGATAGTAAAATACTACTTAATTGTCCCCTCAAGAAAGGCCCCCCTCTAATAAAGCTTGTCCCCCTCAAGAAAGGCCACTCCTCTAATAAAGCTTGTCCCCCTCAATAAAGGCCACCCCTCTAATAAAGCTTGTCCCCCTCAATAAAGGCCACATCTCTAATAAAGCTTGTCCCCTTCAATAAAGGCCCCCCTCTAATAAAGCTTGTCCCCCTCAATAAAGGCCACATCTCTAATAAAGCTTGTCCCCCTCAATAAAGGCCACCCCTCTAATAAAGCTTGTCCCCCTCAATAAAGGCCACCCCTCTAATAAAGCTTGTCCCCCTCAATAAAGGCCATCCCTCTAATAAAGCTTGTCCCCCTCAATAAAGGCCACACCTCTAATAAAGCTTGTCCCCCCTCAATAAAGGCCATCCCTCTAATAAAGCTTGTCCCCCTCAATAAAGGTCACCCCTCTAATAAAGCCATTTTTTCACTGTAGACGGGGTGGCCTTATAAGAGTGAGTGATTGTTGTTTAACGCCAACTCAGCAATTTTTCAGCAATATCATGGCGAGAACAAGTTAATTTTCAATAAGTTGATGATGAGGTTCGCTTTGTGCTAGACCAACACGCTTAGTTGGAGTTTAATAGTGCTTCCTCACTGAAACAACAGTCCGCTGACAAACATGTCACCCCACTCGGACACATTATCTTCATTCCCAGCCAACCAGTCTTTGTTCTTTCTCCTTAATGCTGCATGCTTAGCAGTGAAGCAACAAATACCATTTTTATAGTCTTTCGTTTGACCCAATCGGGACTAGAACCCATGATCTACCACACTAACCATTACACCACCGATGAACCCATGATCTACCACACTAACCATTACACCACCGATGAACCCATGATCTACCACACTAACCATTACACCACCAATGAACCCATGATCTACCACACTAACCATTACACCACCAATGAACCCATGATCTACCACACTAACCATTACACCACCGATGAACCCATGATCTACCACACTAACCATTACACCACCAATGAACCCATGTTCTACCACACTAACTATTACACCACCAATGAACCCATGATCTACCACACTAACCATTACACCACCGATGAACCCATGATCTACCACACTAACCATTACACCACCGATGAACCCATGATCTACCAAACTAACCATTACACCACCGATGAACCCATGATCTACCACACTAACCATT
>MJUT01029448.1:27084-37957 GCA_002080005.1 Gigantidas platifrons | reverse complement strand
TGTTTTATACAGTATTCTGGTTTATTCAGGGTTTGTTTTATACAATATTCTGGTTTATTCAGGGTTTGTTTTATACAATATTCTGGTTTATTCAGGGTTTGTTTTATACAGTATTCTGGTTTATTCAGCGTTTGTTTTATACATTATTCTGGTTTATACAGTATTCTGGTTTATTCAGGGTTTGTTTTATACAATATTCTGGTTTATTCCGGGTTTGTTTAATACAGGATTCTGGATAATTCAGGGTTTGTTTTATACAATATTCTGGTTTATTCCAGGTTTGTTTTATACAGTATTCTGGTTTATTCAGGGTGTGTTTTATACAATATTCTGGTTTATTCAGGGTTTGTTTTATACAGGATTCTGGTTTATTCAGGGTTTGGTTTATACAGTATTCTGGTTTATTCAGGGTTTGTTTTATACAGTATTCTGGTTTATTCAGGGTTTATTTTATACAATATTCTGGTTTATTCAGGGTTTGGTTTATACAGTATTCTGGTTTATTCAGGGTTTGTTTTATACAGGATTCTGGTTTATTCAGGTATTGCTTTATACAGTATTCTGGTTTATTCAGGTCTCACTTTACTTGATTGTTCTTAATGTTGCTGACAGAGAGGATGAAGTGTATATATACAGTGTACCAGAGGGACCGATTGCTCTATTGATCACAGAATGCACGTAGTTTTGGTGTACTACAATTTCTCTGAGCGACTAATCATTCAGAAGAATTCAGGGACATTAATTTCCTGTATTGATCATGTATTTCTAAATGTGGATTAGCAACTTCAAAGTTTCCTTAAGATTGTTTCTCATGCTAGTCATTTGTCACAGGAAGAGGGTGGTATGGAATAATAGGATGCTGTAAAGTCTTTTGGTATAAATGGTGTTTCTTATGCTAGCCAGTTGTCATGGGAGGAATATTGTATACAACTGGAATAATTGGATGCTGTAGGCTTTCCCTGTAATTATTTTTTACAATTTCACAGTGACTGACTTGTTTTTGGTTGACAATAATAGCTTGTTATAGATATTCAAAGTTTCTTTTGTTACGATTATATGATTGTATATTAGATTTTTTCAAATAACATATTGACCCTCACTTTGATGAGGGTAGATGTCACTGATGATGGAGATGTATATGAAAATAGCTATTTTATGAAATTAGTAATCATTGTGTATAAAGTTTATATCCAGTAATAATAACTGTAATCTTCTACACATGCGTTATATTTGCTACTAGGTACCACGTTATATTTGCTACTAGGTACCACGTTATATTTGCTACTAGGTACCACGTTTAATTCTCAAATTTCAAAATAAATGTTGGAATAATTTATTTTGTAAAGCAAAAACTTAAGATTGTTTCTGATTTGCAATCTTTTGAAGGTTATTCCAGAAATGTGATGTGCACACTAAATAAGACATCTATGTTTGGATTAGAAAATAAATTTCCTGATGTCTAATATGGAACAAGAAAATATAGATTCTGTGTATATTCTTGCAGCTATTTATCACATTGATTATAAATTCTACAGGTAGTTAGGATACCTTATCTGTACCTACAACTTTTGTTAGAAATTGCACAGGCTAAAATATTTAAGACTAAACAGATGTGAAAACAATCTGTCATAAAAAGAAACCCAGATTAGAAATCACTGGTCATAAATTGTTTGAAGATAAGCCTTTAAAAACATTTTTAAAAGATTTTTAAAGATTTCCCTTCAGAATGTCATTGATTAAAGGATAATTTGATGTGCACTAATTAGGTCATTACAGCATAAAAAGTGCAGTTAATACAAAAATAGGAACAAAAATAGACAATTAATGACAAAATTACAATGGGGATGTTCTACACTACTGGCAGCTTTGGAAACAAAAGTGATCAACTCTATATATGCTATATAGATGCAGTAGCCATTGGTATGGATTGTAACAGGCTGTTTTGTCATGTTTTGTTTCTTCCACTCTACATAGCTACAGATCTTAGTCATTTAGTGTTATTTCTTATTTTGATAGCAAGTGTTTGACTCACTTTGATACAGGCATTAGTCATTGTTGTGGCTCTGGTGGAAGCAATGTGCTCATTTCTCACCTTGCTCCAGGCAGGTCATTTGTGTGTTGTTGAAAGACTTTATTTGCTATAGGTATTGGTCTTTAGTGTCACAGTCTGGTTTGTTGGGGACAGCTTATCATTCCTCATTTTTTACAGTATGCATTGTCATTTTGGTTCTTACAGAATGTTTGGTCAGAACATAATGTTCAACTCTGTCAGCTGTAGGTTACTTCAGAAGGCAGCATTAGTTTTGGGACATACTATGATCAACTCTCTCTCTTAGATAGAAGTGATATGTGTAGGAAAGGTGTGTTTGACTCTTTGTTACAGTCAATAATCACTGGTAGAGTGTTGACTATTACAGATTGCATTAGCTGAATAGTGTCAAACTCCCCATTTGCTACATGAGATATTGGTGAGTGAACAGTGTACTTAACTCTCTCTTCAGTACAAGGTAGCTAGTTTTCATTGGTGTGAGAAAGGTGTGTTTGACTCTTTGTTACAGTCAATAGTCATTGGTAGAGTGCTGACTATTACAGATTGCATTGGCTGAATAGTGTCGGACTCACCATTTGCTACAAGGAGATATTGGTGAGTGAACAGTGTGCTTAACTCTCTCTTCAGTACAAGGTAGCTAGTTTTCATTGGTGTGAGAAAGGTGTGTTTGACTCTTTGTTACAGTCTGCTGCCAGGTAGAGTCCACTGTTACAGAATTTATTGGCTGAATAGTATCTGATTCACCATCTACTACGAGAAGGAGATATTGGTGAGTGAACAGTGTGCTTAATTCTCTCTTCAGTACAAAGAAGCTGGTTTTCATTAGTGTGAGAAAGGTGTGTTTGACTCCCATTGTTACAGTCAGAAGTCACTGGTATAGAGCTGACTGTTAGATTCTATTGGTGGGAAGTGTGTTTGACTTGCTCTTTGCGACAAGTACTAGATATTGGACAATTGTACATGTATACTTGTGTCTAGGAAACTTCAAATAACTTAAAAATTTGTTTTTTGTTCAAATATATTTTTTAAATGCATGATTTTTCAACAACAATTTTTTCTTCTGAGTTACTGTTTATAAACAATGTCTGATTCTAACAAAGGGCTATGCTATCATTCTGTGTTTATTTATCTCTATGCATAATTATTATATATATATTATATCATTTCATTGTGCATTCTAATACATATTGTAAATAATTGTATTTGGGAGAAGACTTCATAAGTTGTAAAAACTTGTGTCTGATCCCTAATTTGTTATATTTAGCAAATAAAAATATGTTTAAACTTAAACTTCAAGGGCTATGCAGCATGATAGAACTGCAGTAAGTCAACAAAGGGTTCCTCCTGCACCAGTTTTACTGAAAAGTTATTATTAGATCAAATCAGATTTTAAAATGCAGGAAAGAATTTCATAAGGAATTTTAGATAAAACAAGGGCAACGCAAAGCGTGGCGTATCCCCTCACCTAAAAATTTGACCTGGTGACCTTGAAAATCAATAGGATTCCAGACTCTCCTAATGACTAAGGATGTACCAAGTTTGGTCAAAATCCATTGAAGGATGCTGATTCTAGAGTGTTCACAAGGATGTTATGTGGTAAAAAATTTGACCTGGTGACCTTGACCTTTGACCTATTACCTTGAAAATCATTAGGGTTCCAGATTTTCTTAAGGACTAAGTATGTACCAAGTTTGGTCAAAATCCATTGAAGGATGTTGATTGTAGTGTTCACAAGGATGTTACGGACGGACGGATGGAAGGACGGACGGACGGTAGCGTTACTATATCCCTTCGCAACTTCGTTGGCGAGGGGATAAAATAAAATAAATAAAAAATCACACTTCAAATAAAAATTAAATATTTTGGTTTTGGCTCCTTTTGGTCTCCTCATAAGGGTAATAACAAAATTACCGAACACCGAGCAATCTTCCAAAGGGAGAGTCAAAACTCATAAATCAAGGGAAATGGAAAAGAACTACATCAGATATGTCTAAAAATTGCAGTCAGGAATTTTTATAAGGAATTCAATGAAAAAAAATAAATACAAATCAGATTTAAAATTAGATACCAGTTTGGGTGTTGGTCCCTTTTTACTCCATTTAATCCTTTTTATCTCAGAAACCATAAGTCAAATCTGTTTGAAAATTTCACATAAGAAATTTTATAAAAAATGTAATGTAAAAACAGAGCTACATTGTATTAAAATCTTCATTAAAATAAAAATTAAACATTTTGGGTGTTGACCCAATTTTGACCTCCCTTATAATAAATTAATAATTGCTGCTGGACATTAGGAAACCAACAATCAAAAGGATAAAAAAATATCTCTAATAAAGACAGCTTCTCGGTGGGTTAGAATCTAATAACTTCTTGACTAATATTGTTGTTACAGCTGCTACATGGGAACACTTATTTATAATAGATTCAGATGCTGTCAATACCTTTTTTTTTTCTTTATTAATTAATGAATCCACGACATAAAAAAAATTATTCAGTATTAACTTTCAAATATACCCAAACACAATTAGAAACCAAAAAGGCATCTTCTAATGAAAAAATAGGACAATTTTGTTATATCATTAGAAATTCAATAGTGATAAAGATATTTTACGAAAACTTCAAACAATTTCCATCAAATCTTGAAGGCTGTTAATGTATTTCTAAAACAATGCCTGATCAATGAAATGAATTGTTTCCTCTAAAAAAAGAAACAGGTTGTAATACATTTCACACCTACTATCAAACACAAGGATTTAATGAAATTCCATATCAATTCATTTAAATTTTGTTCAAATAAACTACTAACCTAGCATTTCTTTCAATATATATATTTTAAAATTCACTTAAAATAAACTTTTATTTAACATTTTCAAAGTTTTTGATATTTTGCATAAAAAACATGAGTCATGAACTATAAATAATCACATTACATATCCATCAAAACAATTAAGATTTAACAAAATTCATCAAATATTCAAGTCTTGAATGTAAGTCTCAAAATCATTAGTTTACCTGTATTTACTTAAAAGAGAAATTGTATTCAAAGAAACTGTATGGAAAGAAGACAGAGACAGAAATGGCAATTATTATGTAATATTTAAAATGAAAATACTCATTATTTGTTAAACCTAGTGTCTCCTTGGATACCATATATTCTACAGCTAATACACTCAGAAATGGTCCAGATCTAATCGTCCCCTTTACCAGGCTTTCGATTACTAACATTTTTTTTTTATACTTTCAACCATAAAAGAATGGAATAAACTCATTTTAACTATTTAAAAAAAAAAAATACCCACAAATTAATTGGCATTTGAACAGTCAATTAATGACTAAACAATTAAATTTCAATATAGATTACACCCTCCTTACATCACCACCTTTTGTAACAAACTATATTTTGGAGACAAATGAGATTTACTATACATAGAGTATTAGAGACTACATTATTTTAATTTAATCTGATAGAAATAAGTGAGGGTGGCTGATGAAAGGGGTGTGGTATAAAGAGAGTCCACTGTACAGTGAAACTTTTCCAAACAAACATTTTCGGTTTGGACCTTTTTTGTTACAGTCAAAGGGGGTTGGGGGTTATGGTACTTAATGCCATTTTCAACAATATCTGTTATATCGTGGGGGTCAGTTTTATTGGTGGAAGAAAGCGGACAACCCGTAGAAAACCACCTACCTGTCACAAGTCACTAACAAACTTTATCACATAATGTTGTATTGAGTACACCTCGCCGTGAGCGGGATTTGAACTCACAACATTGGTGGTGATAGGCACTGATTGCGCAGATAGTTGTGAATCCAACTACCATACGATCAAGACCACGGCGTCCCCTGTTACAGTCAAAGTGTTTGAATGCTTAAGTTGAATACCAAGTAAATTAAGAAATTTGGGCCAGACAGTGAATTCACCAATATTTACAAGTAGGTTTACTGTATATTACAAAATGAGTAAGTATTTCAACAGGAAGAACATTCATGACATTATATGATGTTCCTCTGAGGCTCCAATAGGATTTACTTTTTGTCTGATTAGTTTTAATTTACATCTAATTAAAAAAATTGTCTTGAATATTCCAGATCAACTGAACCCTATCCCTAACCCCTAAACCTAACCCTAACCCTAAACCCAACCCCTAAAACAGTATTGTGGTCGCCACAATGTCTAGATTTCATAATAAAACTACAGTATAAAATATTGTGTTTTTTTCTCTAATGTTTTGTTATACATGTAGTACACATATGTATACATGGAACATATATTATCAGGTATAGTATCATTTCAAAACATTCAGACACACATATTCTTTTAAACAAATCTACTAAAATTTAAACAAATCAAATATTTAGATAAAACCTATTTTACCTTGATTTGTTTGGTGATATTATCAATATGTTTATTCCATTGCAGTATTGACCTATTTTATGATCAACATCAGCAACACAATCAATAATCCCTAATAGGGGGAGAATGTCAGAACATGTAGATTAAAAACAAGGGACAATGTCAGGAATTCTTAGTTAGGATTTTGTTCTATTGATGAATGGCATCATCATATGAGTAATATTTTAAAACAGGAAATACTACTGGGAAACATAGATTCCCAAAATCGATTTATGTCAAGATTTATTGGACAATAACCTCTACATATGGCAAATATGCAATATTACATTTTCCAACAGACATCTTACATACAAAAGTTTAGTCTAAAATTGCTCAGCACTAATTTAGAATTTGAATGAAAAAAGGAAGACTCTCATTTTTAGCACACACTAACTTCTGGGAAATATAAGTCAGAGGAAAACAAAATATTTTTATAGACAATGAAACAATGGAATTATTTGATTGGTTCCTCTAATTTATGCCAAATTCTTCAAACAAACAAACAAAACCAGCAACATTTTGCCAAAATTCTGGTTATATGTCAAATATGAGATCATTAGTACATCAACCATGATGTACAATATTTTAAGGTGATATCTGCCCACATACTGATCAAAATGTGATTTCTTAAATGATTATGGACAACAGATGACAGACCCAAACTGATTGCAATAACTTGCATGATTCGTTTTGGTCACATGAGCCTAAAACTGAGACTAAGGTCATATGGCAAGTTGCTTCCTGACATGTACACTCCAGAATGTAAACAACAACAGTATTCCCCCTCTTATCACCCCCTTCTGCAATGAATAAGTGTCCTTATACAAGAGATGGCCTCTCTAGAAATGGATAATTTAGTACATCTGAAATCTGGTCTGATATGAGGGTTAGCCTTTATCTTATCTTATATTAAACAAAATTGAACAGATGTAGTCATCTTGGATTTCCAATCCATAAAAAATGTGACCTTTGTCAGGGCTTTCAATATTTTTAAAGTGTAATGGTACTTCACTATTTACAGGATGTACTTTTTATTTTAAATGTAACATTTTTGATGATTATCTTATGCAACAGTCTTTGAAATTAGGAGGTACCAATTACCATTTTAAGTGGATAAACGTACCTGGTACTGCCCCTTCCTGAAAGGCCTGTCTTTGTAGAGGACTATCCTACCTTTGTAGAGAACTATCCTACCTTGTAGAGGACTATATTACCTTTGTAGAGGACTATTCTACCTTTGTAGATGACTATAATACCTTTGTAGAGAACTATAATACCTTTGTAGAGGATTATCCTTTCTTTGTAGAGACTATCATACCTTGTAGAGGACTATCCTACCTTATAGAGAACTATCCTACCTTTGTAGAGGACTATCCTATCTTTGTAGAGGAATATCCTACCTTTATAAAGGACTATCCTACTTGTAGAGGACTATCATACTTTGTAAAAGACTAATCTCCCTTGCAACATACTATTTTACCTTTGTAGAGGACAATCCTACTTTTGTAGAGGACTATCCTACTTTTGTAGAGGACTATCCTCTAGCTACCTTTGTAGAGGATTATCCTACCTTTGTAGAGGACTATCCTACTTTTGTAGAGGACTATCCTCTAGCTACCTTTGTAGAGGACAATCCTACTTTTGTAGAGGACTATCCTCTAGCTACCTTTGTAGAGGACTATCCTCTATCCTACCTTTGTAGAGGACTATCCTACTTTTATAGAGGACTACAATACCTTTGTAGATAACTATTCTATGTACAATCTGGCTTCAATTAAGTTTAGTAGTTTCTAAGAAGTCATTAGCATTCATTTTCCTTAAAACTGCATCAGTGGTTGTGTAATTGTTAGCATGGTCACCTTGAGCAAAGTATATTTTACATCTGATTTCTGGTTGGATAAAACCAAAGACTATAACATTGGTATTTGTTGCTTCTCTGCTAAGAAAGTATGAAAAAGGGAAAACAAATACTGGTTGATTTGGAGTCAGAATAATGTGTCAGAACAGAATGACAGGTCGAGCTGTGAACCGTTGTTTCAGTGAACTAGCAATAAAAAAATTCTCAGTAGAAAACAGACTTCATTTCATCAAAAAGTAACATGTTCTCGCCATGATAAGACAGAAAAATTTAACTTGGACAGCGGTGGAAGCCATCTTGAATTTCCAACTATCGTAAAAAATATAAACTTGTTGATTCCTTCCAAGTTTACTTTCAAATAGTTGCTCATGGTTTCAGAAAAGAAGAGCAAAGTGTAAAGAGCTTATAAATGACAGTACAAGGTCATGGGGTCCTTTGATCAGGTGAGTTATAAAATCATATTGTCTCAGGGGAAGAAAAAATAAACAGCTTATTCTTTTCAATCTCCTGTTCTGCCATTTACACACTAAAACTGTCTATTATCTTACTCTTCATTGTCTCCCTTGACTTAAGAGAGACCCAATTATGGAAATTATTACAAGAATGATTGTCATGCTGTAAATTAATGAAGTATATTAAAAAATCAATGTCATCACGATAATATTGATTTTGCCCAAGGAAAGCTAACTCATTTGTAACTAGATTGTATGAAATTATAAACTTCAGATAATGCTTATTTTTTATACTGTGAAAATCAATACAGCTGATTACATTCTCTGAAAGAATAGTTATGAAACAAATAAGTTTTAAATTACATTACAAATGTAGTTTCAAAAATATTTCTTGTAAGAAGATATAAATGAATAAGGACAACTTTGAAATCATATCCTTATACATTGTAATTCAATGTCAAAACAAATAAGATGGAAAATTAAAATCATGTACATAAAACATTTTGTTTTTACAAATCACTAATGATTCAACTTGATACTTCAAAATATGGACAAAAAAGGAAAATTTATATAGATATTTCAAGAAATTAAAAGAATTATGTGAAGTGAACATTCAATAACTGATGTATTAATATTTAATCTCAACTCAAATTTGTTTGTTCTTTAGGGGCTACTGCTAACAATTTTTTTTTCCATTTTCAAATTTAATGTAAAACTTAAATCAACCTTGTTTCATGTATTTTGCTTGATCAAGATGAAATGGCCATGGGGATTTTTTTTTTTTAGGACCACTCTTGCAGACAGACAGAATGATGGCAATTGATCACATGACCTTTAAGGTCAGGTGAGCAAAAGAGCAGTTGTAATGTTTATCTGTTAGAAGCTAATAAGTATGTTCACCTGCAGGTAGGGTACATCTCACATCATTGTTAATTCAAACCATCTTTACATACCTCTAGGTATAAAGAATAACACAATTTGTAATAATTACATCAGATATAACAGTTTGAATGAAGGTCAGCCTTGAGCACACATGCCTAAATTAATTTCTGTTGGTAAATTTGCAGAACTTTTATTGCATTATTTAATTTTCAGAATTCATCAATTTTTTTTAAATTATCAATGTCTGTTTTGATAGTTTTCTATAATTCAAGACAAACAACAATCAAAGTTATGATGAAATGTGTCTCAGATTTCTTGCTCAGAACATCTTTCACACTCAATGGTTAATATATTATTTACTGTTCTGAACTGACATAATTCAAATATATTTCTGTCCAGAATTTAAAAATAATTTTCAAATTGAAACTAAAACTGCTTCGGTGGTGTATTAGTGTTGCCCAGGCCCCCAGCCAGTGTTGTAGATAGTGGGTTCCAGATATGGTCATGTCAAACCATAGATTCTCCACTAAACAAGTATTTAGGAGGATGAAAAATACTGGGTGGTTCTGAGTCATGATAATGATTGGAACAACATGTCTATCAGTAATCAGTGGACTATTGTTTCAGTGAACTAGCACTAAAAATCCATCTCAGTATGTTCGTCTACTACAAAAAAAAAAGACACTGTCATCATCTCATCAAAAAGTACCTTGTTTTTACCATGATTTATATTGCTTACTTGGTTTTAACAACCATATACTCAATTTCAAACTTATCTTTGAATTATCAATAAAAAATATGGAAGAAAGTGTCCATAGGACACATATATTCCCACTTCCAGCTAAGAAAAAAAAACCGAGAAAGCATCAGAGATGCAACAGCCGACTTGCAAAATCAAAATCATTTGGTCTTGTGATCATAAATATATATGGTTTAGGGGTGGGGATCTCAACCATTAAAAAGTTCACTTCAGGTAGGGGGTGGGGTATGACCCCCGGGCCTGAGCTATAATGCATTTAATATCACCCTGATCATAAATATATATGATTTAGGGTGGGATCTCGGCCACATTTTTAAAACAGATTCCCCAGTGGGGTGGGGCTGAGCCCCGGGGATAAAAAATGTTGAATGCACAACTTCACATTGGCATCTCCACCCATACCACATATTAAGTTTCTATCTTTTGTAGTTTCAGAGAAATGTGCAATTCTCAAAATATGTACTTTTTCTATAAAAAA
>MJUT01029442.1:123958-134553 GCA_002080005.1 Gigantidas platifrons | reverse complement strand
CATCGTCAAATCTATTAATAAGTGTTGTAATTTTTTTCAAGAGTCACATTCCCCTTCCGCGAAAAAGACCCCATATAGAAAAATATTTCCCTTTTCCAAGGTATAAAATTAATCCCACAAATGGTTCTGAATGAACTATATTTCACTTTGATTGTCACATTGATTTGCCTGCCCCTTCAAAACAGATGTGGTGTCTGGTAAACAGTTGATGGGAAATAAAATAATAATGTAATAGAATGTAAAACTGGGTTGTTGTATGTTTCAGTAGTAGCTCCTACACCAACAGTTCTTTCCATTTTTGGCACCATTCAATAATTATATTAGTAGTTCCCCCTCCCCCCTCCGCGGCCCAATGCTTCTTAAATATCAGATAACACTGAATTATGCTTGTAACTTTTAAAACTACAAGCAATTGTTTGCTTGTGGTTAACAAAGTTAATCTCATTAGATTCTTTGGTAAAGGAACCTCTACATTATGTTTTATTTTGTGGGAATGAGTTTTGTAACGGAGTTGTAAACGATAATTCAGACGAGGTTTGTTTCCTGTTAATAGCAGACTTACCAAGGTATTTCACTCTTGGCCATGCTGACAAAATGTTCACAAATATATATATACAAATGTATATACAAGAAAATGTAACATATTCTGGAACATTGGATAAAAAGCTGTTTTATGTGAATAACATATTGATGTCTCTGGAGTTTGCTCTCAATTTACTATTTCAAAGTTTGACATCTTTTTCTAGAAGTATCCTCATATTTTGCGATTGTGCATAGTATACAAAAAATCTACATGCAAGCAGTTGGATCGTTTAACATCACCTTTGGTGCTTTCATTTTTTCTTTTGCCCCTTGGGTTGGATTGTCTGTTTTTCTTCGATTTATTGATTATGATTATCCCGTTGGTAATTTCAAACTCTTCTTGACCAAAGCTTGCAAAATACCAACTGCATATTAAAGACAGGGAAAACGACATTCATTCTTTACCATCTTACGACGGAATGGTCTGTTAATTTGGGACTGATCAATGTCAAAAGGAAACAACAACTAATGTAGTTTATTACCTAATTGTAAAGTTTTACATGTTTTATATATTTTTTTTTTTTTACTTTCAACTTTTTTTTCGGGTTTTGAATTTCTAGTATTATATTGCCTGGTAAACTATTGGCTTGTATTCTATTGTCTGGTGTTTTATTTCCTGGCTACTTGTGACCTTTGCTGTTATTATTCAGAACAATTTCATGAATATGCATTGCCAATCTGAAATCTTGAATAGTTCAAACCTGATTACAGCGTATGAAAGCATCGTAATATAAAAGGATGTAACGCTTTGAATGCGACGTTTTGTGCATAATCGTAACTTCGTGTGCGGTACAAATCCTGCCGTTATGGCTCTTTCAACTCTTTAATAAAAAAATGTCTATTATCAAAACAATGTTAGCCCCAAATATCGTATTACATTCTCAGGAATCTAATAACAAATTAATAGGGTTAATGGCTGTTTGTGACAAACACATAATGTGTGACACACTGCACGCACAGTTGACCTTGATTCTTTCACAGCAAAAATAAATTGTAAACCTATCCTATATTTGTTTTCAAATATAGTGAAGGAAACCTGTTTATTATAAAAATAAAATGATACATTGTCAAACATTCATTAACAAATATTGTAATTGATTGTTAATAAAACGTTTAGTTCTAAATAATGTATTACATTCTCAAAAATGTAATAACAAAATATTATTAATAGGGTTAATGGCTGTTTGTAACGAACACGTAATATATCAATCGCTGCATGCATTGTTGAGTTTTGGACTTTCTCACAATAAATATAAAAAAATAAAGGTGAACTAGTGTTTGTGATCAAATATGGTGAAGAAAACCTGTTTGTTTTCAAATTAAAAATGATACATTGTCAAAAAATCATTAACACATATTGTAATTGGTTCGTAATAAAACGTTTAGTTCTAAATAATGTATTACATTCTCAAAAATGTAATAACAAAATATTATTAATAGGGTTAATGGCTGTTTCTAACACACACATAATATATCAGTCGCTGCATGCACTGTTGAGTTTTGAACTTTCTCAGAACAAAAAGAAAACATGAATATGATATTGTATGAGTGATCAAATATAGTAAACAAAACACGTTTATTATTAAAATAAAAATTGTATATTATCAGAAATCCATTAACACATAGTTTAATTTGTCGTTAATGACATATTTAGTTATACACAACTCATAGCAATCTCATAAAATTAATAACAACATAAAAATAATAGGGTTAATGGCTGTTTGTAACGAACACATAATATATCAATCACTGCATGCATTGTTGAGTTTTTGACTTTCTCACAATAAAAAGAAAAAAATAAAGGTGATATTATGTTTGTGATCAAATATGGTGAAGCAAAACTGGTTGTCATCAAATTAAAAATGATACATTATCAACAATTCATTAACAAATATTGTAATTGGTTGTTAATAAAACATTTAGTTCTAAATAATGTATTATATTCTCAAAAATGTAATAACAAATATTATTAATAGGGTTAATTGCTGTTTGAAACGAACACATAATATATCAATCGCTGCATGCATTGTTGAGTTTTGGACTTTCTCACAATAAAAATAAAAAATAAAGGTGAACTAGTGTTTGTGATCAAATATGGTGAAGAAAACCTGTTTGTTATCACAATAAAAATGAAACATTAGGAAAAATTCATTTACACATATTGTAATTTATTATTAATAAAACATTTAGTTCTAAATAGCGTATTACATTCTCAAAAATGTAATAACAAAATAGTATTAATAGGGTTAATGGCTGTTTGTGACGAACACATACTATATCAATCGCTGCATGCATTGTTTAGTTCTGGATTTTCTCAGAACTAAAAGAAAACATGAATATAATATTGTATGAGTGATCAAATAGAGTGAAGAAAACACGTTTATTATTAAAATAAAAATTGTACATTATAAGAAATCCATTAACAAATATTTTAATTGGTTGTTAATGACATATTTAGTTATACACTAATCATAGCAATCTCAAGAAATTAATAGCAAAATAAAAATGATAGGGTTATTGGCTGCTTACCAAAACACATAATATTGATCTTTGACTTTTTCAAAGGGAAAGGTGAACATAAGTTTATATTGTATATGTGATCAAAATAAACATTATGCATATTTTAGTTGACTGTTAATGAACTACTTAGTTATACACAACGTATAACATTCTTATGAATTCAACGAAACTATAAAATGAATAGGGTTAATGGCTGTTTGAAACTAACACTTACTATATCAATCATTGCTTGCACTGTTGACTTGGGACTTTCGTAAGTTAAAAAAAGAAAACATGAAGCCTGTGTAAGAATGATGATGTTAGAGATGATACAGGTTTTTCGTTTGCATTTCTTATCCAGTATATTATTGCGGTTTCCCAGTGTCCCGGTTGTTGACTGATTTTGTCTGTTAATTGATTTATGAGTTTTTACTTTCCCTTTGAAAGATTGCTCTGTGTTCGGTAATTTTGTTATTACCCTTATTTATTTTCATGTGTGACCATTTTCTCTAGGTTTTTAAACAGACCAATAATCATTTCACATTAAATTCCTATCGAAAAGAAATAACGACATTCCAAAAGAATCCAAGCAATATCTTGTCATTCTGATCAAACAATATTCCTAAATATACATTTACTTGAATTGAACTTCATTACCAGGATTTAGATATATACAGGAACTGAAACTCTTCCGGATCACCTGAGTTCATCGCATGTTGTAAGTGCGTTGGTGTTACCCGATATTGGTTTTGTGTGTATATGTTGTAGATCATTGCTTGTCCTTTTGTATTTTTAAACGATCGAACATAGTAAGATATCGTTTAATGCTAGCGCTCATGCATGAGGAATATAAACCGGAAGACACTGCGTTACACAACATGTGTCGCAACCTTCCACCCAGAAAAAAATATAGTCCATATATAGAGTCAATTGTAAGAGGGCGAGTAACTTAAATACCAGAAAGAACATGCATGCAACATTCATATATTATAAATCCCCCTTAAAATCGGGTACTTATATGCACGTTTGCTCATCTATCAGTATTTCTTTGTTGCAACGCGGATTTTGCGGATGGATATTTCAATATCTAGAAATTGACATTGTGTTTACTATGTAAGAGACTTTGATTTTCGTATTGCGTCAACAACAAAAAATGCGTGTTGATATTTCAGCAAGTGTACAAAAATTGTACGTTTCTACTTTTCTCCTGTTCCGAAATGTGTGTTTTCTGTTTTTAATTTTAGAATACATTTTAGGACATAGTCTTTTTATATCCTACGCTGCTGGGGGGTTATAATTCAACTGGTTTGTCAATGTCGTTAATTCTCGACCATCGTAGTTTTGTTCAGGATTGGGAACCAGTGCTTTAGACAACACGTGTTCTAATGAAAAGTCTAGAAAATCCCGAAGAGGTTTTGACCTGTTAACCTTGACTCACTGCTGACGTATTTATGTCAACAATACATGCTTTTAAAGTATTTTCCACCTAAAAATAAACATGAAATGAGAGTATCGATGTAGGGCAATCGGAAAATAAACTTGGACACAAATAATGGAAAAAAAAACCTGTATAATACTCCAGTAGGTGTCCGTAAATAAATGAGGAAATTCCGGGAATTGAATGTTGATGTTGGCTTCGAAACAAAAAAGATGGAAATGGAAAGGACACGGATGTTGTCTTCGGAAGACCATATATATATGTATATTATAATCAACACTTTGCATTAACAATCTTTTTATCCGACTCTAGTGTACAATCATTATAACTGATCAAAAATTAACATTTATTGTATATAGCGAAAGTAGGATACCGAAACGACAAGAATGCAATGTCTGTATTGCGAAGAGTTTGAAGACTATCACTAATCTGTAGACAGTGAGAGAAAGAGATAATAAACACAGTTTGATTTAAGCATAACACTTATAAGAAAACCTTTGAGCATCATATGTTGCTCTTATAGAGTAAGCATTCTTTCACCAATTCAATTCAAAAGTGACAAGCTTACGTTGGCCTTGCGGAATCTGTATCAGTTTAATAAGGGGTCATCAAAACATTTTAAGAATGTGATTCATACCATATTTGTATATACTAATCGTCATTATTGAACTGACCATCACTATTTAAATTTTAATAGATATTAATGCTACTATAAAATATTACATCATACAATTACATCATTTAAGCTATATTATATAGGCTGTACTACAATATGCAGCAAATACCCATATGTAGCTTGGCATTCTAACAAACGAATAATACTAGCCACAAAAAGAGCAACAATTATCATATGCATTTCCACATGTTACAACAACAAAAATGAATAGTTATAAGTAACAGAAACACACCCTTTACAAACAGCAATTAAGACCTACATCTAATATGCATCACCTTCTTTGTGTTCTTCCATACAACTGTTCAACGCGATTTCATTTAATCACATCGAACCATTTAAATCTTGACGGCAATGGTTTTTGCTATCTTAAAATATGTAAATATGGAGATTATTAATAAATGACTCTTTAATTATACTAGGCGATATTGTTTAACCAGGTGTAATTTTTATACTTACATGTTATACCGATGCACATATGTCACCCAAAGAAATAATTTCGCTACACAAATGACTGAAGTAAATAATGCATCAACAATAATTAGCGTAACCCACAACATACTGCATTAATTAAACCCAACTGCACTAATTGCATACTTTTCCTCCTCTCTATGGAGAATTTAACATGGTGATTTTGGGCTCTATGTGTGTCCTGTACTACTACAGGTCATTATGGCTCGTGTGAAAGAGTATATGTCGTAATAAAATACGAACATCACAATAAAACATATGCCTTAGCTTTCTTATGACGTTGAGAAAGTCAAAAATGAACAGAGCGAGCAGTGCATCACAAATGATGTGTTCTATGCAAACAGCCATTAACCCTTTTAATTTGATTTTTTTATTTACTTCTGGATAATTGAATACAATGTTGTGAACTGAGCATTTCATTTAAGACAACTTTAATCATTGTGTAATGCATTTCTTATGAAGAATAATTTTAATTTCGATTAAAGCCATGTTCGTTTTTTCAAAATTAATTATCTGAGGGTTAAGGGCTGTTTTAAATTAATGCATACCATTTCGCGTCAATAATTTTTAGCACTAAATTTTGCTTAGCATATTTAGTTTGGAATAAAAATAGGTTATTCATATCATCTAAAAAACTTAAACATAATGTAGTTATTAAAAGTGAATAAACGTTAGAGAACATGGAACGGGCAATCAAGAATGAGAAACTGGCAACATTGGGTACACAAGAAACAAGACTTGAATTAATCTACATTAGTGTACACTAATACGGTTGTATTTTAAGTCATTGCACATGTTTCCGTTAATTAATCTTTATTACGTCATTAATATGTAAATTTATCCTTCATTTTCGTGCTCTTGCATACTAATTAAATACAATTCGGTGTTAATTAGTAACCATCCTAATAAAGCATTTCTGTTATCTGATTCATGTACACCAACTGTAATAAAATAATCACCAGCGTAGACTCGGACCTCATAGAGGGCACAATTGTTCCCGATTAGAATGGGTGACACAATGGATTACTTAGCAACTCATACCAGCCTATTACCAATAAGGCGTGGGTTCGCGCGCGGGATTGAAATTTAAAGAAAGGTGCACTCGACTCGCAGCCGCAAGTAATACAGCGTACCAGTTGCTTGCCCATGGTCGGTGATTCTCTCCGTGTATTCAGACATTTTCCACAACTAAGACTGGTCTTCATGATTTAGCAGAAATATTGCTGAAAGTGGGATTAAACACCAGAAATCACCCAAAATGAACCGATTAGAACGACAATGTTTCTGCTCTTTTTTGGTAGATATAAAACTTACCTTCTTTCTTCCTGTTCCTAGCGCTTGTGTGATAAGTCATGAATAAAGAATGGACTGAATATTGATTACGACAACCGGGACACATTCGTAGTCATGTGTAGCATATATTCCCTAACGGTCAACAAAGTATATCTTTGTAAGAAAGGAAATTAAAATGGTGACTATATTTCACTTAAATAATGCCAATTATTCCCCTGTTTCGCTTAGGTGAATGGATAAATGTCTTTAACGACACTTTTTGCATTGTCTTTCCTGCTTTGATTTACGAATTCTGATGACCCTTTTGGTATATTAAACCTTTTATTTCAATAGTATTTCTGTTGTATCAGGTCGGTCAGTATTGGAGTTAGGAGAAACAGGAGTAATCGTATAAAATCTTCTTCCTGGCGCAAATTACTGAAAATATATATCTTATAAAGTTGTAACGAGTACACCTTGCCATGAGAGGGAATCGCGCTCATAGTGTTAGTGGTGATATGCACTGATTGTACTTGTAGTTGGAAATTGAACTACCAAACGATCAGGACAACAATGACCCCTTTGTCCCTATTGACGGACATATGATGCGAAATGCTCACCTAACACGGATTATGGCTCGTGTGACAGAGTATATGTCATAATAAAACACGAACATCACAATAAAACATATGCCTTGCTTTCTAATGACGTTGAAAAAGTCAAAAATCAACAGAGCTATCAGTGTATCACAAATTATGAGTTCTATGCAAACAGTCATTAACCCTGATAAGTTGATTTTGTTATTTAGTACTGGAGAATGGAATACAGTGTTGTGAACTGGACATTTTACTTAAGACTACTTTAATAATGTTGTAATGTATTTCTTATAAAGAATAATTTTAATTTCGATTAAAACCATGTTTGTTTTTTTAAGTTAATTATCTGAGTGTTAAGGGTGTTTTAAATTAATATATACCGTTTCGCGTCAATATTTTTTAGCACTAAATTGTGCTTATCATATTTAGTTTGGAATACAAATAGGTTATTCATATATTCTATAAAAACTTCAACACAATGTAATTATTACAAGTGAATAAACGTTGGAGAAAATCGAAAGGGCAATCAAGGATGATAAACTGGAAACGTCGGTTACACAAGAAACACGACTTGCTACAATTTATATTAGTGTTAAAAATGTATTTTATCATATACAACTATAACTGTTTCAACATACATGATTTTCAAATAACAAATAGCAACAATGTCAAAGATATTTAACATATATATTTTAATCATTCATTATGTCAATGCTCTTAGCTTAAACATAAATTCAGAGTTGAATAGTTATTTACACTAATGCGGTTGTCTGTTAAGTCATTGCACATTTATCCGTTAATCAATCTGTATTACGAAATTGATAGGTTAACGTATCCTTCAATTGCGTGCTCTTGAGTACGAATTAAGTGCAATTCATTTGAAACTAATAACCATCCTAATAAAGGATTTCTGTTATCTGATTATTCATATAGATCAACTGTAATACAAGTAGCACCAGCGTAGACGCGGACCTCATAGAGGACGGCATTGTTCCCGATTAGAATGGGTGGCACAATGGATTACCTAAAAACTCAAGACAGCCAATCACCAATACAGCGTGGGTTCACGCACGGCATTGACCATTACGAAAATGTGCACTCTACTCGCAGCCGCAAGCAATAAAGTTTACCAGTTGCTTGCCCATGGTCGGTGATTCTCCCTGTGTACTCAGTAATTTTTCCACAATTAAGACTGGTCGCCATGATTTTGCTGAAATATTGCTCAAAGTGGCGTTAAATACCAGAAATCACACAAAATCAACCGATTAGAACGACACTGTTTCTGCTCTTTTCAGACCATTATCAGTTGTTTTATATATTACAGGATAAAAACAATATACCTAGGTTGTCGGCAAAGCTAACTTTCTTTCTTCCTGTTTCTGGCGCTTGTGTGATAAGTCATGAATAAAAAATTGACCAGATATTGCTTACGACAACCGGACACGATCGCAGTTATTTGTAATAGATAGCCCCTAACGGTCAATAAAGTATGTCTTTGTAAGAAAGTTAATTAAAACGGTGACTATATTTCACTTAAATAATGTCAATTATTGCGCTGTTTCGGTTAGGTGAATGGGTTAATGCTCTTAACGACACTTTTTGCATTGTCTATCCTACATTGATTTACGACTTCTGATGACCATATTGGTATTTTCAACCTTTTCTTTCAATATTAGTTCTGTTATATTATATCGGTCAATTTTATTGTTAGGAGAAACCGGAGTGCTCGAAGAACACCATTGTCCTGTTGCAAATAACTGAAAATATGTATCATATAAAGTTGCATCGAGTACACATTGCCACGAGCGGGATTCGGGCTCATTGCATTTGTGGTTATAGATACTGATTGCACTTGTAGTGGGAAATCCAACTACCAAACGATTTGGACAACAACGACCACTTGGTCTCTATTGACGGACATATAATGCGAAATGCTTACCCAATAGGGAGTAGCACAGAACCCCACATATCCCAAAATCCCCATGTTAAATTCCCCATAGGGAAGAGGAGGAACATTATGCAATTAGTACAGTTGGGTGTAATTTATGCAGTGTGTTGTTGTTTATGCTAATTATTGTTGATGCATTATTTACTTCAGTCATGTGTGTAGCGAAATTATTTTTTGCGTGACATATGTGCATTGGTTATTGCATCTAAGTATGAAAATAACACCAGGTTAAACAATATCCCTTTGTATAATTAAAGAGTCATAGGTAAATAATCTTCGTATTTAAATATCTTAAGATAACAAATACCATTGCCGTCAAGATTTGAATGGTCCGATGTGATTAAACGAAATCGTGGTGAACAGTTGTATAGAAGAACACAAAGACGGTGATGCATATTAGATGCAGGTCTTAATTGTTGTATGTAAACGGTGTGTTTCTGATTGCGCATGACAAGATGGATGGTCAACTTTTTTTCGAACGGCTTTGATTATTTATGAAAACCTAGACTATGCGCAAATCTACGATGATTACAAGTATGTACTTTCATTCTACTTCTTGTTGTGGGTTCCGATACCTCCTGCACCCATTTATATTTATTTCGGGTATCATATTTGACATTTAATTACCTACCTGTGATCCCAGTCCGATCCGTATCACTCATATAGTATTAACGTTAAAACGATTGAGGGCCTATACGAGTGAACCATAATGGGAGACAAGAAAGGTAAAACCGACAAATCAACTGCCCAGATATTAAATGAAAGTCGTAATGTGTTGTACGGAGAAAATGTCGAATTATCTTCTGTATTGAATAATGTTTTGACATTGCTAAACAGAATGGATACTAGGTTATCTACAATTGAAAAAAATACAGGAAAAAACACAACCACTCTAAAACAGATGAACGACACACTAACTTCTCTGACTTCAAGAGTAATTACGGTGGAAAGTGATGTTAGTCAAATAAAAACAAGAGTTTCTGATATGGAATCCAGCTTACAGGGGACGGGAAACCTATTTGATGAAGTGAAACAGAAAACTGATATGTTGTCAATAAATGTTGATGAAGTTAAAGTAAAACAGGTTGATTTAGACGAGGCGAGAAAAACGACGAA
>MJUT01029442.1:66371-91394 GCA_002080005.1 Gigantidas platifrons | reverse complement strand
TGACAATAATGAGTCACCAGATCCTTTTATGAAGGAAATGCAAAATCCATTTTGGAAAGAAATGCAAAACCCTGTATATAAAGGCTCTAAAAACGAAGCTGATTAAGGTGCTGGTTGTTGCGCTTTTGATTTGTGCAATACCGAGTTATAATACAGCAGATTATATTATTGTGTACTCTTATCGTTATCATTCCATTTTTTTCACTACAGCTCTGACTATGTTATGTTCTGCCATTTGTTTTATTGACGATAAACAACATTCCACATACCTTGTCCACTTTGAAACCTTTCTAGTGTTTACTTAAGGATCTATGGACATACGACATGATAAGTTTTCTTTAAATCGGGATGGCGATTTCTGATATCAAATTCACTGTATTGACGTTAAGATTAATGTGTTCTATTTAAAATTATTTAAAGTGTATGATGCATATATATTTATTTTTATTTAAAAAGCAAAACAAATAATTCTTCAAACCACCGATCTCTCCATTAAACACGTTACAAACATTTTTGTGTTTTCAATGTACATTGTAATAAGCATCTCCCTTTTAGTAGAAATCATTTGAAAATCTTGTAAAATATCATCTTTACCCTTTTCTTATGATATTTTTAATAAGCAGCATATAGTCTACTGTTGCAATATTAATAAAACAATATCATTCAGATTGCGCTACTTTTACCTGCTATATTATTATAATGTGGTAGACCTTTGTAAATAATCAGGGTTTCTTGTACAGAGTCTGGTTATTTTGGACGGAGTCTGTTTATCTTGTACAGAGTCTGGTTATTTTGTAAGGAGTCTCGTTATTTTGTAAGGAGTCTGTTTATTTTGTATGGAGTCTGGTTATTTTGGACGGAGTCTGGTTGGTTTGTACGGAGTCTGTTTATTCTGTATGGAGTTTAGTTATTTTGGACGAAGTCTGACTATATTGTACGGTGTCTGGATAACTTGGACGGAATCTGCTTATTTCGTACGGAGTCTGGTTATTTTGTACGTAGATTAGTTATTTTGTACGGAGTTGTTTTAACCGGTGCTTGGATATTTTGCATGGGGTGTAGTGTAGTATGGACCCTTATGGTTATCTATTGGGAGTTGTTGTTTTGTATGGGTTGTAGTTGGTAATGAATGTAGTTGTTAATATAAATTGCTTTATTTGTACTACATGATGTTGTTGTTGTTGTTTTGTACGAGGTTTTACATTTTTGTAAGGACTGTAGTTGTTTATACAGTTTTCGGCGGTACATATTTGCTTTTCTCCTTGTATCTTGTATTTAATCAAACATCGAGAGAATTCTTTAGACGAAGACAGATTAAGTAATATAAATACGAGGTAATTATCTTAGTACTTAATACTATGTTTTCATTTCAGTATTTGTCAAACAAAGCACGGGTTAATATATGACCTCCATGACCTATTTGCACCTACGTTTGCAAGAAAAGTTTGCAGATACCAAAATGGTAATCCGAATCCGTCAATCGAAGTAGAACAGATAACACAATGGCAAAAAAAGTACAAACGGAAAAACAACGATATACAAAACATACACATAAAACTAAAGATCGAGTAACACGAACCCCACTAAAAACCGGGGTGAACTCAGGTGCTCCGGAAGGGTAAGCAGTTCTTGCTCCACTAGTGGCAATATGCATGGTTCCTTGTTAATTAGGCATTCACTGAGTCTTTAGATTCACATATTATTTATTCCTGTTGATGTTCAAATTTGACCAATTTAGAAAACTGACTGAACCCTTTAGATATAGAAATACAATGTATGCTATTATATCATCTTAAAAAGACACGAGTGCTTGTTATGTAAGACGAATCAAATACATATTGCCTCTCTGTTTTCATCTAACGTTCATACATACCATTCCTACAAATGAATGTCTGCTGATTCGGTAGAATGCCCCACCACATGGTATCACGTGAAAAATAATTTGTCATAGCTCAATTTAATGAAGCATGCTTGGACTGGATGCCATCAATATATTTCGACCATTCAATAATCTGCCATTTTGAAGTTGTCAATCAAAAACGTAGCGTTGCAAGGTCCATTGTAATACCATATTTTGTCAGATACTTGTCTTACTTTATCATTAGTTGAATGCGTATGTCTTGTTGTTAGTTGTTTGACATTTTGTACTTTTTATTTTGGCCATTGTGTTGTCTGTTCTTCTTCAATATATGGATTCTAATTACCATTTTGATATTGTCAAACTCTAGAAGAGTTGTATTTTGCAAGTATTTTATTTAATTATTTATACCACGTATCAAAGTTAGATAGTTTGTCAGCCTTCGGATGGTGATACAGTGAAACCTGTCTAAACCGAACCCTTAAAAAGCCGAAATCCTGATAAAGATCTAATATAGGAAATCTTTGTAAATTTAACCTGTATAAACCGAACACCGTAAACAAAAGCTGGTCCCAATGAGGTTTGTCTTAGACATGTTTCACTGTATATGCAGTGTTGTTTTATATGCCTCTAACTAACGTGGGACATATCTGCTGTACATTGTGATTCCAATTTTATATTACAGACCAGTTAAGGTTAATCGTAAATTGTATAGGAACGAACAGCACAAAGGCAAAATGAAAAAAAGACAAAATGGCAAACAATTATAAAAAACAAACACTACACAGAAAACTAAAGATTGGGCAGCACGAACCACACGATGAACGGAGCTCGGGTGCTGCTTAGGTGGGATTGTGACCACGGCAAAGGAAGCATCAATGTTGTCATTTGTGACACAGACTTTCCGTAGCTGTTAACCAGGGCATCGTGTTGACAATAAGAAGAGTTTGAAGAAACGAAAGGTGTAATCAGTATCTTTAATTCGCAGAAGAACAGACAACACAGTGGCCAAAAGAAAAATTACAAAAGGACGAACAACGCTCTAGAGCACATACATATAAAACTATGGATCGAGTAACATGAACCACACTAAGAATATTGGATGAACTCGGGTGCTCCGGAAGGGTAGGCAGTTCCTGATCCACTAGTGACACCCGTCGTGTTAATCTAGTTACAAACCCTGTGATAAGTCATGAATCGGGAAAGGGTCTTTAATGATACGCTATGCTTGGTCCATAAAGGAAACCATGATAGGAATCAAGAAGAGTTTGAAATCCGAATGCTTACATGTATATCGAAGACGAACAGACAACAAAAATGACCACAAGAAAATTACACAATTACAAACAAAGATCTACAAAACATACACACAAACCTAAAGAATGAGTAACACGAACCCCAAAATCGGTGGTGAACTATTTATGCATGTGCTGCTGGAATGTTGCAATGTATAAATAGATATTGCACAATGAGAACATTGAACTCGTCTCTTTTGTCGTAAAAATGTTCGATTTCAGCATCATCAAAGTAAAGGAGCAGATAGTATCCATATGAATACGTCCATTATATATAGAAAAAAAGATGTTGTTCGTCAAAATCTCGAACATTCTGATGATGTTAGTATCAGAGAGCTTTTTGTCAGAATCGTATTTGTTTAACAAAATAAGATTCGCCCCTTCCTGGAACAATATTATTTGTGTCAAGTTTTTCTCTCAAAGAGATGTGTGAAATTGAATAGAATCTCAAAAGCGTCACATTAAAATGAAATACGCAGTATATTATGTTGGAAATAACACGACTACCTAATTCGACTCGGAAGTCCGATTTCTTAAATACATGTATATACGTACATAGGTACATGTATCTCGTTAATACACACTATTGTTTATCATATAGAGATTGACATTTACACATGAACAAACATTCCCTGATGAACGATACATGCATTACTTCGTAAGTAGTAGAACTACATGTGTGATTACTAGAAAACGATGAGTGAGAGTGGTAAACGTTATAGAATAGAGATTGACATTCACACAAGAACAAACATTCCCTGATGAACGATACATGCAGTACTCTGTAAGTAGTAGAATTACATGTCTGAGGACCAGAAAACGATGAGCGAGAGTGGTAAACGTTATAGAATTCCAAAGAGGCAATTAAAATGGACAATTCAGACAAACTGGCAACATAGCGTACACAAGACACAGGACAAACAAACGTTAGAGAATACCAAAGGGACAATCAAAAATGGACAATCCACAGATACTGACAACATAGCGTACACAAGACGAAAACATACAAAGCAAAATAAAAACACAATATAATATGTGTTGTACACCTCTATGCGCAAACAAATACAAATAACGTAAATAAGACATGAGCCCTCCTTCAAACAACGAGAGGTAGAGACGAACCGAACATCGTTATTATGAGGAACATCATTGTTGCTTAACGCCAAATGAGCAATTTGTCAGCTTTATTATGGCTTACAAATTACATTCAATGAAATTATTATCATAATGATGATGATGTCCTCTTTGCACTAGACCAACACCCTTATATATATTTGTCAGTGCTAGCTCACAGATACAACATTCCGCAGGTAGACATGTTACTCCACTTGGACAGATAATCATGATTCCGAGCCAACCAGTCTTTACACTTTCATTGTAAGCGGGAGAGTAACACATTCTAAGTTTCTAGTCTTTAGTTTGACCAGACAGAGGATCAAATCCAAGAACTAACGTCCTCGAGGCGGCCACTCAAGCCATGCTTTTGATTGCATGTATGTACATACAAATTATGCTTTGTCATAAAGCAAGGGGTAGCTGCATTGCCCTTTTTCGCTTCATTCTATTAAACTGGACATTGTAGAAACACGATTGTGAGTTGTGATGTTTAATGCCACATTCAATAGCATTTCAGTTATATCGTGGAGGTCAGGTTTATCAATGGAGGAAACCAGAGTACCCAGAGAAAACCAGCGAACAGCCGCAAGTCACTCACAAATTTTATCACATAATGTTGGATCGAGTACACCTAGCAATCAGCAGGATTCAAACTCACAACTTCAGTGGTGATAGGCGCTGATTGCACAAGTGGCTGTTAGTTCAAGTACCATACGACCGTGACGACCTACAGACATACAGGCTCTATACCTCTTCATAGTGAAATAAAAAAATTTCGCCATTGCAATTGATTGTGTTTTCTCCTAAATCGTATTTTTATTGTAATAGCATTCTTACATGTAACTATTTCTCTTCATTGTGATTTCTTTTGATTACTTTCCAATATCTGAACTAATTCCCCTCAAGGCTTTTTTCCAAATGGAAGCACAAAAAAATGTAGTTATCTTTGGCTGTTCAAGGATACATAAAACATTCCATCTTTTAAAACAAATGTGTTCTACATTGCCGAATTGATTATTTCATGTTGAGCAATAAAATGAAAAGCAAAAAATACCACACCGTAATTTTCCGAAAATGTTTCTTTTATATACTGTTGTTGCTAAGATTGGTGAATAACTGCTTAGTCATATTCCAACGTTTTGCTCAAAATTTTGCAGAAATAATTCAAATACTTAGATGCAGTGAATACGACAGACAATGCATTATTATTGTTATTCGTTATCTCAAAGTCTTAATATAATCTCATATAATGTTTGTTGCTATGGTTACCATATTGCTCCACCTAACCTTGTTTAAGAGCAGTGGATTATTTATTTTCAGATATGGCCGGTCTAAAGCTAGTTGTCGTTGGTGATAAGTTAGTGTGTTGGGACACCACAGGGCAGGTAGGTACAATGCATTCTGTTTTACTGTTTTGTTGTTTATTTTTTGGGGGAATATTTTCCTTCTATCGTAAATGGAAATGCTTATATATACCAAAGGGTCTTTCCCGAAGCCACAAGTCAAAGAAGTACAGACAATGCAAAGTAGTACATGGGTAGAGTTCAATTAGCATTTGTGGGGATCGATGGGGATCTGACAATTGCGCATGACCGGGAGTGACGTCCCCTGAAGTCAAGTCACCGGAAGTGACGCCAGTCATGTACCCGGAATAGGCCCTGAGGGAACCGGAAGTGATTGCGTACGCATGCGCAACCGGTACATTTTGTGCTACTACTAGAGTAGTACAAAATGTGTCATTGCGCATGTCCGACAGGGATACCGAAGGTCACGTGACGCCGAAGGAGATTTCCTTGGATATGCGCATGCGCAATCGGAAGTTGCGCAATATCTGCCCTAGAGGGGCCTTTTGATCGGAAGTGACGTTATGAAACGTCCCCCATAGTGACCAAAGGTCACGTGACCCCGAAAGGGTGGAATGGTGTGCGTATGCGCAACCGGAAGTTGTGCAATATCCGCCCTAGTGGGGCCTTTTCACCGGAAGTTGGCTACAGGAAGTGACGCTATTTTCCCGCATTTTTTTTCCTTGTATAATAGTAGTTCAAAATGGTGGTTGGAGTGTTCTCTACGACGCCCTTTCCCTGGTTATCTACCCCTTTTATTTTCATATTATATTCAATAATGGTTTTCACGGTGTTTTCGGATATTCTGTGTAGTATTCCAAGAATGGTAAATCAAATGAATGAAATGGTACATTTGATCCCCTAAGTCACCCAATAGATTTAACGTTTATTCATTGACTGTTCGTTTTTGCTATATTATTTCGTAAACTTTCTATCTATAACGACGTTTTTTTATTCCTTCCTCTAATTTTCTTGTTTATTCAACATCTTAATCACTATTTTGTTAACTTGTTGCAGTTTTGTCATAGATGTTTATGTTAATGTGTGATATTTTCCTGTGTTTCGTTTTGTTTTTTGTTTGTTACGTGTTTTGGGTGGAATTTCAACTTCCGTTGCGCATGCGCACACGCAAAGGAATGTACCAGTAGTGCATGCGCACGCGATCACTTCCGAACAAGGCTCCTTCCGGGAAAATGACTGGCGTTACTTCCGGTCACGTGACTTCCGGTCATGCGCAATGGTCAGAACCCATCGATCCCCACAAATGCTAATTGAGCTCTGTCCATATACATGTACTACTATGCAATGACTTAAAGGACAAACAACGATATACAAGAAATTGCACAGAATATTTAAGATCAAGCAACATAAATCCCAGTACTAAACACCGTTTGTGAACTCTGGTGCTCAGTTCCTGTCTCATATATAGCACACGTCGTGTTATGCAACGTGTTACTGTTAACTGTCAAGGACATAATCTCTCATGGAAATCAGGTTGGACACCAATTGATGTTAATGAATGCAAATAACATGAATCCTCTTCAACTTGCAAATAAAAAGATGAAGAGAACGTCGTCTTCACTCGCAAATCGCAGTGAGCATCATATCATGGAACTGAATATGTATAGAAAAGTAAGTGAACATACGTTTATTCATTTTCTGAATAAACTTCAGAAAAGAATCGTTTAATTATATAATGAATGATATTTGTAGTTCCTACACATTCCCAGGTTATAAATATAAGGTCAGTCTAACTCGAATCGTATGCAACAAAAGCTTACAGATACGATAAGATCTAATCTCAATGCGCGCGCTCCGCCATCATTGATTTGTTTTCTTCTTTTCGTCGAAATGATAACACGCTCCACAATATATCTTGTTGATGCGTCATTGTAAAACAATGAACATCGAACTTTCAAATATTTTGTGTCTTATTATATATGAATTCAATGTTATAATTTTTTAGGAATATTTCGACAGTCTAAGACCTTTATCTTACCCAGGTACGGACGTGTTTTGACATAAACAATAAGGAATCTTTTCAAAATGTCACCATGAAATGGATACCTGAAATAGAGTATCATTCTCCTGATGTTCCAAAGATCATTGTTGGTTGTAAAATGGGTAAGTCATTTAGCCCGTTACATCGCTCAAAATATGACATATCACCGGAAATTTACATGGGTAGCACACCAGGTGTCATTAGTGGAGCAGGAAATACTTTTCTTTCCTGGGTTACCTAGGTAACCCTGGGATTCGTGTTGCTCGTTGCTCATTTTTTCCTGAAGTAGTTTGATAATGAATAGAAAAGAAAAAAAAACTGAAAGGACATTAATCGTTCTAACAAGTACATTTTTACTTTAAAACACCAAACGAAAAGCTGAAATATGCAAATCACTTTATAAATAATAATTTTGTACTGAAATTAAAAAAAAAAAAACAAATAAAAAGGACATCGACCAATATGATTTCTGACAGATTTATTACGCTTCATATCTCTAATGAGACAGGCACAGCTTATTCTTGACGAACACCTAGGTTCACTCACAGTAGGCGAGGAACTTTTTCCTCATTTTTTTTTATTTTCTGCTTTTTCTATTGCTTGTCTTCGTTTTTTTATTCTATGTACAATATTGTCTAATTCTCTGGATTGTCCATTGTTAATTGTGCCTTCATTATTCTTTAACGGTTAACTAAGAACAAGTCTTCTTCCTTTACTTGTTTCATGATGTATACCATTTGATCAGACTAATGTCGTTCACTTATTTTATTATACAAATGTATTAGTGTATTATTCTTTTAGATCTTCGTTCATCGGTCCCTGATAAATGTCTTCCTCGGTCAGTTGCCGAAGAAAAGGCAAAGAAACTAGGAACATCTTATTATGAAACTAGTGCTTTAACAAAGGAAGGATTGACAGCATGTTTTGATAAAGCGGTAAGAGTTGATAACAACAACGAGCGCAGATATAGCATATCTTAGGCATTTCATTTCAGTGAAGAATTATTCTAACATAACTGTACTCAAAGCATTGAGTTTACCTCCGTGTTTTAGTGGGGTTCGTGTTATTTGATCTCTAGGTTTATATGTATGTTTTGTTGATCGTTGGTTGTACTTTTATCTTCTTTCTTTTGGCCATTGTGTTGTCCGTTCTACTTCGATGTACGGATCCTGATTACCCCTTTGGTATCTTCAAAATATACTTACTAAGCGCCAATCTACAGTGACGAATAATACGGTCACGCTTATTAAGCATCTACATGCATTGAAATATGAATAGCCTGTCTAAAGCGTCTGCATACCGTAAAGAGCGTTTCTCCTAAAACGTCAAATAGAGGTAAACAATAAATATGAGATACATTAAGTGTAAAAAATACCTTAGCATAATTATGGCATGATTAAATAGTACCACTACAGAGAAGAATTAGTGTGTAATGCTTAACAGGTCAAGAGGGACCGTCCTGGCCGTGATCGTATGGTAGTTGGATTGACAACTACCTATGGAATCAGTGCCCATCACCAATGATGTTGTGAGTTCGAATCTCCATCAGTGCGTGGTGTACCACATTATGCGATAAAGATTTTCAGCGACTTGCGACAGGTCAGTGGTTCTCTCCGGGTCCTCCGGTTTCCTCCACCGATAAAACTGATCGCCACGATATAACTGAAATATTGTTGAAAGTGGCGTTAAGCACCATCAAACAAACAAATAAACAAACTTAGCACGTCAAACTGCAGAAAAGAACGATAATAGCAAACTTTAAGCGTACAAATGGTTATAGTATGAAACTATAATTTATACAGATCCATGATATACATGTATTGCTAATAGAAATATGTCTCTAAAAAGAGTACACAAATTTCCTACCATTTTAGGTATTCTGGACTCCAGAATGTAACAGGGTTGTGTTCCTTTTTACATAGAAGCTTAATATTATATAAAAGACGAACGCAGTTTTGTTAAGGCTGTTTCTAAGATTGCACGCAATAAAAAGGGGGGTCATGTATGTAACACAAATTAATGAGTAAAACAAAACAATAGTTGATGCATATTGCTACAAGTTATTTATACATGTTCGAAAGTGAAAATGTTTCAACTTTGTGCGAGTCAACGTGGATTTCTATTGATAAAATGGTGGTCTCGCGACTATAATCAGTGCCTTAACTAATATCGAAAAGTTCTAGAATTTAGACTGAAAGTTGAATTAAAAACTGGATATTTTCTGAAAGATTATTTGTTTTTGTTTTTAGAAAAGTGCTACGAGAGCTACTATACAGCCAACAATAGAGAATAAGGCCAGATAAAACGCGGAAAATTGACGATTCCAGTTGGTCGATGGTGTAAAATTGTAAATCGTCGTCTTCTGTCAAGTTTGTCATTGATCTCGTAGCAAAATCATATATCTTTATTATCTGCTCTTTGTGAATATGTTTTGAACTGTGAATTTATTGACACGTATATTCTAGAACTTTCACGTCGAAGTGTACGTACTCAATCATTTAATCAATCTCGAAAACAATAAAACACCCAAGTGATCCGGCAGACCGATAAAGGGAGGTAACAATATTTATTTACTCTATCGGCGGCAAATATGAAAACAATATAATTGTTTGCTTTATTTAATTAAAGTAAACTAAATTTGTCATCGATTCGATAACTAATCGATTAGTTATTTCATATACATGTATATAAAAAAAAAGATTTTTGTGAAGTGATTATTTATAAATTAATTGTAAAATGGTGTAATTATCCATGTCAACTTCTATGTTCTCTATCACTATCAGTATCAGTATCATACAATCTTGTACCTGTCCTGGTCCTGGGAATCATGTACTTATACAAAATATTGATTATCCATGTATTACTTATTCATGTATCGGAGATATATAACACAATTATGTCTTTGCATGCATTGGGTATATCAGTTAATGTTCATATTTGACAACTCTGTTAAAAAAAAGTTGTAATAAATTATATTTTGAGTTGAAATACTTTTGATAAAAAATGGCAAAAATTGATATATTTGCAAACATAGAGAATATCTGAGTGTGCATGGTGTAATGATAGATTTGTTTCTTTTGTTCCTTTCACATCTCTTTGTTACAAATTAAAATGTTGCTTTTTTATAATGACCTATAGATGAAGTGGAAAAAAATAGATAACACTCGTAACCCTCAAATCTATTTTTTATTCCTCTATATTTTTATATCTAGAACTTGAACCAGATGAAACTGATGGAATATTTAAATTTATTGAATCTGTTTAATCAAATAAAAAATGAATTTTGGGTTACATTAATTGTTTTGTGAATCTGGAGAAAGTCTACTCAGGGCCGTCTTAACAGCATTATAGGACCCCGGGAAAAGCGGTACACTGAGACGGCTACCTATACAACCACTCGCTGGAATTAAAATGTAAATGTCGATTAAATTAAATATATAGCTATTGTATAAGTACTACAAAAAAAATCGGTGTTTAAACATTAAAAAACATGCTGCACATAGCATACACAGATTAGCATAGGGCCTCTATGCTCATGCGCCCCAAGGGCAACTGTTCAGCGTGCCCATGCGTTAAGTTGGCACTGAGTCTACCGATACATTTTTAGTATCTGTATATCTACATATATATTTTTCAATGTTATGTACTATTTAATCTTGTTTTCTTTATGTGTATATGCTAGGTTAAATAAACTTGAAGAAAGGAGCAATGAAATACAGCGGCACATGTAGCTTTACACCAACTTTTTTCCCCCATTAAATAGTAGCAAGATAATTTTTATTTCTGTTCTGCAAACATATAAACAAAATAACATAAAAGCTGTAAGTATCAATCTCCGTGGGCTTTTAAACTAACAAAATACACTATAAATAGTTTTAGACTCCAGCAATTAGAGATGAATAATATGTATCAATTCTACAGCAAAAGAGAAAAAAAAATGTAATATGCTCAAACCAGGTAACCTCTAGGAACCTTGCGAAATTGGCAACATTTCATTAAATACTAAATTTGGACATTCAAGCTGTTTATGCTGCTTAGACTGTTTAGACTGTTAATGCTGTTTAGGTTGTTTAGGCTGCTTAGACTGTTTAGACTGTTTAGAAGTTTTAGGCTGTTTAAATTGCTTAGGCTGTTTGGTTTTCTTGCTCTCAATGGCTTTTAAATTATTTGATTTTCAAATCTTGACTGAGTGTACATGAGGAATGTTATTCTAGAAACGCGTCCTATACACCAAATAAGATAATACATTGTTTTGCGCAAATGAAAAAAGCTGCATTTAGTTGGTTCTTCGTCAAATACGCACAATAAGGTATGAATGACTGAGTTGGTAGGGTCTCTGACCACAATCTTATCACCACTGACGTTTTACCGTCTGACCGTTTATCACTCATTGAGACTAGAAGTCACGATTTAGCTGAAAATTGCTGACGATGGCGATAAACACACACAACAAACCAAACAAAATCGTCCTTTGGTTTATAAATGTTATTGAATGTCTGTAAACAAATTGTTTATTGACAAAACTATCGTTTTAAATGTTTTCTTCCTGCAACACAAACATGTCAAGATCTAAAACTATTTGTCTATGTGATTCTATTTTACTTGTGATTCTTCAATTGTACAAAATTCATTTATAAAATGTGGGAATTTAACTTAAAATAAACATAATAATTTATTATTTAAATTGATTATAATTAGCCTACTACGTATAATTAATAACTACGTTTGTTAATTTCTAATATAAATATGACTTAATGATAACATTTTTAAATGGGCGACAGTAACCTTTATAGTGAGTGGTCACGATATTTTGCGTTTACTCAGTTTCTGTACTATTTGTTCGTTATACAATATATTTAATGCTTTAAATCAAATAATTGTATTAAATAATCTGTCTTCAAATAAACTAAAGTTCTATTATACAAACATTATACGACACTTTCAATGTCACATACCATTGAAAATTAACTTGTTCTCACCGTGATATAGCTTAAAAATTTATGAATTGACGTTAAACAACAATCACTCACTGACTCAACGTCACATATGAGGTGGTCATGATCGTATGGATTTAAAACTACCTATCAAATCAGTGCCTATCACAATTAATGTTGTGAGTTCGCAACCCGCATAGGCGAGGTGCACTCATAACAACATTATGTGATAAAGTTTGGCAGTAACTTTCGAAAGGTCGGTGGTTTTATCCAGGTACTCCGGTTTCCTAAACATGCAAAACTGATCGCCATGATATGACTGAAATATTGTTGAATGTGTCATTAAGCAGCTTTTAAAAAACGTCAAAAATTTAGAAATTGTATTTTATAGTCCGATTTTAATGAATTTAATCTCTAATTACTTGATAAGATTCGTTCAGGTACGTATTAAGCATAATTAACTACTGCTGAGTTTTGACTGCCAATGATCATTTTCTTCTTTTATTCATAGCTTAAATAGATTAGGTGAAAAACAAATATCAGTTCCAACATCCAATACTGAATTAGCAAAATCGTAGAAAGAGGCAATATGTTAAAATTGGACCTACATGACCGGTCACTTTCCTGGATTAGTACAGCAACTTCAATAAAAAGTGACAGGGTTAAACTAGTATAATGGACCCAAATCTCCCAAACTAAGTGAAATGATGCTGTCGTGCAAGTGCTTTCCATTTGTGAGTAATACGTACAAATGTAGGTACCTTTTTTACCTTCTCTCATATTTATCAACGGGTTTGTAACTAGGTTAATACGACGGGTGTCACTACCGGAGCAGGATTCGTGTTACCCGATCTTCAGGTTTCTGTGTAGTGTTTTGTAGATCGTTGTTTGTCCTTAGGTCCTTTTTGTGGACATTGTGTCGTCTGTCCTTTCTAGATTTACGAAGTCTAATTATCCGTTTGGTGTCTTCAGACTCTTCTTATTGCGCAAAATTCCAAACCAAAGATATAAAGTAACTTTTTTTTTCATGATTGGGTTGTAATTTTAACAGGCATATTGGGTGCAAATCTATACTTGTGTATTTTCCAGTTCTCGTCAAACTAATGCAAAGTTTTATCCTCAGACAAAAATCACAGATTTTGAGAAGTTATCTAACATCAAGCTTTTTTTTCAAGATGTTTTAATTAAAGGTATTTGGAAATATTTAAGCATAAGTAATTGTAGATGAAGAAAAACAATTGTTTTTTTTTTTTACAAAAAACACCCAAATGAGAGACCATGCCTTTGCGATTGTTTAAATGGTGTTTTATGGTGCATTTGTGACTCAGGCGTACCATACAAATGAATATATATTCTATATTTTTCATAGGCTTGCCTATTTCATGAAAAACATATATGCTCTGTTTTATAATAGCATACATGATATAGCGACGACAATAAATATGCATACAATTATTTAAATGTACACACTATATCAAAATTAACCAACATCAGGAAGTATTTTTACGATTGAATGGTTAAATGCCATGGAATACATTTACTAAAGACTGGGTGAACCTGTATATTCGTACAAAAGAGATTATCAAAGATAAGATGTATTATATAGAACAAAAGATCGTTGTAGATGTATATTGATGAGGAGCTACTTACTCCATTACATACTAATGTCAAGTGTGTTTACATTTGGTTTACATTGCACATAGACGTTTGTATTGTATACTGTATTTATTATATAGATAGGTGTGAATTATGGAGATTTATCCGTGAAATACATTCCGATATTTTACATGTGAAATATCAGTTTTTTCCCGCCAGAACTACTTTTAGACAACTATAAGTGTAGTGGTTACGTCCCTTGTTGTGTTACGGTGAATACACACGATTGTAAACTGAAACAATTAAGCAAATAAAAATAAAGTTATTGTACTTTATAACTTATTATAATTGAATCATTTTATTTATACATTAAAATCAAACACTTGCTTATACTAAATCGAATCACTTCACTAGCATAACACAACAGATTTAAATATAAACAAACAACGGCAATGTTAAAAGTGCATGGTAGATTGTCAATTTCCTTTCACCGCCCCTTTTCAAAGAAAAATCGTCTGCTTTGAACAATCTTAAGAAAAAAAAATGTCTGATTATTTTGACGTATATAAAGCAGCTGTAGTCTCCCAATTTTTAGAAGAAAATGATTTTGACTTGGAAAATGTGGAAATTCCAGAATTTAATATTCTAGATGTCCAAACAAATGTTCCAAATTCCAATGGCAATACAAATGAAAATGCATATCAAACTAAAGCCCAGCCTCGTAGATTTCAGAACGTTTCATTTGAGGACATTGATTCATTCCCTAGTTCGAATTCTGTTACACATGAAATACACACGACTCGGACAATAATAACACGTCGTGCCTGGTTCCACAGATGATTCGGACTGACATGAGTCACAATTGCAATTAATTTTTCACAACTTTACAAATCCGCCCATATTCATATAAAATTCAGAAATTCGTCCTTCATTTAAATTTCCAATTTTGTTCATCGAAGCGGAAACACTTGACTTGTTTGAATGTGCGGCAATATTGATTACACACTATCATTGCTCGTAGATTCAAACGTGTGGAATGAAATATACAAATAAAACAAAATAATATAAAAGAAATTTTGGAAGTCTATATAATAAACAGTATAACTAATCGTAGATTTTGAATATCAAAATAAGACCACGCGTGACCGAATACGCATGAAAGATTAAACTCGAGGATAGAACAAGTTCTGCCCACTCGTTTAATCCTTATGCGTACTTCGGTCGCTCGGGGTCTTATTGTGATATTCAAAATCTACGATTAGTTATACCAAATTTCCTGTGACTGTATGATGATTTTGTTGTTGTTATCCTATGCAGTATATTAAAATTGCTGTGTTAGCTTGCTGTCAAATTGAAATAATAAATATATATATGTACCATCGACACACTGTTAAAGACATGTCTTATGTCTATCCCTAAATTCGACTTAAGAGACAAGGTAGCACTTAGACTATTCCAGCAATATGTTTAAATATATGATTTGGCCGAGTGATCTAAGGCGCTGGACACAATGATAGGTGATTGCAGTGTATCAATGTTGCGAGTTCAATTCTCGTAGAGGGATAACAAAACTCTGTAAGACCAAATATATAATTGTAACACTGTTGGGTTAACTTTTCATTCGTATAAAGGTATATTTGTAAAATTATTTAAATATACCAAATATATTTCAAAATGTAGAACCAGAAACTGTTTGTTTTATGCGTACATGATTAGATATCACCAATTCAACAAAATAATTAAAACAATACATGGTGATGCATATGGACGAGGAAATTATATATGCCATTATGCTTCGATTATGTTTACATTTGTATATTCAACAAGAGTATAGTAACTGCTATGAACAACGCATTAGTACAAAAAAAATAGGCAAATCAATAGTAACAAATTAGTTTTTTAGTTGAAAATAACTCGTCTTACCTTATTTCAACAACATTAAAACTGTAAGAACATATTGCAAAATAATTAGAGTATATAGGGAAGCCTGGTGACAAGTTAAAGAAAGCACAATCTTAATCACGGAAAAAAAAAATATGATTAATGCCCCTTTATATCTATGTTCAATGCAATGAAACTTTCCAGAGCTCAAACCCACAGCACTACACAGTATTTTCCCGATGTGGATAATAGTTGTAATATAATATTTAATTGGTTGTCTCTAGCTTCATTGCAAACGGGTATTTCCTAATTCAAAAGAGAACACTATTGTATATCTACAGATGTGTGCTTATCATTATATGTTTAATGATATGCGAAAAATACTGATCAACAATATCAAAATGCATATGAATGTACGTTGTGCCGAAATGACGAGTAGAGAAATTACAAACTTGACAATATTAGTTGAACCACAAAATGTTAAAACTTTCTATGAAAAGAATATATAAATAACGGGGCTCAATAATTCCACCAATATCAAAAAACAAATAATTACCTCTCACCTCAAATCATTGAACATCTCGAAAAACTTTGTTTGTTATCCTTAGCGAAACATTTTTTTCATTTTAAATATATAAAGTATTTATCAGGGCTGAGTGTGTTGGAAACGAAATTCTAACAATGTAGGTAGTGGATATATTTTTAAATAAATATAGCTGTTGATTATTTGTACAAATATTAATTACACTTCTCAAAAACAGTATCATATTACTGAAAACCAAATAGACTCATTTATAAGTTGATCGTTCTTGTTATATTGTATCATAAGTTTGTTCCTGTGATGAAGAAATGGTTTCTTCGTAATGCATTTCTGCGTTGTTACTACCTATAATACAAACATTGTTATTTGAGATACCATCTAGTTTTATTTAAAGTCCTTAACATGAATAAAATCTACTCTTTTTTACAAAACTAGTAGCAGGTATATGTCAACTTCTACGTCACGAAGGATACTATTTTGTTCATACATTTAGTTGAAGACAAGGATCAAATATCAAAATGGTTTAGTTTCAGCTATATCGTGGAGGTAGGCTTTATAGGTGGAGGAAACCAGCGTACCAAGAGGAAACAACTGATCTGTCGCAAGGCACTGACGCACTTTATCACATAATGTTGTATCGAGTACACATCGCCATGAACGGGGTTCGAACTCACTACGTTATTTGTGTTCGACACATGTAAATGTAAATATACCGAACGATCACGACCACGACGGCCCCGTTATAATTATGAACCAATGACAGAGTGCAAAGCAGACAATGAGCACATGCTATATATGTCTACCAATCAATATTAACCCCACTGATAGACGAATGGTATTTCACGTGGTAAATACTCATCAAAAAGGAGCTTCAATGTCAAATCGTTTCTGAATACCAATGTTATTGTATTATGTCAAAAAGACTTTCTGTGCGTCCGGGATCGTATCACCTATCTATGTTTTACAATGTAGCATTATTCTGGGAATATGCAGGTTATAGTATTCCAACACTGTTCTTGATAATGAATGTTCTTATTTCACAATTGTTTATATACTTTATAATCTATTCAATCACACTTTTATTTGTAATAACTGACAAATACTCTAACATGAAATTCCCCAAGACGAAATTGTTTGAGTACCTCCTATATGAACATATTTAATATTCCGATTTATTTGTAAAACAATATATTTTAAGTGCCTTTTTAAATACAATTACAAGTATTTTATTTTATTAAATCATGTTAGTCACATCGTGATCAGGCAATAAATCCATATACTAGCTATAGTATGTCTTTTAATTTAAGTAGGGTATTTCTTCCTGTTGACGTTTGTGGTCCGGTTTCGATAACGTCATAAAAAAGAGTTTGAAGATACCAAAGGGGTAATCAGAATCCATTTATCGAAGAACAGACAACACAATGGCCAAACGAAAAAGTACCAAAGAACAAACAACAAATCTACAAAACATACATATAAAACAAACGATCTAGTAACATAAAGTTCATTTCTATCTTCTTGAACGATGTATGAAAAAGCGCCAACAGTTAATAAGGCGGGAGTCCTATAACAGACAGGAACTGCCTATCTTTCACGAACACCTGGGTACCAATGTTGTGTGGGGTGTATGTTTCTCATCTTTGTAGTTGTTTGTGTTGTGTTGAATTCAGTTGTGTTGGTGTGTTTATTTCTTTTATTTTATTTTTATCTTTATTTTTTATTTATTTATTTTTTATCTATTTTTTTACTGGTTTTTTTCTTTTTACTTTCTAGTCGTCTAACGTCTCGTGTCTTGTGTGCCTAATGTTGCTATTTTCTCACTAAAAAGATAAGCCATTTCCTATTTTTAGGGATGGAACATTTTCTTGTCTGTAACCATCTATGTATATAATATTACCATGTTGTTGTTAATGTTAATTTAAGTTCAGAGTGCATTAATTAAACTTATAGTGTAATGGCATTGTATTTGGATATTAGCAAATTATGCAAATGTCCCAGTTACTTATCATATAAAATAACACGAACAAGTACTTTTTAAGTTGAAATGTCTCTGATGTTACTAATTTATATCCATGATGTTACTTGATGTCTATGATGTTAGGTACCCTCCGAAAAAGAATTGTATTAATCATGTCTGCAGCATGTTTGTTTTTAAAAGTAGCATTTTAATTTTAAATTGATTTTTTGTATATTCTCTAAAAGAACAGTCTTGCCATATTCTCAGAATAAACCATATACAATATAGACATTCTTAACGTTACCTGACAAGTCAGAGAAGATGGCAACTTTCACGTATTGATAGAAAGTAAAACATAATTATTATTCTTATATACATATTTTTTAATCACTCTACAGATATTTTTTTTAGTTTATCTGTAAATTTCTATTTCTCTATTTTCAAAGCTTGGTAACAACAGTGACATAAACTGGTTCATGACCTGATTCCACCATGAATTTAGATAAGCTTATATTTATACAAGTATTTGATATTCACTGAATAAAAAATATGAGACATCAATTATTTTTTTATTTGTATATATATATTATATATATTTATTTAGAAAGCTACCCCTTTACAACGGGGGAAACCTCTACCGGTGTAGTAGAAGTTGCGTCTAAAAGTACACATTTAATATAAAAGAATGCAATATTTACATAACATGATTAAGCAACAATAAATACATAAAATAGATAAATACTATATTGCTATTCATAAAATTCATAAAAGAGCTTTTCTCAATAAATATATGATATGCATAAAAATGTTTCTTTTTCTTTATTTTTTAAGTTCATCATTTACATCTTGCATTGAAATTAGTATCAGTATACGTGTATACAGACATTAAAAATATGACAGTTTGCTAAAAAAAACAACAACAAATGTATATTACTATTTATAAATGAGCTTTTATCAATAAAAATATAATATGCATAAAAATGTTTCCTTTTCTTTAGAAAACAAAATGTAATTTTTTAACGTTCATCATTTACATCTTGCATTAAAATTAATATCAATATAAGTACATTCAAAATATAACAGTGTGTTAAATATTAAGAAAACAACAACATAATTATACAGTCAATCACTGATGGAGATAATTTTTAAGAATTTAATATGTACTGGTCCCTTGTATATACCAGATTCTTCAAGTATTTCTTGATTTTTATATCCAATATTTTACCTATATTTTCCTTGAAATAACAGCATGCGATACAACACATCATTTATTGGTAAACAGTTGAAACTCCTCCCTGTATTGATAACGACCCAGTCGGTACATGAATAAATATTACATAATAACACAAGATCTTTTGAGCTTTTAAAAGCGGTATTAATAGAAAAAAAAAAAAAAAATTAAAGTTAAGACATGCATAAATAAACACATGGTGAAAACAAACATATACGCAAATGTTAATAAAATCAGTCAAAGGTCAGAACACATGGAGCAAGAGCCTTTATATGTTGAGTCTTTCGAGACATAGAAGCAAGATATAAAGTATAGAAATAAGTCATTTTGCCTTATTACAACACATAGAAATATATACAAAATGTATATATATAGGATTAGCAAACAAAGCTTTCTGATTTCTGGACCATCACACTCAGCAATCGCCCCTCTATGCTCTGACTGTAGGAGGCCCAGGAACCTACAGTCAGTGGAGGAAGCCGGAGAGAACCACCGACCCTGGGCAAGCAAATGGTAATCTTTATCACCTGCATATAACGTACCTGTGGCAACGTAATTTTCACGTAAGAAATGGACCTGCTAGCTGGGTAATTACTTTTGTCTAATGTTTGAGACGGATTCGACTTCTCTAGATTTGTAGTCTCCTGTTATGAATCTCGCTGCCTGTCGCACAGGCACTTGTTTCATTCAAACAATATATGCCCCCCTCCTCTTCCTTACTTCGCCTCAATATTTTTCGCTTATTTGTGATCCTTTCGCTGACCCTATTATATCGTTACACTCCCGAGATATTTCTCTTTTCGACTGCCACATTTAAATATACCTACCGGACCCCCCGCCGATGAATTGGACAAGAATATTTAGCGAAGGTAGTTTGTTTTATTTTTAAGTCATTGAATCGGATACAGCCACTTCCGGTCCGGTTTAAATTGATTTAGAAAATTTTGAAAAATGTGCTTTAAAAATCAAATGTCAATAATTTGGAGTTGAACATATTTTTATAATCTGCATTGGAACAATTATCTGTATTTTAAAGGCTTACTTTACATTTGAGAGGAGATGATCACGATGACATTGTTACACATGGGCGGTCTAGAGAATTCCGAATTTAAATGAAAAATCCAGCGCAAACCGGAAGTTGCTGTATCCGATTCAATGACTTAAAAATAAAACAAGCTACCTTCGCTAAATATTCTTTGAATGAAACAAGTGCCTGTGGCCTGTCGTTAGATTCTTCCAAGTTTATTGATATTGGTAGTCATGTAGGGGTCCCATTATATTGCACCATACATCGTTGATCGCACTAGCGAAATATAGACTAGTTTTCTTACAACGGGTACCACTAGTGGAGCAGGAACTGCTTATCCTTCCGGACCACCTAAGTTCACCCCTGGTTTTTAGTGTTACTCGATCTTTAGTCTTATGTGTAATGTTTCGTAGATCGTTGTTTGTCCTTTTGTTCCCTTTCTTTTTGGTCTTTGCGTTGTCTGTTCATCTTTGATATACGGTTGACCCTGATTTCCTCTTTGGGATCTTCAAACTATTCTTACAATGTGAACTATATATATCACATATTTATTATTAGCCTAGAAGCTTAATGCTGAGTTGTATGCGTTTGATATGTGGGTGGTCCATTTATATATCACATATTTATTATTAGCCTAGAAGCTTAGTGCTGAGTTTTATACGTTTGATATGTGGGTGGTCCATTTCATGCATCCATAAATTTGTAGTCCCAGGTATGCTTTTTAACAACTTATTTTAATATATACCTATGGCCATTAGAACTGCTAAATGTTTGGCTTTTGTTTTTAAGCCTAGGCTAACAGTTTTTGGCATTGAAGCGCATGACCTCAGTCGCTAGCCAATATTTCTATCCTTTTGGGGGTCGTTCTGTAGTTCACAAGACATTACACTTATAGTTTTGTAATATGTCATTGAACATTGTTTACCTTTATTCACCAGATGGGAGGCGCAAACACCGACTCTCCATGCTCTACAAGATACAGAACAAGATTGTAGATGTTGATGTCAGTGACATCTTGAGACCAAGCGACAGAAGAACTCGTGGTCAACAACTGTCTACAAATTCTCATTCTATCCACGTACCATCCATGAGTGGAATCTTCTTCCGTCTGGAGTGACCATCACAGTGCAGTCTTCCAGAGGCAGTAGAGAGGAAATATATGTATATAGTTTTAATCTGTAAAATAAAGAAGTTTTATATGTAGATGGTACTCAAGCTGTTGTTTCACTCTACACACGCCACTCAAAGTTTTATTGCAATCTGAAAACTTAACAGATGGACAATTCACATTCCTAAAGGAATCATGTCCACCAGATGGAAGAAGAAGAAGAAGAAGAAGATGCATGCCCTGAGCTATTTTTAAACCCCTTTGTGTTAATGGTTCTAATTCAGAATGATTTTTGTGGGGTTTTTTTATTTTTTATTTATTAAATATTGCAAATATATATATATATATATATATTTTAAATACAAAGAATGATAAAAAATCTACTGGAAAAGATGACTGTTTTTTAAATACATTACTTGCACTGTTTCGATTGTCCTAAAGGTCGGAACTGTATATTATTAATTTAAACTACACTTGACATGAATTACGTCCCTTGAATGGGACATAAACAAGCATGGTTTTTATTTATACTACTATCGTTTGTGATGTCTTGAACTAGAAGACAACATGAAAATCAAAGTATTAAGTCGAAACCCAGATGATTATCTAAGAGAGACGAAAAGAGATATTCACAAAGGTCTGGATTATCCACTATATAATATGATGAAGGTGCTACCTTAAAAGCGGGCGAAGCAAATATATATATTTTTTTATAGCTAATGATCACATTGTGATATCATATGCTGGAAATGAAATGTCCCTTTACCAACTGTAGAGTAACAATATTCTTTAAATAAGAGAGTTCTGTATTGCATATGACCATAGACTATACAACATAATACAATATACAATTGTTTTTATACTTACAATTTGATGGTAAGGTACAATATCTCCATTTGTCAATAAAACATTTGTATCATGCTACATGAATCAGTTGTGGGGGATAATTATCATTATTCTGTTCTTTGACATCTCTTTACTGAAAGACAATGATATTTATTTTTAAATTAAAATACAATATCACAGGACTAGATCCTATTCCTGGTGGTTTTATATACTGAATGTGTAAATTATTGCATCGGATGATTGTTAAAAGGAAATCATATATTTCCATAAACATCTCTGAACATCATTTATATATATATATTTATAGTAAATGAACATTTAAATATACAAATATACACAAAGGTCTTTATGATTATATGAGAAATTTAAACCTAAAGTGCAATTGAAACACAAAAAATCCTTCAGATACAATTCATGTAGTTTTTATTAAATTACAATATAACATTGTTTTTCTTTCAAAAAAAAAGCATGCAATAAAACAAAACAGTATTTAACAACACATTGAACACTGTCGACAGTAAATTTTTTGCAATAATTACAAATAACTTAAATTTTCAAACAATACATTGCAATGACCTTGATCCACATGTAAGCATTGTAGTTTAAAATTTCTTTCTTTGGACAAATTCCCTCTATTTCAAACATAAATCAAACTTTAGTAATTATAGTTGATTACACCTATTTTATTGAATAGTTTTCTTGGTAAAAAATGTAGTCTGGGTAAGATTTGAGCTGGCTCATTAACTTTTTGTGGAAAAGTAACACAGTGTCCAAAAGAAGCAATTCCACCATGCTTTAGCATATGTACATTGATACAGGGCGACAATCTACTAACTAACTGTTGCTCAACACAGTCATTCGAGAAAAAATGGGCACAATAAAAAATAGAAAACTCCAAAAATTAAAGTATTTCATATTATCAAAACGACGATATTTTTTGCAAAGAGATTATATCCAACGTTTAATTTTAGAATTTCACACACACAATTTTATTAGTTTTGAAATTACACCACTTGAAACTTAAGTATCGATTTTTTTCGTTACGGATGTCAGAATAATAATCTGATCGATTTCTGAAAAATCCCTTAATATGAAAATCCATTTTCAGGGCAAGAGTAGAAATGGGGGAGGTATTAAAGCTTGTTGAGATATTAAGTTCCTTGATAACAGCTGGTTGTTTGTTGCGACAACAGGCACATACATAAAATATTTAAGGATATAACGAACATTTATTTCTGAATAAACATCAAACATCATAATACAAAATAAAACCTATTGAGATGAGTATTTATGATTTAAATTAACTCTTGAAGATGTCCAGTGAAACATATCAAAAGTCCAAACGATTTGGTCACCAAGTTCCAAAATTTTGCATTCTTCAAACTAGATAAAGTTTTGTTACGGAAGTTAGAAATTTGTTGTAAATTCCGAATTTTTGCGATGTTGTTTGTTGCGACAACAGGAATTGTTTAAGCTGACGAAAAATGCAATACAGAGTGAATCAAAATAATTGGAATTCGCATTTTAGAACCCGATAGCTGAATTTATGTACAATATTTCCTGAAATCACATCAAATAGTTCAAAATTTTCGTTCGGAGAACAATTGGCCCTCAATAACCATTTCACATCATGATTTCTGATTTAACTGTATATAATATTCATATATGTTACATTTTTTATTCACTCTGTGTGACATTTTGGTTATCCATAAACATAAATGCAAAAATAAAATAGTAGGTATATTTTTACACATACTATTTATTAATTGTTTGTTTTGTTACGGAGGTCAGAATACCTATCTATAGATTGCAATTGACGGATGTGTTACTAGTAATCAGAAACAAGACCAATCGATATCTGAATTCACTGTGCAAAATTTCAGAAATGCCAAACTTAAGCTGATTGAGTTTCAGATTATACAAACGAGGAACCCTCAGTTTGTGACGGACAGACAGGAGTGATCAGACTCCTAGACTGCTTTCGCATTCGACGACCCAGGTAAAATGTGACGAAGAAATTACAAAAGATATGGTCAACGGACGGACAGACGGACTCCCAGTTGAAGTGGTGACACTGCTCAAAAGTTGCTTTGGTGCAAATGTGCTTAATATTTATTCTTATGTGCAGTTATTAGATTTCTGTCATCCGTAACAATTGGGATTTATGAACTCCGTAACGACTTAAGAGATGAAAAAACGTGTGATATTGTGTTGAGAAATAAAATGTATTCAACATATACTACTATAAGAATAAATTTTGAAATTATTTCTCTGTATTTTGATTGGTA
>MJUT01029442.1:18911-39438 GCA_002080005.1 Gigantidas platifrons | reverse complement strand
AAAAGGATGTCAGCAAGTGGGAAAGCCACATAATAATGGATAGCTGCAAGGAAGGAAGGTAAATATATCGTATATTTTGCTCTCACGGAACTCTCTGATGTATGATTCAATCCAAAGCCAAAAACCATTCACATACGTCTGCTGAAAATGCGTTTCGCTCGTTTTCCAACGAGATGACTGTCAATGTAAAGTGAAATTTCTGACATGTCTTTTCTGAATATTTGTTTTTTTTCTCCACCTTTCAACTATCAAATTTTGACAACTATTAAAAGAAGAAACCTAAATGCACCAACTCCAATCCCAGTCTTCAATTAATAATCCATTAAAGCCCAATAAATTCAACTTTTAATGGAAAAGGTTCGTAACGGCACCTTTACGATTTATAGAAAACGTGTTAAAATGTGGCACCGCGACCTTCGCGACTTGGAGGCAACGGACCCTTTACGACAATAATACTAAATATTGAATACTTTATAAGCACAAACTCATTTATAATAAATGGTTAGGGTCCATATACAATGTATTATGTACACTGATTATGTAACAGTATGACATGTTTGTGAAGTATAGTTTTACATCAAATGAAATATATATATGACAATATTAACAAGGGTAACGCAAAGCGTGGAATATCCCCTCGTCTAAAAATTTGATCTGCTGACCTTTGACCTATGATCTTGAAAATCAATAGGTTTCCAGATTCTCTTAAGTAATAAGTATATCCCAAGTATGGTCAATATCCACGGAAGGATGTTGATTCTAGAGTGTTCACAATGATGGTATCCGGTAAACATTTGACCCGGTGGCCTTGACCTTTGACCTATGACCAATAGGGTTCCAGATGTATGTACCAAGTTGGTGAAAATTCTTTGAAGGATGTTGATTCTAGAGTGCTCACAAGGATGTTGCGTGGTAAAAAATTTGACCCGGTCACCTGGATCTGTTGGCTTGAAAATCAATAGGGTTCCAGATTCTCTTAAGGATTAAGCATGTACCAAGTTTTGTCAAAATCCATTGAAGGATGTTGATTCTAGAGTGTTCACAAGGATGCTACCGAAGGACGGACGGACGGAGGGACGGACGGTAGCGTTACCATATCCCTTCGCAACTTCGTTGGCGAGGGGATAACAAAATTATGCATAATATACATAATGTATTTTACATCAGACTACAGTCATGGAACATACAAAAATGTAATTATTCGCCACCCTCGATTTTACGCTATATATTTCATATAAAACCACATTTTTCAACAAAACAATTCTTGTGAAGTCATTCTAAAAGGATTCTGATCAGTTTTGCACCAGAAGAAGCAGAAATATTTAAAGATTATTTGTTTATTGTAACTCGATTTTCCGTCAGATTGCATTTATTTTCTTATGGTTTAAAGACAATTTGTTTTGTTTTCTGGCGTCAAATTACCTAGAATAAGGGGGTACCGTACATTACAGGGAGATAACTATTTAAATTCAGTTGAACGTTTTGATCATGTGATGTTTGTATGCAGATTTCAAGCATCTCGGTGATCAAAACCACACAGAGAAAAGCTGCTATTGGGCTAGTGAATTTATATCTCTGAGTCTGTTGGTTGGAATTTGTTAAAATTTTGATATTTATTACAGTGGATATATTCCAACACACTGCCAAAAAAATTAGAAAATTAAACGAGCAGATACAACTTTACCTGAAGAGTATGGTACCACCTTACAGGCTTGTAGCTGCAAAGCCCTATACCCTCTTCCGTTTTTGGAAAAAAATAATATGTTTTCCCTTTCATTGTTTTTTTTCACATTTTAGAAGAAAATTACAGAAATGAAAGAAAAAAGAAAATTTTATCTCCTCGCATTATATCTTTCCTTTTGGGAATTTTCGTCTTGAAATGTAAAAAAAAGAAAACAATTGATGGGATTTTTTTTCAAAAAAGGAGTGGGGGTAGGGCTTTGCGGCTACAGGCCCCTGTGATTTCGACAGTATATATATTTTATCGATACCCCCTCCTGGATATCAAAGGGTGACAAGTCAGAAAAAAGATATTTTAGTTGCATTCTGCATTTTAATTTAATTATAAATATAAATATTGTAGGCGGAAATAAAATGTTTTGGACAAATATTTCCACAAGCAAACCCTTAATTAACCTGCATTAACTCAGAAATAAAAAGTTTATTCACAAGTTACAACTTTTCTTACAAAAACGATGACGGGGTTTAATAAGGTGTTACTGATAAGGAAGGGGGCAACTTCCTATTTTTATGGTATACTGGGATGTGCAAATATGAAAGGGTAGCAAGTTTTGTCAGCTTATGAAACAATTATATCAATTTGGGGGCAATTTTTCTCCTTTTCTGTTAAGAAAATATAAAAAAAATATAGTGTATAATATACTTGTTTAAGATATATTAATTTGGGCCAGTTTTCAATCCTTAAGACCGCCACGATATAGCTGAAATACTGCTGAAAGTGGTGTTAAACCCCATTCAATCAATCAATCAATCAATCCTTCAGTGGTACATCCCCGTAAAAAGTATAGTTGTTATCCCTCCCCCTGAGGTCCCTAATTACCAGTGTAAAAACGCTTTGAATATTTCCTTTGGCAATTCCGAAGGTTGCAGTTCCACAATCATAAAGATCCGTTGCTTTGCCGAGATGAAATTTGTTCATCATTATTGATTGTATTATACATTAATTGGTTTTCATATTTGTCATGGCATTGAAATGAACATCCAAGATATACTCTAGCTAATAATGAAATAACAGAATACTGTTAAATTGATGATATAAGAGAAACTATGTGATGAAAACGTCTTTTCAATATGTTGATGCGGTGAAAACTGCCATCGTTTTTATACATGCCGCTTTTGCGTATGCACAGATGCGATAAATCTTGTAGAAATGGCAAATGTAATAATATCTGAGTTCCATGACACTTATTAAATCGTAACAATAAAGAGACTGGTTTTTCAACTTACCTCAAAAATCTACCAAGGATCCGTTACTTGTTCCCCGAGAATCGCCTAACGTCGATGTTCATCCCGAAGGTTCCGTTATGGATATACACCGTGTAACTGTATTTACTATCTTAACTCGTGACCAGAAAAAGTTGGGTATCATAAAAAAATTACCTCTTTTGACTGCCTGAAAAATATTTCAATCATCTTTTTTAATATTTTATGCATATTTCTGGCAAATAAAACATATATCAATGTTTAAGTTAGAGTTTAAGGTTTTATAATATATATAAGCTTTTAAATTTTGATCACTGTATACAAAATATCGTGACTGGAAAAATATTTGACTCCATTTTTTTAATTCAAAATGGCGACATAAAGTTTGATGTTTTACATTTCAAAGGCTTGAAAAGAATAAAAAAAATATATATTTCTGTCAAATTTTGTTGATTGCAACGTTTAATTTGAAGCATAAAGTTTTCATACAAATTTTTTTTTTTTAAATTTTGACAATGTTTAACGGGCAATACCTTGACTGGAAAAATCTGTGTTTTTATTTTTAACTATTATTTCAAGTGAAAATTCATACAGATGAAAGTGTTTTAACCCTTACTATGCCAAGAGCCGATATATCGGCTTTGACGACACTTGTGTATTTCTTAACGTCACAATGACGACGGCAACTATGACGGAACGTCATCGCCATCCCACCGTCTTCAAAATGGCACTTTGAAAGGAATACACTTGCTGTTTTTGCATTGATTTGTAATGAACAGTTTCCGATGTAGAGCCGTATTTTATACTTCTCATAAACCTGACTGGCATCAACCGCGAATAAGGATGTTTTACCGATTAATATATTGTCAATTTGTAAATACAATCAAATGTTCATGTGTACGGGTCCGTGTGTATCATGTGTGTTTTAGTTTTTGGTGTTGAGTGTTTATTGTTTGTCGTTGTGTGTCTTTCTTGTTCCCGGGTTGTCTTTGTCTTCGTCTTGATCTGCGATTCGGTTGTCTTCCCTTACTATTATAATAACTAAGATGAGTTGAACTGAATGTACATTTTAATAAATTAATACCTAGGGGCCTCAAATTAGAATAAATAATTTATAAAGAATACAGGCTTTTTCTGTTTTGTAATTAAGACCTCCAATATATGAAAAATATATAAACAGATTCATTAAATTTATTGGATTCATGATTAAACATTTATTATTCTGCTCTACAGCGATGATTTCGCAAACATGCAGGATGAATACCCTTTCTACATCTTCCACATATTGTCATATTTTGCCAGTAGTCCTTTATGCTTGGCTTACGAACCAAATCCATGTTGAATATTACAGCTAAGAAGGCTTTCATTTCCGACAATGTATTGGTCCGTCGTTTCCTTGTAATCATTTGCTTGGCATATCTAAGTAGAAAAAAAGGAAAATAGTCAGTTTTGGTAACTATCAAGTATATTTTTAATACTAGTAATTTAAGACAATATCGTTATATTCCGCATTAAATAAAGAGTATTCTTCAAGCTTGGCTACCAATAGATACTGACGTGAAATTCTAAATTGTGCGTCGGCATTTCAACATAAACAAAATTGTATATATATATATATATATATAACGTCTGAAAAACCAGTCAACGATCAATCTTATGGGGTGTTGGATCGCTACGGTATAACGATACTATGCAACTAAAATAAAATTTATAAACGTCTAAAATGGTTTGTAAAACAACACCAAGTACACAAAACAAAGTGATAAAGAATTAAACACTTCGTTGAATGACAAAATTTATATATATATATATAGACCTATATAGATATTTTACCATTTGTGTAAGTTTGACATAAGGCTTACATTTATCGTCTACATCCGATTGGGATTTTGTTTTTCATATTCCTTAATATCAATATGTGCTATCTCTTTGATTTGTATCCCATAACTTATACTCAACTGATACATTACTCGAGAGCCTGTCGCAATTAAAGTGACTTTTTGACAGGGCCAAACTGCTGACGCAAAAACTACTCAAACAGGGGGTATGTTGTGCCAGGATTGAGGTCATCCCTGCAGAAGTTCTGTGGTCGTCCTCACGAATTGATTGACAGCTATGGGGTGTCTGTGTCCCCAATCACAACGGACCATCTACCCTTCCGAAGCACCTGCTGTCGCCCCAGTTTTTTAGTGTTCCGTGTTTCTCATTTGTTTTTTAGTTTTTGATGCTCAGTGTCTGTTTTTGTCGTTGTGCGTCTTTTTTGCTCCCAGGTTTGTCTTTGTCCATTCATTTCCCTTCGTTTTGAACTGCGCTTCGGTTGTCTTTCCCTTACGTACAAGATATAAGACACTTTGAAACAAAGTCCTGTAATGGTTACCTGTTAGTTTTTCTGACAAGTTTTCTCAACAAATTCATTGTAAACATCAGGTAGAAATATGTAATTGGCGAATAATTTCTTCTTGGAATGTTCTTTAACCCGGGTTCATTTCTTAGGGGTTGCCTGTTCTGATCTGGTTCCGGTTGATAAACTCTAACCCACACTCGATCTGGGGCGGCAGCCATTTCTGCTTTGCGCTCACTCGAACAAATTGGATGACGTAATTCGACGTTAGCTATTTATGACGTCTATAACGGCTATGTTTTTGTCTCTCGATATTTCTTTGTTTTGGGGGTGTCGCTATATATTTTGTGCGTTTTCTTTTTTTATTTATATTAGACAAATAAGAGAAAAAAATCCGTAATATCTGAAATATGCTCAGGGTACAAGTTACATAAAATAAAATAAACAATTAAACAAATCTAAGTACGCATTTGATAGTTTAACCATTAGGAAGCAATCAATTCTTTAATACAGAGATTGAGTTACCCTTGTTCAACTTATGCTATGTGTACTTTTAGTAAAACATAAAAAAAAATACATGTAAATTTAAAAACAAGCATGCAAAAGAAAAATGATAAAAATAAATTGACAGGGTTTTAATTTTTTCTCTTACTTCTTTTGTCAGTGGGTATATATTGTGTGCATTTTATCAACATATTTCTTACATTCATCTGACAAATCTTTATATTCTACCCATGAATTATATTTGCTGTCAAATGTCATACACGTCACGCGATATTGCCAATGATTGTTGACAAAACGCTTTCCTAATTTTTTTTCTTCCTCATACATTTTTGTCTGTGTCCGTTTCATTGTAATTAGCCACACATACATTATCAGTGACATCATTTACTATATTTTCAATTAAATTGTCTGGGGGCACCTCAGAATCAGCCAATATTGCGGGCTCTAGTGCGTCAACATTTTGTATCGGGGAGTCATCAATATCAACGTATCGTGTGGTCCCATGTTTTAGTCTGTTGATATGAACTCTTTTGACAATTAATTTGCCATCTGATACTCTCCTTAATTGTACATGTATGTCCGAGAGTTTTTCAGCACCAATAAACGGACCAACCCATGGTCGGAGAAATTTCATTGTTTTACCTGGTAAAGCTACATGTCGATACAAATATACAGTATCTCCTACATTACATTTGGGCTCATTGATTTTGCTGTTGGTCCTTTTAATCATAATGTTCTTCCTGTCGTCTATTTTTTGACTAGCTAAATCTTGCGCTTTCTGAAGTCTGTCCACCAAGGGGAAAATGTACTCAGTCGTGATTTGTAGAATGTCGTCCCGTAAATCCAATGGTAGGTCCATAAAAGTCGTTGGGTTTCGACCGCGAGTTAGAAAATACGGCGTCAAGTCAGTTGAATCAAGACAAGGTGTAGTGTTATACACAAATTGAATAAATAGTATGTGTCTGTCTCAGTCATCGTGTTTGTTGTCCGAGATGTATTTTGACAATGAATTCAAAATAAATGACATACATATGTCTGACTGTCCGTTACACATTGGATGGAAGGATGTTGTTTGTGTTTTCTTAATCTTAAGTAGCTTGCATACTTCTTTGACAATGTTTGATAAATAATTGCTACCTCTGTCATTGTGTAAATATGTTGGTACTGAATGACGATATTTTTAAGAAATTCATTTGCAACTGTTTGTGCTGTAATGTTAGGTACAGCTATCAACTCAACAGATTTTGTAAAGTAATCTACAAACACAAGTATTTATTCTTTGTACTTGTACAGACAGGAAGTGGATCTAAAATGTCTGTACTTATCCTTTCAAATGGACTACCAATCGGCATGGCAGTAACATGAGCACGTACCGGATTGTTAATATTTTTCTTTGTATACATACGGCGCATGACTCTATCCAATTAACAACGTCACTGTACATGTGTTCCGAATACTATTTTAATCTTGTTTTTGCAATTGTGCGAGCAATGCCTAAATGACGACCTGTATAATTCGAGTTGCATACAAAGCAAAAATGTTGGAACCAAAGGGTGTGGTATTACAAGCTGTAAGCGTACGTCTTCATTGACATTACGCCTTTTGCTCGAATCTACATGATATAATGCACCTTTTCATATAAAAATGATCTTTCTTGATCATAACTTCGTGCCGATTTTTCTGATCGTTTGGCAATTTGCCTTGTGTGAAAAAATCGATAAACGATGTGATCAGTGGGTCTTTCTTTTTTTCAATTATTTCGTCCATGGTAATGCATTTTTCTACTTGGAGGTCTTGATTAAATTTGTCAGCAGTCGCCGTCAGTGCGGAAACCATCGTTACTTTAGTCTTTGGTTTGCCATTGTCACACCTAGATCTACTTAATCCGTCAGCATTACCGTGTATTTTTCCAGGTCGATAGATAATTGTCATGTTATAGCTCTGTAGAAGCGCAATCCATCGCCCTAGACTACCTGTTGGGTTTTTCAAACTGAACAGATATTTAAGAGCTGAATGGTCAACAATTGCATCAAATCTAGTATGAAGTAAATAACAATCAAAATGCTCCACGCTAGCTACTAAACTAAGTCCTTCCTTTTCAGTAACAGAAAAAATATATTCAGTAGATATCAAGCTTCTAGAGTAATAATTAATAACAACCTCTTTTTCACCTTGTATTTGACACAGAACAGATCCAAGGGCTACATTTGAACAGTCCGTGTACAAACGAAATGTTTGGGCAAGATTGGGAAACACTAAGACTGGGGTATTAATTAGAATTGCTTTGAGTTTTGCAAAAGCTACTTCAGCCTCGTTGGACCAGATAAAAGGCACGGCTTTTTTGGTGAGTTTATAAAGTGGGCTTGCTATATCTGAATAACCTTGTATGTGCTTTCCGTAGTACCCACTCAAACCGAGAAAGGCTCTTAATTCTTTTAAAATTTTTGGAGAGGCATAATTGTGTACGGCAGACATTTTGTCTTTGTCGGATAAATGCCATCTTTGCTCATAGTGTGTCCTAAATACTTGATTTCAGACTGTCCAAAATAACACTTTGAAGGCTTCAATTTTAAACCTGCGCTACGAAATCGTGAAAATACCTGACGCAAATGCTTAATATGATTTTCTATTGTACGTGAAAATATTATGATGTCATTTAAATAAATAAGACAAGTTTGAAAATGTAAGCCTTTTAAAACTGCTTCCATTACTCTTTGAAATGCACCTTGGGAATTAACAATACCTTGTGGTAGGCGTTTGAACTCAAAGAGGCCATTGTGCGTTCGAAATGCAGTAAACGGCCTTGATCGTTTGCTAATGCTCAACTGATAAAAACCACTATGAATATCAACACTACTGAACCAAACAGGAGCATGTACCCCTAAATTATCCAGGGTTTCATCAACAGTGGGAAGGGACAGGCTTTGCATATCCGTCAGACTGTGTAGTTTCCTATAATCTACCACGAACCTATAACCACTGTGACCCTTTTTCGATACTAGCATTGCGGGTGAGCTCCATGGGGACGTACTTTCTTGGATAATGTCACAAGCTAACAGGTCGTTTAGTATTTCTGTCATTTTGACCTTTTGTGTATGATTTAAACGATATGCTCGTTGTCCTATAGGTGTAACATTTTAGGCTACGTGAATGTAGTGTTCAATCAAGTCACATTTGCCTAAGTCTGCCAGTGAACTTGCAAAGACGTCTGAAAATTCGTCAATAACATTCTCAATTAACCCTTTGCTCTTCTCATCAAATTCAGAATTAATTTTGCAAAGCCATGATGGCTTATCAGATGTAACGGGACTTTTATTACAAGTATCTGATAGATCATATAGCTTACCAGCTGTAGACAAACAAACAAATTGCCCTAATTCTCTCCCGGGATGCACATCAATTGGCTTGGAATTACATTTGCTACTCTCACAAACACACAATCATTATGCACATTACACAATGTATTACAATGCAACAACAACCCATTTGTCAAATCATTGTGCGAGGCTATACCTACAACACTATTTGGTAATGGTTTTCCTACTATATGAGCAGCAATAACTGCTTCGCAATTTGATGGTACAGTAACACGTTCTTCACATTGTAATGTTCTGCAAGGATCAATCGAACATTTTTTTTTCCGAAGTCAATAGTAACATTATGACTATTTAACAAGTCTAAACCCAAAATAAAATCTGTTAACAAATTCTTTACAAGATAAAATTGTATCTTAACAGTACAAGCTGCAATTGATACCGGCAGAATAATGCAAACGTCAATTTCGACTTTTTTGCTACCAGCGGTAGTAATAAAACATCTGAATCATTAATAAAATATTTTGACAACCCTGAGTATTTTGATAAGACACTTATGTTAGCAACATATATATCGGAACCACTGTCAATCATACCAACAACATCGTGTTGCATTATTGTCATAGGAATAAAATTCTCCAAAAGGTTAATGTTTATCTTACCGCTGTCAGAATTTATATCCATCAGTTTTATATTGTCCACATCAAGGGTTTCAGAATATAATGTTTTCGACTTGGCGATACCTCGATTTCCATCTCCAAGTCCCTTTAATTTAATGTTTTTCACGGTACCAACAATCCCACGCAATGTGTCCGTTCATTTTGCAAATATCGCACTTCTTGAGTCTAGGCCCATAACGCAATCCTTCGTTTGTTCTTTGTCGAGTATTCGGGGGCATTCCTTAGCTTTGTGATTGGGACGGTAACAATACTGGCACATAATCGGGTCTCTTCCTGATGCGTTTGCGGCACATATATTTATAGTGGATTGTCCTGATTTCTCTTGCACTCGCATAACAACCTTTGCAAGTTCGTTTATAGTTTTGCTTTGACTCTCCAAAATTGAGTGAATGTCCGGAGAAACTTTCCTTTCCGTCGGGTGAGTAATGTGCAACGCTTCCTGCGCCAGGCGCGCGCAATTACAAGTTTCGTCCCAACTGCAGGGATCCTTTTGTACAACTACGGTCCTGATATTGCTTGCTAAGCCTCTGACAAAAGCTGACATCTTCTCCTTTTCGGTCTTACTGAGTCTGTCCGATAACAATTGGATGTCGGAAATGTAAGCCTCTACATTTTTGTTGTTTGTCATTTGTCGATTACACAATGTTTGTTCTAAAAGCCATGATGGTTGTTTTTTATGGAAATATGCCAAAAAAGAATCATACAATTCATCCATAGATGTAACATCTAATGCCTCAAACCAAGAAAGATCCGTATCCGGAATTAAAAGTTTCAGTGCATGTTGTATGAGAGTTAGATCGTCGTATCTATTAAGGTATACAGACTTTTGAATTTGGACAACCAAACTTGTCGCGATTCAGTTCCGTTATACTTCTCTGATTTAAAACTTTGCACTGCAATTTCGTGTTGTTTAATGGTTGATCAAGTTCGTGTTTTCTTTGATGGTGCCAACTAGTCCCTTTAAAGCTATTGTAAGGTCCGTTAAGTCTTCAGCTGGTCTTGTCGATATTCGAGACATTGTAAAATTTGGAATCACGGAGGCAAATAAAAATAAGTCCAAAATAATCCAAATAGTCCAAAGAAATACCGGGTTCTGCACCAGGTTTTGCGAAGGAATTTTCATGTTTCCGTAGCAGCCATTTGAGTATATAAATAAAGAGTCAGTCTGGTGTTACATATTTATTCTTGAACTTCTAAACTACAAGTCTATAAATTCTACACAATACATGCAGTACAATATCATATATCGTGGGAAAATAAAAGGGGAAGTAGGCTTGGCTCTCTTCACGGATCATGTAAAATGATTAACATGACAACATTGATGCATGTGTCAGATATTATTACATTAACAGATAAGAGACTAAGACTTGACCAAACGGGGTCATACGTTAACGATAGAGATTATCAACCGTAAGATATCAATATTTACTCTGTAACACTTGCAACGCAATTAACTACGAGCGTTGTAGTCAAATGCTCCGGGTTCTAGCACAAATTGACGTGTAGCGAATTTACACATGGTGAAAACTAGATGGTAGATATAAAATAAAACTGGTTTCAGCTATAATAAATGTTCTATTGATAAATCCAAATGATAATTTACAAAACAAATAAACAGTGTTCACGTATGGTAGTCCAATATGCAAACAAATGTATAACAATTACGATATGTCCGGTATAATAATAAAATGTTCAACACGTACGATGTCCGTACACTATTCAATCAGGATTCCAAGTATATGTAAGAACATGATAATCCCTGTCTTCATGAATAAGTACGAGCGAAGGCGACAGGGTTTATCATGTTCTTACAAACTTAGAACATTGTAAAGTAATCAAGACAATATAATTTTGTTTTGGGGAACAATGGGGAAAATCCATGGTCTTAATGTTTAAGTAAGGCAAAATTTTATTGTCGAGAGTACTTTACTATGTTCTAAATTGATTTTTACACTATTTCGGGTGTGAATTTATACAAAGTTTGAACTTAAACTCCTTAATTTGACACATTTGACTTCAAATGACTAATTTGACAATGAGAATATACATATTGAATTAATAAAAAGTTTCGAAATAATATAATTTACATTAAAAACATTTAAAATACAAAAAATATAATTTTGATAGAATTTATACCACGAAAATAACATAATTGTCGTTTCTATCTGCTATTTATGATGATGATACATTTATAGAAATGAAAAACTCATTTTGTACACGGGTATAATTACGTAGACACTCCCACAAATTGAAGATTCTGTAACATGTGCAAATTGTTTATATATTTTAGCTTCAACTACCAGGCTAACAATTGTATCAACTTCTTATTGTTCTTATTGATACTTAACTGTACTTATATTATTACTGTCTGCACACAATAGTAAATCCAGTTTTAACATTTATTTTATGATGCTATGGGGTAATTTGTTTTGTTGATACCGACAAATCTGAGTGTCAGTTCTCAAGCCACGGGCTGATACGAGGGTTGATATGAGGTCCGATATGGATTTTCAATGTAAAACCAGTATCACAACCCTTTTATTATATCGTAATAAATATTTTAGTAACAAGGTCTGAAATTTTATGAACATTTTGAAATTTTTGAAAATTTTGAAATTTTTTTGGAAAATTTTGAAATCTGATGAAATTTTTGAAAGCTTTAGAATTTCTAAACATTTATGGTGAACATTTTAAAAATCTATAATTGTGAAGTAAATTCCACAAGTTATAAAACATTGTTTTTGAGTTGTTGCATTAAATTGTTGTTGTTAATGGCATTTTTTACGCGGGTGTGTTAAGGCTGTTTCATGTCGGTTTGTTTCATGCGAGTTGCTCCCCTTATGCCATGACGTTGCATCCATGGAAACGTACTCTTCATGGGTGAACTGTCCGAAGGAAAACTGTGTTTCTGCAGATCTAATGCACGTATTCCTTGTTCGTTTTGTGACCGTAAGATTAACAAATATATCTATTGACTATCCAGATTGTGCATATATCGTTATTTTGAATACGTCGATTGTAGTATATGATTTTTAGACTTGTCAGTCTTGCTCAGCTCCACCCCTTCAATGCCCATATTTGGAATTCTGCATCGACAAAAAGCTTGTTTGTTGACAGAATGATACACGCACATGTTTACCATCAATATGATACCTATGTAGCAGAATTTCACAAAAAAAGGAAAATATACCAATCGTCAGTTGAAGACAAATGATGATGAGAGGTAAATCTTAGTTTTAAATTAATATTGACAATCTCCTGAAGTACTCTATCATGTTAATACCGACATTTTCGTGATTTTTCTTGTAAAGATCGAGATGTTTGATGACCCAGTTTCTATTTTTGCCACAGACACAAGTTAATCAGAACCCCCCCCCCCCCATCTTTGTTTTGCAAGTTGTTGAACACAATTTATACTATAGAGAAATAATCAATGTAATGACAATAATTTTGTTTTCAAGTTTTGATGATAACCATTAAAAGTGTCTGAATCTATATACAAAATATATCTTGATGGGTTGGGGTCCTGTTTATTTTTAGAATTTACATTTGTTTTCTTAACTAGTGATGGACATGTTCAATCTGCATAACACCTTGGCTTGGAAAGGTTAATTGTCAATTCTGAATACTTGTGTAGGACCAAATCCCAATGTATAATAATTGACAACCAAAAGGTATGTATGTATTATCAGAGAATAACATCCCTTTTCACAGGGTTTTTTTTCTTAAGAAAAACCTGTCAAGTGACTGGGGAGGATGACTTCAATTTCATAAACATTTAAGCATCTGAAATTTGTTTTGGTCAACATTAATTTACACATTGTAGGCAAATATACAGCATATATCAGCATTGTCATTGGATTTAGTTCAGTAGCTGATTATCATATGAACTGTCTCTGCACTGAGCTAAGTTCATTGTTATGCATTCAATCATCTTGGTGATATATTAAGGGTATGATAAATGGACATCAAGCCATGGTCAAGGTAAAATGCAAAGCATGATATACATGTACATATTGATCTATTGAGGAAACAGATTGATCTTCATAACCCGTCATCTTAATATAGAGTAAAAAAAAAATGTGCTTGAAATATTTGAATATGTTTATGATGTTTGAAAAATTTGAAATTAAGAAAATTTACTGATTTTTAGCTGAACTGGCCCAAAAAGGGTAGCATGACTGTGTCTGTCATCTGTTGTCCATATTTGTTAATGCTTTTTCTCAGAAGTTGTCAAATCAATTGGAAAAATATATAGCAGATATGATATGTTACTTGGATAGTGTGTAAAATATCTTATTGTTACAAATCTATATCTAATTTTTTTCACATTATTATGTTTCTTCTGGTAGCTTGACAGTCCAAATTTAGTATTTAATGAAATATTGCTAATTTCGCAAGGTTCCTCGAGGTTACCTGGTTTGATAGGTTTAGCATATTGCATTTGTTTTAATATATTTGTTTTTCTTTTGCTGTAGAATTGATACATATTTTTTCATATCTAATTGCTGGTGTCTAAACTATTTATAGTATATTTTGTTGGTTCAAAAACCCATGGAGATTGATGCTTACAGCTTTTATGTTATTTTGTTTATATGTTTGCAGAATGGAAATAACAATTATCTTGCTACTATTTAATGGGGGAAAAGTTGGTGTAAAGCTACATGTACCATTGCATTTCATTGCCCGTTTTCTCAAGTTTATTTAACCTAGCATACACACATAAAGAAAACAAGATTAAGTAGTACATATCATTGAACCAAATATATGTAGATATACAGATACTTATAATGTATCAGTAGACTCAGTACCAACTCAACGCATGGGCACGCTGAGCAGTTGCCCGTGGGACGCACAAGCATAGATGCCCTATGTTAATCTTGTGTATGCTGTGTGCAGCATGTTTTTTAATGTTTAAACACTGATTTTTTTAATCGACATTTACATTGTTATTCCAGCGAGTGGTTGTATAGGTAGCCGTCTCAGTGTACCGCTTTGCCCGGGGTCCTATAACACTGTTAAGACGGCCCTGAGTAGACGTTCTCCAGATTCACAAAACATATATAAAACAATGTAACCCAAGATTAATTTTTATTTAATTAAACAGATTCAGTAAATTTAAATATTCCATGAGTTTCATCTGGTTCAAGTTCTAGATATGAAAATATAAAGGAATAAACAATAGATTTGAGGGTTACGAGTGTGATCTGTTTTTTTCCACTTCATCTATAGGTCACTATAAAAAAGTGACATTTTATTTTGTAACAAAGAGATGTGAAAGGAACAGAAGACACAAATCTATCATTACACCATGCACATTCAGATATTCTCTATGTTTACAAATATATCAATTTTTGCCATTTTTTATCAAAGTATTTCAAATCAAATATGAACATCTACTGATATACCCAATGCATGCAAAGACATACTTGTGTTATATATCTCTGATCCATGAATAAGTAATACATGGATAATCAATATTTTGTATAAGTACATCAATCCCAAGACCAGGAGAGGTACAAGATTGTGTGACACTGATACTGATAGTGATAGAGAACAGTTCACATGGATTTTATAATTAATTTATAAGCAATCACTTCACATTTTTTTTTATATACATGTATATGAAATAACCAATCGATTAATTATCGAATCGATGACAAATGTAGTTTACTTTAATTAAATAAATCAAAAAATTATATTGTTTTCATATTTGCCGCCGATAGAGTTATTAAATATTGCTATCTCCCTTTATCGGTCTGCCGGATCACTTGGGTGTTTTATTGTTTTCGAGATTGATTAAATGATTGAGTACGTACACTTCGACGTGAAAGTTCTAGAATATACGTGTCAATAAATTCACAGTTCAAAACATATTCACAAAGAGCAGATAATAAAGCTATATCATTTTGCTACGAGATCAATGAAGAACTTGACAGAAGACGACGATTTACAATTTTACACCATCGACCAACTGGAATCGTCAATTTTCCGCGTTTTATCTGGCCTTATTCTCTATTGTTGGCTGCATAGTAGCTCTCATAGCACTTTTCTTAAACAAAAACAAGTAATCTTTTAGAAAATATCACATTTTTAATTCAACTTTCACTCTAAATTCTAGAACTTTTCGAAATTAGCTAAGGCACTGATTATAGTCACGTGACCACCATTTTATCAACAGCAATCCACGTTGACTCGCACAAAGTTGAAACATGTTCACTTTCGAACATGTATTAATAACTAATTGCAATATGCATCAACTATTGTTATGTTTTACTCATTAATTTGCATTACATACATGAACCCCCTTTTTTATTGCGTGCAATCTTAGAAACAGCCTTAACACACCTGCGTATTTTCAACAGGCTAAATCTTCTTAGTTGAAAATATATGATAAATAGATTATAACATGTCATTTTCCAAATCTGCCCTGGTATCAGCCCTCTAATCATATCGGCCCTCGAGCTAAAGCCCTCGGATCGACATGACAGTCTCAGGTTGATATCAGGGCCGATATGGAAAATGCCATGTAATAATCTATAAATATAGAATTAAATCCATCTTTTTAAAATACACTATGATTATCCTATTCAACATATCAAATCCATGCTGCTGTGACTGTTTTTTTGAATTTTTTACTGAAAATAGAACCCAACTAATAAGTAGATATCTTATTCAAAGGCCAAATATATTAAAATTTAAACAAATTATGTTCTCCCATTAATACGGCGTTTTAACACCGCTGAACCAGTGGTGGAACAATCTGTATTCCTCTAGAGGATTAAAATGCCTCGTGCCTTTCCCCGCATTAATTTCACATTTTGAAATAAAGCTCGTGTTAAATAATGGGAGAAACACATTCTCCTTCAGTTGCCCATGTGGGTTACGATATTTCTCTACTCTCGAGAGTTAAATTTAAAATTTTAACCACTCGCATAACGGCTTGTGGTTAACATTTTAATTTAACTCTCTTGAGTGGAGAAATATCGTAACCCACGTGCAACTGAAGGGGAATCTATATTTAAATTAAATGTACAAGTCATGTATGTTTGCAATTTTCATTTCGTTATTATATAGCAGGGTTTTGAATAAAATTATCTGAAATTAAAAAAAGAAAAAAGAAAAAAAGGCATCAATCATATCTGATAGTTTTTATGGACAGGGTCTAAAACGCGGAAGTGGGAAAACACGGGAAGCCTAAAATGGGTACTTGAAAGGTCATATCTTGAAAAGTACTCAACCTAGGATAAAAATTGCAACGGGTTTTAAAAGCTATTGTTAAGATCTATCTTTTCAAGTAATAAAAGATAAAATATTTTATTACTTAGGTACTTAAAAGTTGACCGGAAATGTATAAAATGAGAACGAGCAATGGATAAAATTTGATATCAAATGCCTCAAAATTCAAAGAACCCGGTCAAAAACCGTTTAGATATTCTTAAAGAGAATTGTATACTCTATCAGACGATATAAAAATCTTTTTGTTAAAATATTAGATAAAAGCACAATTTTCACCGGAAGTCTATTTTCTCAGAGTTAGCCAACAGCAAATTTTCAACTTTGATCTCAAATTTCTAAAATTTCAAGGAATCCGGTCAAAAACCGTTTAAATATTCTTAAAGACAATTTTATACTCTATCTGCTGATATAAATATCCTTTTGTTAAGGTATTAGATAAAAGCACAATGTTGACCGGAAGCCTACCTTTTCACTGGCAATTCATGCAATTTAATCCTCCATCTTATTAATTACATATAATTCCATTTCTCCGCCAAATTTCACAATTTATTTTATATATTTAACCATATTAAAATCTTTTTACTACCATTGAACACTTGTTTAAAATTTAAACTGATAGCAGGTGCCTGATTAACCGTTTCGTAACATTCTTTTTTAAATACTGTTTTCATGGGTAACACAAATTTACGATTTGACAGATAATGCCCCTATAAGGCATCTTTCTAGTAATCAGAAGCCTATCTTTATGCACCATCTCTCCTTGTACTTTGACAAATAATCTTTGAGAACACTGCGCAGATACCGGAAGTTGAACTCGGGGGCAAATACGGATGCTTGAGGGCAAATATTAATAAGTAACATTGACTTCTAGCTATTCTTGGACAAGAAAAAACGAACATATTGCAACAATATATGTGATAAAAAATACATATATTGTTTTCAATTGTGACGACAGGATCGCCAAGTGTGATAAGAGTCAAACGGACATCCTTGCTGGTTGATATAGTAATGCAATTAATTTTTATTTTTTATTTTAAACATTTAGTTTTAAACATAAAATACAAAAGATTATTAACATATAAACACAAACAAATTAACAAAAAAAAATTTTGAAAAAGAAACAGTTAATGTCAAATCCACAATTCCATCCACGTCGGACAACAGACAGCCGGTCGGCAACATCAATGACTCCACCAGTACTATGCACACACCACACGTCAAACATCAAACTATAATACAGGACCTTGAACAAGACAAGACAACGACCATGCACACTCCACAGTAACTTTACAACGTGTGGTGAATAAATCCCCAAAAAAAACGACAACTTAAATACCCCAAATCTACCCAAGAAGTTCGTGCAACATGATATGTACTTTTAGGAGTTATGAAACCAATAAAAGTACAACTAGCCTTTTTGATCTATTGTATTAATGTTTACTACGATTCCGAATAGAGTATGAGAAAAATCAATACTTAAGTCCTCTAAACTTCAAAAGACTTATTCAAAACGGAAATAAACTAATTACAAGTGGATACAAATAGTAAAAGCTAACCACCAAAACACAACAGGAAAACCTTCAAAATCTTAAGATCGTAACATCAATAAATAAAATAAATATGCATTCGCGTAATTTATTCAGCCTTTTTTTTAAATACCTTTCACTACCCCCGCCCACATTTTAACAATCGATCCATACCTTGTAAAATTGGTCGTTTAGAAACTACCCTGACAGGAATTCACAATCAGGCGTGTATATGTTTCAGGTAAGATTAATATTTTTACCATTTCTTCTTGGCGTTTATCTATATTTCTGATATTATGTGTTCTATTTCATTTTTCATAAGACATATTCATATTATATTGTACAATAATACTCCCAGCAATGCTATCGTAAAAATACATTACATACCTTTCTTAAATGACTAGTATTTCAATCAGTGTACCTTGATGTGTTAACATTATGTGGTTGAATTCAGTAAATTGTGTAAATGCATTAGAATATTGTTAACAGTAAATATGTTAGTATTTTTGATATTTATTTCTTTACCATGTAATTTGGTTATTAGAAATACAGATATATACATTATAAATTGGCGAGTGAAATCGGTTTCCACATTAAATATGTGTCAGTCACCATTTAAATATGTTTAACTTTATTCTCTTTACCAATATTACTCAGGTTACAGAATAAGAGAGTTAAAATTAGTACAAAGTAAATACATGTTTTTATATCAATTATCAAGATTATGGGTGTACATTAAATACAAGTTATGGAAAGAAGGTTTAACATTAAATACACATGATATACCTTAGTAACATTGGCTTAGATTCAATTAATTATCTCATGGAATGTGCATTATGCCAAAACCCAAGATATTATTGTTTTTAAGAAACTTCAGAGAAATTAACAAAAATATAGAAACATTACTCTTTGGAAATGATGAAATTAATATAAACGAAACTTCTATTATCTTCAATAAAGTTCGAGCAAAAAAGATGTTAATCAGTGGTCTGTCATCTGGTTTACATCAACATCCATATCCACTTATTACCCTTGTTTCACTATATATTGTGTGGGGGGTAAATATTATTTATACTTATGCATGTGATATTTTTGTTGACCTTATTATGACTTTCTTGACTTAATTCCTTCCGTCTTCGTGAAGAATAGGGCTGGAAACAAGTCCTCTCCATTTGCTTCTGTCATGGGCTGATCTTACTGCCTCTGTCCATGATTCGAACCCAAACTCTTTCCTCTCCTTCACTATGGTACGTCTACATGTTTCTTTTGGTCTTCCTCTTTTTCTCTTCCCCTCTGGTGTCCAACTGAATGCTATGCGTGGGTGAGAATTGGCATCCATTTGAACCTGAATATCAACTTTCTTAAAATTAAATATATACAATGTATGTAAAATTAATTTTAATAAATATAATCATTAAAAAAATAAGGTTTTATCTTAGAATATTAAAATTTAAATAAATAAAAACTTGTGAAAAAATATTGAAATGAATTAGGCTATAATATTTATTTATATCTACACTTAAATAAGTTTGTTTTATTATTTATTTAATTTTAGATGTATACAATGTATGTAAAATTCATTTCAATAAAACAAAATAATTAAGAAATACGGTTTTATCTTAGAAAATTAAAATTTCAATAAAAAAGAGGGTATAAATGTTGAAATGAATTAGACTATTATATTTATTTAACTTTGAAATATTAAAATGTAAATTAGTATAAAAAAACAACATTTGAATAAATATTAGGAACAAATCGTGTATCTTTGAGCTACAGATAATTAATGGTTAGAACAGTTAAGACATGAATTCTTTTATAAAGATGATATGTTCAGTTGAAGTGAATATATTTCCCATTTGATTTATAAATGGCTACGAATTGTCCAAGCCTACTGAACAGGCCAAGTTAATTGAAGTAACTGTTCTTCAGGCCAATATATTTTGCATATGATGACATATGTCCATACTGATGGATGCTTGT
>MJUT01029435.1:239822-252882 GCA_002080005.1 Gigantidas platifrons | reverse complement strand
GTCATTAGAATCCTTAAATCAAAGACAAACAGACGATACAATGGCCAACAGAAATGTTAGAAGATATCAAAGAGGTCATTAGAATCCTTAAATTAAAGAAGAACATACGATACAATGGCCAACAGAAATGTTAGAAGATACCAAAGAGGTCATTAGAATCCTTAAATCAAAGACAAACAGACGATACAATGGCCAACAGAAAAGTTTGAAGATGGCAAAGAGGTAATCAGAAGCCTTAAATCAAAGACAAACATGCGATGTAGTGGCCAAAAGAAAAGCTTGAAGGTACCAAAGATGTAATACGACTTCCTATATCAAAGAAGAACAGACGATACATTGGCCAAAAGAAATGTTTGAAGATACGACAGAGGTAATCATAATCCTTAATTCAAACGAACGTGGACAGACAATGGCCAATAGAAAAAGGACAAGCAATAATCTACAAAACGCTACACAAAAATCTAAAGATCGAGCAAGACGAACCCCACTACGAATGGTTAAGTTAGCTATGCACAACATACTTTAATCTCAATACCAATGGTTAAGTTAGATATGCACAACATACTTTAATCTCACTATCAATGGTTAAATTAGCTATGCACAATATATTTTAAACTCACTACGAATGGTTAAGTTAGCTATGCAAAACATACTTTAATCTCACTACCAATGGTTAAGTTCACTATGCACAACATACTTTAATCTCACTATCAATGGTTAAGTTAGCTATGCACAACATTCTTTAATCTCACTACCAATGGTTAAGTTAGCTATGCACAGCATACTTTAATATCACAACGAATTGTTAAGTTAGCTATGCACAGCATACTTTAATCTCACTACCAATGGTTAAGTCAGCTATTCACAACATACTTTAATCTCACTACCAATGGTTAAGTTAGCTATGCACAACATTCTTTAATCTCACTACCAATGGTTAAGTTAGCTATGCACAACATACTTTAATCTCACAATTTTGTTTCGTTGTTGTCGTGATTTTGAATGGAGTGATTTCCCTTCTTTTAAATTTTAATAACTTTACATTAGCTTTTATATAATTATTATTCCTTTGTTTTTGTGGCTGTCGTGATTGTAGATTTACAACCATATATGCAATCAGTGCCAATTCCCGCATTTAGCGAGGTGTACCCGATACAACATTATTTGAATAAGTTTGTCAGTGACTTGTGACAAGTCGGTGGTTTCCTCCACCAATAAAATTGACTGCTACGATGTAACTGAAGCATTGTTGAAAGTGGCGTTAACTACCATTACCCTTGCCCTAACCCAATTATTTACTATATTTTTTTGTACCAGATATATATATTTCTATGACGCTTTAAAGATACTGTTATCTTACCAGGGGTATCTGTTGATGCACTTTCCACTGTTGTAGAGTCTTCTAAAAAGGTAGACAATTCAATATGTTCAAAAGGGAGACAATTCAAAATGTTCAATAAAGGGCAATATTCCATGTTAGCATTAATGTTATCCAATGTCCGCCATTAATTAATGAGGTAATTTCTGAAAGACCAGTTACGAGATGTGTCTTTTCTTATTTCGTAATAAAGTACGAGTACGTTTGCAGTTCGGAAGTTTGAGGTGTTGTACATATGCATACATTGACAGTTCGAAGTTTCCTTTCTAGTTTTGTAATAATTAATGTATTCATTGACAGTTCGGAAGGTTCAGGTGTAGTAAATAAGAATAAATTGACAGTTCTGAAGTTTCCTGTTTTTTTTTTTTTAAATAATTAATGAATGCGATTACAGTTCGGAAGTTTCTTGTCTTGTATTGTAAATGACAGCTTGGAAGTTTCCTGTCATGTTTTGAAATTAACAGTTCGGAAGTTTTCTTTCTTGTTTTGTAATTATCAATTAGGAAGTTTATCTTTCTTTTTTTTAAGGATTAATGAATTCCATAACAGTTCGGAAATTTCCTGTCTTGTTTTGTAACTAATAGTTCTGAAGTTTCCTGTCTTTTTGTAATTCACAGTTCGGATGTTTGCTGTCTTGCTTGCAATCGACAACACGGAAATTCCCTCTCTTTTTTTATATGGACAGTTCGGGAGTTATTATGTCTTGTTTGTAATCGACTTCACTATCTTTTCTTTAATTGACAATTCGGAAGGTTCCTGTCTTGTTTGTAGTTGAAAATTCAGAAGTTTCCTGTCTTGTTTGTAACTGACAATTCGGAAGTTCCCGATCTTGTTCCTTTGTTGTCATTATACACGACATATGTTATAGATGAAGTACCAGTGGCTGTTGATGTCACAGCCTGTGTCGTCATTGTACACGATATGTGTGAGGCATGAATACACATATTTCATACTACAGAGTTGTCTAAGAGGGTCTTCAAAAAAAAAATCGAGGAAGCCGAAATTTCGAGATAATCGAGTTTGACATAACGAAATTCACCTATATATTATTGTGCTTAATAATGAATTCTATGCTATGAAATAAAAAGTTCAAACAATGATGGTCAACAATGCCACCAAATTAATTGAACCGAAAAATGAAGTTGGAAATCCAGGTACATAAAACATGTGGCGGGGTTAAACTGATTAGCGGGATCTCACCCCTCTGTTTCTTGAATCCCCAACGGCAATACAGATATAAACAATAGATAAATACAAATCTGCACAGGTTTGCTTCCACTTAAAATGATTGAATATTATAATAAATTGAATAGCAACATAAATAGCAGGGTAATATACAATTGCAGCCTCTGGATTGCACATTCCTGGTTGCCCCTTCGATTTTCTCTAATGTTTACTTATTAAATTTATGCTGACTTACCACATCGTATATAAAGCTTATAGCTGCAGTATGTGTTAGTAAACTGTCCAGTACAGCTGTCGAGTCCTGTATAATAATACCATGACGGGCAGCTAAGATGGTCTAGGATAGCATATGAGACGGAATATCGTGATGTCACCGATCCGACACTTAAAAATAAAGTATAAGATGAAGTCAGTGCGTTGTTTTATCCTTTAACATAATTATACAGCTTTCATAATTTTAATCATTATGATGACCTTTTAATTCTTATAACAATAAACCATGTTATTGCTTTCAACCACTGAAAATTGTTTAATTTGGATCGTGATAGTCATTAAGGTGTGTTTGACAGGTCAACATTTTCACATTACATTTTTGTTGACACTTTAATTCACAATGCATGATATTCGTATGATTTATTTAAAGGGGTATTAGACACATTGCTTTTAATGTCAATATGGTTTGCACACTTTACACCAGAGGCGTTCGGACGAAATGTTGTTTGTCATGAATACGCAGTTTCCAATAATTACATTCTCTCGTTTGTTCTGAGCATGCATTGGTCGTTGGTACGGTTTTTTTTCATTTCTTTTATTGATTTACTATGTAATTGGCAATGCATGACGAGGGATAAATTACACCAACGTGGTAAGTAGAAACCGTAAATCAAAGAAGAACAAACAACACACTGTCGCAACAACATTACAATCAAACACCAAATCGTAGACCGAGACACATACATGCATGACCACTCACTTTACAGGCTTGGTGCAGGCACTTAAATAAAAAGTGGCGGAGTTAAATAAGTGTTTATGAGTCCAAACCTCCCCTTTAGTGAAATGCTGTTAACATGTTAGTGCGTGAAATACTTGTTATTGTAGGGTCAATGTTAGGGTCATGCTGTTGAACGCCACATAAACCAATATTTCAGTTATACAGTGGCATCAATTTTATTGGTGGAGGAAACCGGAGTACTCGGAGAAAACAACACCAAGCTGACGCAAGGCACATAATGTTGTATCGAGTACACCTCGCCATGAGTGGTATTCGAAATCATACCTTCAGTGGTGATATGCACTGATTTCATAGGTAGTTTGCAAATCCAACTACCATACTATCACGACCACGACGATGCCATATTATTGCGTTTCTTTAATAGTGTTACTATATAATGTATACCCACCTGCTATAGCCAAGTTCTCGACAAAATGGTTCATATTGTTGGTAGCTGTAACAAACTGTCCCCCATCTGCCATTATGATATACCTCCAATAGACCATGGTTTCCATTTGTTAGTCGAATGGGAATATGCCCTTAACAAAACAAAATTAGAAATATATACATGGTTTATATACCAGAATGTAAGCAACAGAGAGCCGTGCAATAATCAACGACCTAGATGTGATATTGCACGGCTCCATGCTACAAATAATTTATACCATCGGTTTCCGAGTTAAGCGGTAAAATAATATCACGCTTTGTGTTCGATTGTAGAACAGCTTAACTCGGAAAACCGTGGTATAAATATTACTTGTACTCGAAAAACAGAGGTATAAATGACTTCTAGCATGAAGCCATGCAATATTACCTCTAGATCGTTGATTATTGAACGTCTCTCAGAGAATAATAAAACTACAGCCAAGATTCAAAGAGTACAATATATCGTGTATTCGTATGTTATTATTTCAACGTTATTAGCTGTAACTTACATTCTGGAATATAAACCTTAAAAGATCAAAGGAAACAGATGGCATTCACGTTACAAGTATATAAAGCATATCTATCAAAACACATTGTCGATGTATTATGTATATAAATGGTTGGGTTTTTCTTATGCCACTTCCAACACTAGTTCAGTTGCATTGTGGTGGTCAGTTTTATTGGTGGAGGAAACAGGAGTACCCGGAGAAAACCACCGACCTGTCGCAAGTCACTGCCAACCTTTATCACATAATGAGGTATCGAGTACACCTCGACATGAACAGGGTTCGAACTCACTACATTAGTGGTGACAGGCACTGATTGCACAGGTAGTTGACAATCCAACTACCATAGGATCAAGAACACAACGGCCCCTATATACAAATGGCAGAAGGATGAGTTTGTTTAAATCAATGCATGAGTTAGACATAGTTATAGTAGATATGTTATGTAACAGAAATACAATTATTGGCATTTGGAACGGACCTTATGCAATGCATGGTACGACATTCAAAACTGCTAGCCCCGCCCGTTAACATGTGGATTCAACAAAGTTTTAATGGTTGGTTAATTGATACAATGACATATACAGATACAATATCGTGGATTTCTGCTAACACTTTTTTATGCTGAATAATTCATAGTAACAGGGACGAAAAAATGTCCTTTATGTTACAATTAGCTGTATATGTACTATTCATACCACGGTTTCCCGAGTTGAACGGTTAACCAATCGAACACGAAGTTCTCTGAAACTGATATCATCAACATAACACAAATACAGATAGGTTTAATTCATACCTTGACCTATACCTCAAAATTAACAGTGAGGGGCGGTTCAGAACGAAACTTTACGACAAAAGAGGTGATCACTTTTCCATTGTAAACTTTCCGTAAAGGAGCGTCGTAAAGATCGGATTTCAAATTTATATACATGTACATTGTTCTCCCTCGATGATATTCGAACTCAAGCCTTAGATACACTGTAACGCCAAACGCGTAGCCTTATATATTTATATTAACCAAACCAAATGATTTTCATACGTTACCTTGGTTACCAAGCACATGTGTCGTTTCATCATACCCATATGTGGTGGCTAAATGTGTAAAAATAGATTTAAATATTAAATTTTATCACATTTCCATACAGTCAAACCTGCCAATGGGGTCACCTCTTTAAAGCAATCACCTGTAATGAAAGGTCACCCTTTTCATTGCCTGTCATATGAATTGTTTTTCTTTTAGGAAGTCACCTGCCCTATAATGTCACAAAAAGATCACATGTTTCTTGTCTTGTCATAGATAATTTTTAATATGAATTAAACTTCTATTAATCCGTTTTTTTTCTTTGACCCAAATGTGACCTCATAATACAGGTATGACTGTAAATAACATATATATAGCATCAACACTACTGGTGCACTCTCATTATACAGTAAGACCTGTCTAACCAAAACACATTTGGGACTGAATAATTTGTTCAGTTTAAACAGGTGCTTGGTTTACACAGGTTCGAATTAAATAGATTTGATTTGACTTTTGGTGTGTTAACGCCACTTTCAACAATATTTCAGCTATATCATGGCGACCAGTTTTAGTGGTGGAGGAAGCCGGAGTATCCGGAGAGAACCACCGACCATGGGCAAGCAACTGGTAAACTTTATCACTTGCGGCTGCGAGTCGAGTGCATCCTTTTTGCAATTACATAGATATTTAGTAGATGGGACTGTAAAGTCTGTCTGGCTTAGGCAGGTTTTTTGATTACTAGGGGTTCGGTTTAGACAGGTTTCACTGTATATAAAATAAATAACGAGCACTCGTTCAACGGGAATAGTTGACCTATGTGGGTTAGCTGTTGGTTATATATGCAATATACGTAGATTTTCGTAAATTTGTACGAGCTTTAGAAACACATTAATATGATATTTAACAACAATGTATGTATACTGTGTTTATCCTGAAACATAAAAAAGTCCAATACAACTGCCAGTTTGTTTGAAAATAACTGAAAGAAGCGTCGTTCTAATCGTTTGTAATGTTTTCGTCTGTGACGTCAGCGCTTATTCTGTTACCGTTTCTTTCTGTCGCTCTATGTGAGTGGGGTACCAGAAATGCATTATAACTAAATATCACTGATGTTTACTTGATCCCCCTTTACTAGTATTCCATAGTACACAATTGCAAATAAACTATGTTTATACGGTTTTATGCTATTGAATGTCTTAAAACAACGTTTCGTAAAGAACTTGGTTTTCATTATCGGGCGCTGATTAATATTTTCGACCTTTTTCCAAAATAGCTGGTAGAGAACTCATCAATTAGTTTACCTATATTGGTTGGTTGTAGTACTTACTATGCCGGAGCCATTAGTGAAGCAGATATTGCTCATCCTTCCGGAGCACCCGAGTTCACCTCTGTTTTAATGGGGTTCATGTTTATCAAACTTTTGTATGCTGTGCAGTGTTTTGTGGATAATGTTTTTTGTCCTTTTGTTTTGTATTTTTAATTTGACCATTGTATTGTCTATCCTTCGACTTATTGATTCGGGTTACTCCTTTTGTATCGTCAATCTGTTCACACATCCACTAGTTGTTTTTTAAATAACAGATTGTGAACAAATTACACATAGTTTTTTATCTATTGTTTGTATAATACTCAAAGAACTCGTTCAGTCTGATATTGAATTGAAGCAAACATGTGCGTATTAGACACGCCTCATTGTGGTATTAGAATATTTATGACTAGCAATTATTTACTTTCTTCTGTAGTTACACCTCCTTCTGAAATATAAACATATAATGTTAAAATTATGAAAAGAAAATTCAAGCAGCAAATACCATCAATATCAACAAAAACACCTGTATCTCTTACATGTACATGAACTCAGATGTATGTATTATGTTTATCAATGTAATGTCAATGCATTTACAAGGTTTTCTATTTAGTTTTCCAATTATCTCACTTGTTCAGTATTTTCATTGTTCTGCAAAAAGGATTACACGAGGGCAGTTATTGTCATAAATTCTGTGGGAGACACATTTTGCGTACAAATTTTACTCGATCTTTAGTTTTATATGTATGTTTTGTAGATCGTTGCTTGTCTTTTAGTACTTTTCCTGTTGGCCATTGTGTTGTATGTTTTTCTTCGATATACGGATTCTAATTACCCCTTTGGTATCTTCAAACGTTTATTAACCCCATGGCAACCTTTATACCTACATGATTTATTGCTTATGAAACAATTATCGTCATAAATACAGCTGGAATACTGCTCATATTAGACTTCAGGCAATCAATCAATCAATCAATTAATGAATCAATCAATATTTCAGTGTTGTTTTATCTAATTCTAAAACATGACCTGAATCATTTCCAATTTCAGCAAAATTATCAATAGTTGAAACATAAAGTTCAAGATTAATATTGTTAAGAAGAGTTTGAAAATACCAAAGGTGTAATCATAATACGTAAAGCGAAGAAGGACACAGAGCAAAATGGAAAAGGACAAAAGGACAAAAGGACAAACAACGATATATATAACATTGCACATTAAACTAAAGATCGAGTAACACGAACCCCACTAAAACAGGGGGTGAACTCATGTGTTCTGGAAGGGTAAGCATTTCCTTCTCCCTAGTGGCACCCGTCGCGTTACTCTAGTTACTAACTCGGTGATAAGTCATGAATGAGCAAAGGACCGGGAAGTGTTTACGACAAGTGGAATATATCCGTGGTCACTTGTGACACAGACATTCCATAGCGGTCGACCCAGTCATGGTGGTGACCGTAAAACTTTCTAATTGATGACGTCAACTTAACCAATATGAATCCGTGGTTCAATAGCTTCCTTGGTAGCAGCAACCTCTCCAACATGACAATCCTGATAGGAACCACAGCTCGAGAATATCGGATCAACTTAGAGATATATACTCCAAATGTAGTGTAGCATATACACGAGGTATGCCATGGTGATACCGCTGTATGAAGATCCACTAACATCTAACAACATCGTGACAGGAACGTCTTACTCTTCCGGAGCTCCCGGGTCACGTGGCGATCCACTAACATCTAATAGTTTCGTGACAGGAACTTATTACCCTTCCGGAGCACTCGAGTCCCGTGGCGATCCACTAACATCTAACAACATCGTGACAGGAACGTATTACCCTTCCGGAGCATCCGAGTTCCATGGCGATCCACTAACATCCAACAACTTCGTGACTGGAACTACTGACAACTACGACTTTCTGTGGGATTCATGTTGCTCAATCTTAGTTCTTTATGTAATATTCTATCAACCATCGTTTGTATCTTAGTAATTGCATTGTCTGTCTTTCTACTAATTACGACTTCCCATTACCTATTCAAACTTTTCTAATGCAAAAAAGTAATACTAAAGGTATATATATATGGCCAACATTTTCAGAAAAATTAAGCAATAGAAAATATATACTCATTAAATATAACCAGAATTATCAGACAAATTAAGCAATATTAAAGGCTTACTCACTACAAGAAACACCAGCATCTTCAGTGTGTTGACAGTTATGAATAAACCAGCCTCCAGAGGGACATTCAGATATATCAGTCTCCCTTCCATCACAATGCAAATCGTCCAACATTATTGTTCCATTACCTTGTCCAAAAGAGGCATCACTATAAGCTTGGATATTCCTAAAATTATATTTATTTATACTATATTCCATAGTGCTTTTATTCTCACTCACAATGTATCGTAATAAACACGAAAGCGTGTTGCCCTTTTGGTAGCAATGACGAAAACAGTATTTGGCGCATTATTTTATACTGTACAATGCATGCATGTACCAAATGTTTCAGATAAACGTTAGATAATACCGAAGGGCTAAGTACAAAAGGACAATCCAGAGAAACTGGCAACATAGGGCACACAAAACGAAGAAAAACAATACCAACAACGCAATAGGTGTTGGACACCAATATACGCAAGCAACCACAAACAACGCAAACACGACATGCTCCCTCCTACAAACAACTAACGTTAAATACGAAACGAACATCGTTTGTATGGGGAAATCGTAACAGACATCACAACACGGAACTTAGAACGTAAAGACACATATTGTCTACTAAGCAATACAAGGAAAGCTATTTATTGACCGTCAACGCGCACAAAAACCGAAGGTGCACATCGATGTTCCGTGTAATTTATCATTGAAGCAAAAGGTAAAAACTATATTGGTAGTAGAACAAACAGAACATATCCGTCGTCTTCTAATGTGACACATATATTTCGTAACCCTTAACCAAGTCATTATGTCGACCGTCAAATGTTCGAAGTGATGACTGAAGTTTTATGTACGATGAATTAATAATGTTCTACATTCCGGTTTTGTCAGCTGAATACAATGTTTTGAAAAAAACAAGCTATCAGGGCAAAATTACTGAAGCGCAACTTCGGAGCTATTTTCCCTAAGTCTCGCTTTCGGATTCGATGATTTGTTGAACTAACGAGGTAAATAGTCGTCAAATATTATAAGACTGTGAGAATAGTTTAAAGATACCAAAGGGGAAAATCAAAATCCATAAATAGAAGAGGAACAGACAACAAAATGACCAAAAGTAAAAGTACAAAAAGACAAACAACGATCATCAAAACATACACATAAAACTAAAGAGCGAGTAACATGAACCCCACTAAAAACAGGGGGTGAACTCTAGGATCTAGGCTTCACTTACCATTTGTTAAATATATTCAAAGTTGCATTCTGATAATAGATAAAACCAAAATCTTGACAAGTCTATCCTTGATTAGTAAATAGGTATAATATAGGAGTAAAATGCATTTATTAAGAACAAAATTGCTTTAATTTATTTTTAAGCCACGGAAGTAGACCATTAACGCTTTAGAATCACCAATGCAATCAGTGCCTATCACTGCTTGAATGTTGAGCTTCATTCTCAAGAGTATGACTATGTATAAATGCAATTTGTCAGTGATTATGCATTATAACGTGTGCTTTCTTCGCATATTTTCATTTCCCTCACCACCGAATCTCACCTCGATGATTAAACTGATATATTGCTGGACTGGGTAGAAACCAAGGATAAGGGATTCAATTCGTTGTTCAGATACGTCAGAAATCGTGGTTCCTGTCATGATTTTCTTCATAAAGGTTGCTGCTGACAAGGAAGCTACTGAAACAAGGGTTCCTAGTGGTTAAGTTCAAATCATCACTTCGAACATTTAAATGTCGCCACCATGAGTTGGTTAACATATGCGGAGTATATGTGTCACAAATGAAGACGGATATGTTCCGTTTGTCGTATTCACAATCCGGTCCTTTCTCATTCATGACTTATTACAGGGTTTGTAGCAAGAGTAACACGAGAGGTGGCACATAGGGAGCACCCGTTTTGTTATTTGTCTTAGTGGGTTCGTGTTGTTATTGTTGTCCACTTCGACATCCTCATCAAATGATGTCCTATTTGTCTTGACTTCCGTTTGGTTTGATGTTTTGTTGATGTTATATGATTGTTTTCACATATACTGGTGTCCATCAAGATTTTCATATCAGATGATATTCGGGTCGTTACAACGTAACACGACGGGTGTCTCATGTGGATCAGGAACTGTTATTACTTTCTGCGTTCACCCTCGATTTGTCGTGGGATTCACGTTGCTTGATATTTCGGTTTTTGTTTATCATTTTGTTCTTTTGCTTTTGGCCACTGTATTGTAGATAAAAATCTTACTTTGTTTTTGTTTTTTGCTTTGCTTTGTTTGTGTTTTTGTCTTACTGTTTTGCTTTGTTGTTTTTTAGCTGTTTTTTTTTGCCTTTGTTCTGTGTCTTGTACCACATTGTGGCTGCGTTTCTGCTTTGTTCATTTTTCATTGCTTGTCCTTTCAGTCTTCTCTAATGTTTATTCAACAACAATATGCTATATTTATAACGGTAGAACGTAAATTTGTGGCCAAAATAAAAAGTACGAAAGGACAAACAACGATCATACATATCAAACTAACGATCGAGTAACACGAACCCCATTAAAAACCGGGGGTGAACTAAGGTGCTCAGGAAGGGTAAGCAGTTCCTGCTCCACTAGTGGCACCCGTCGTGTTAGTCTAGTTACAAACCCGGTAGTAAGTCGTGAATGGGGGAAATGGGAAGTGGAGTAGTCATTTACAAGTACTGGTAAAAAGAATACCAGTTTCTGTGGTATCCTAGCATAGCACATATTACTTGAGCCTCGCTTCTGTCAAAACTGTCATCACAAATTGTACCCCACGTATTATTATAGAATACTTCTACACGACCTTCCCATGGGTATTGTCCGTTCACCAATCGTATATCTACAATATAAAGTAAAACATCAAATCAATTAATTTGTTAGGAATGAGTTACTGGTATTTAGCGCCACTACTTTTAGATACATAATGGTTTTATTGGGGGCCGTCGTGGTCACAATAATATCCTTGTTGGTTTTACAACTACTCAAACTATCAGCGTCTATCATTACCTAAGTTGTGAGATCGAATCCCGCGCATGGCGAGGTGCATCCAATATAACATTATGCTACAAATTTTATCAGTAACTTGCGGCAGGTCGGTGGTTTTCTCCAAATTCTCCGGTGTCCTCCACCAATAAACCTGAACTCCACAATATTGCTGAAATATTGTTGAATATGGCGTTAGAGTTCAAAAGTCAAAACCTATTCTACTTATGTACCCTTGAACTACTCACTGTCAATGAGCTGCAGTTTACATGTCAGCGCAATTCTGACATAAGATAAAGCCGCAATTGTCAATTGCAGAAACTTAAATTTCCGGTGACTGTGGGCATTTTGAATTAATATCGGGACTGTGGTGCATAATATGAGAAGAAACCTCTCAAGGAATATTACAATCAAAATTGGAAATTTTTGCAGGGCAGTTTCTGCGGTGATATTTAACAAACTGATGGCAAGTAACGGTTCACATGACCATCAAAAAGTGTTGATCCTAATTATGAATTATTCAAAAATAATAAATCTAGATAAACATTACCTGTAGTATTTAGTTCTGTATCTTCTGAAATGAAAATACAATGTTATTAGATATTAGTTTCTTCAGTCGTTTGTTATCACTTCGAAAGTTTTACATGACCACCATGACTTAACCGCTACGGACTACCTGTGTCATAATCGACTACGGATATGTCCCGTTTTTCTTAATCACAATCCGGTCTTCTCCTTATTCATGACTTACCACAGTGTTTCTTGATGTCGGTATGTTGGAAAGATTGGCAAATCGTAGGTCATAAAATCAGCGTTCACCCTTACTATCATCAATGTTGATCTGTCCTATTGATTGATTGCGTGCTTACTTCAACTCCCTTGTAGAATTGGTTCGTAATTAGATATTTCCTCAAACATTCCCCAGTCCCTGAGTTGAAAACTCATTTTGTCTGTGGTCTGTGCGGTTCCGATTGATCACTCATTAATTGTCCGCCCTGTTGGCCTCCATTACATTGTCTGGCCTTCGTTGAATGATAGTCTCTGACTTGATATTAAGGGCCTTCAAACCTTTGGTATTCTCTTCATTACTATAGCTTAAATAC
>MJUT01029435.1:192909-209096 GCA_002080005.1 Gigantidas platifrons | reverse complement strand
GTGTTGTTTTACAAACCATTTTAGACGTTTATAATTTTATTTCACTTGCATAGTATCGTTATACCCTAACGATCCAGCACCCGGTAAGATTGATATATATATACAACGTCTGACAAACCATATATATATATACAACGTCTGAAAAACCAGTCAACGATCAATCTTACCGGGTGCTTATATATAATACTTTAACTAATTGATGAATTTGTTTATCCAAAATTAAGAACAAAATAACGTTGTAACTCTCTGATGTGGTGTGTTCATTCGTGAGCTACTTCATTATTTTGTCATTCGTGACATATTTTGGATATTGAAACTCGTCAATTCTTTAGAGTATAATTATTTCACTTGGTGAAATACCTGTTTTTATTTCACTCAGTAGTTATGCAATAATAATAGTTAGTTTACCTTGTAGAAAATGTATTACTGTGTCCACCTCAGCGTATCCAATTGGTCCGATATTATCGTGTCCAATAGGTCCGCTATTATTGTATCCAGCTGGTCGGATATTGTTACTATTGCCCTTTCGTTTTCTATGACTACACTGTGGTTCACAGGCACGTGAGAAATCGTTTATGTGACAAAATGTAGCATTACAGTAGACATACATGGCGTTAGGATGATCAGCATATTCAAAATCTTGGAAATAAAATCTGGTCTCATGGGTTGACTGTGACGTTATAGCTGCGTCCGGATCTACAGAACACCTGAAATATAACGGAACAAATATTTTAAAAATGACACCAAAAATAGAAAATACAAACAACAACAACAAACCCAAAGACAGGCAACGAAAATAAAAATAGCGCATTCAGTTGTTTTTGATTATGTCCCTCTGTGCATATCTCCTGATACCAAATCAACCAACATCTGTAACAAAGAAAAGTTTGAAAAATTCAAAGAGGCAATCAGTAGTCATAAATTGTAGGAGGGCAGTCTTTGAAAGTACCATAAGAACAAGCATGTGTCGTAAGCACAGCCAATACAATGACGAAAAGATAAAGCAGTGTATTCTACGGTTTATAAATCACTACACAAACATGTAAAGTATTTAGCAACACGCTGCAAGCCAGGGATGAACACAGCTGTTCCTGAAGAACAAAAGTTCCTGCTCCACTGGTAGTACCATAGTGTGTTATTAGAAGACCAGCTTGACACATCTGATCATATATATATTAAACTATAGTTATTTTAAAATATAGTTATATCCAAATACAACTAAGCATATTGGTCTGGTGGCAAGAGGATATTATCGTCATAACAGTGAAATATAACTTGTTCTCGCCATGATACGGTTGACAATTGGGTCATTAGCGTTATGATCACTCACACAAGATTAGAGCGTTCTTTAACCCACTATTGTTCGGCCGGATATTTTTAAGACTTGGCATTTTACCAATAGGTGGACAATACTTACGCATGACCCCCATTCATTTCATTAAGATTGGAGGTTTGGGTTTCTGAAACTACTGTAAACCCGTCAAGCTAGGTAATTAAGCAAGTCATGTATATGTGTGCTAGATATGTCGGTGTTGCCTATTTGTACGTTTTCCTGAGGGACAGTAATGGCCGTGATAATATGATAGTTGGATTTACCACTGATGTTATGTGTTCGATCAGAGCAAGTGTACAACATTATGTGATAATGTTAATCAGTGACTTGCGACAGGTTGGTGGTTTTCGCCGAGTCCACCAATAAAACTGACCGCCACGATATAACTGAAATATGGTTGAAGGTGGCGTTAAACACCATCAAACTAAAACAAAAAGAAGCGATTTATTGATTGAATCTTGGAACTATTCAAACAGTTAGGTATTTTTCGTTTTTCGTTTTATCTTTCACTCATAATTTTTAAAACACATTAAGAAGGACACATGTCGAAAACAGTCTGCAATCAGTTGATGGTTGGTTGGTTGGTTGGTTTATGGTCTCTAACGTCACTTTCAATAATATTGCAGCTATATCCTGGCGGTCAGTTTTATAGGTTGAGGAAATCGGAGGAATAGGAGAAAACCATCAACCGTCGTAAGTTACTGGCAAACTTTAATGTTGTATCGAGTACACCTCACTATGAAGGGGGTTCGAACTCACAACCTTAGTGGTGATAAGCACTGATTGCATATGTAGTTTGAAATCCGACTACCATATTATCACGACCACTACGGCCCCTTCAATCAGTTGAAATATCATATCTAGAATCTTACCCATTTTTTATCAGATAGTACAAATATATGTCACCAGACGACTCCGTTGGCTTTGTATAACAATCCGACAAGCGCATCTTGACGTCATAATCGTGAATATGAGTTTGAACTTTGACATAAACGTTATCGCCAATCATATACGACGGTGGGTAGCCACTGAATTCATGCTGATATGTAGAATCGTTGTAAAACTTTACTTCTACAGCTAAATGTCCCGTCCCTGCTAGGTGATTTTGGTTGGTATTGTTGTGTCCGTTTTCGGTCATAAGCATATCACATTCCACATTGACCTTGAATCTGTACTCACTGACAATGGAATGGTTTACTGGATCATGGACTGAGTACACAAGGGTATTATAATATATAACAGAATCTCTGGATGTCTAGAATAAACAAAAATCAATTTATATTCTTCCATTTTGTATGCACATTTTCTATTTAAAAAGTCAGATGAATACTACTAGTCTCATGTAAGAAGCAGGAACTGTTTACCCTTCACGAACATCTGCGTACATCCCAGTTGTTATTTTTTGTTTTTTGTTGTTGTTTTTTTGGAAGGGGTCCGTGTTTTTTTTTACTGTTTTGTGTTGTCCTACAATGTGTTTTTTTAGGTTCTGAGTTCTGTGTTTTGATGTCCTTAGTGATTTTTGTATAACAACGATGTTCGGTTTGTATTTAACTCCAGTTGTTTGTAGAAGAGGTAATGCTTTACTTCCGCTATGTATGCACAACACATATTGTGTTGTGTTGTTGTTTTGTTTTTGCTTGTCTTATGTATCCAATCTTCCCAGTTTCTCTAGCTTGTCATTTTTTTTTATTTCCCCTTCGGTATTCTCTAGCGATTATCACGTTAACGATAAAACATACATGGTATATGATTGCAACATACATTATCCCCAGCCAGGAGCTATGAACGGTGCTTGAGTTATTTGATTTGTTTATTTTACTATTTTGTATGTTTTCTTGCAATTTATTGATACATTTTAGACAGAATATGGTATATCGTGGGCTCCATAGTGATTAGTGTGCTCGTCACGAATACTGAATACCGTGGGCTGCAGCGACTGTCGGATCAATCTAAAGACTGTTAAATCAGTATTTTCATGTTTCCCGGATAATCATGCAACATTAAGCAGTACGATCAAATACTTGTAGGCTAGGAATCAGGATAAGGTGTCGGAATGAAATGACATGCTCACCTTTGTAGTGTTGCTTCAAGAAGTTGCATTTTGAAATTTAGCTTAGTGTGTTGGTTTAGCATATCAACATCATAATCTCAGCAAGACTCACTTCCCGTCATGATATAAATGTGCATTGCACGACCATGCTTCCTTTCAGGGGAATTCATACTTACAGTTGTATTTGTTTTGCAGGTAGTGTATTCCTCATTGAAGATAAGATAAACTCCTGAACGATATCCGGTACAATTGTCGGATCCCAAGTAAATATCGCTGTCTTTGAAATCAGTATATTTCTTTTCCAACGGAGGTAATCTTATTTTTATATTCCAGTTACTTTCCTGACAATTCACGCTGACGTACCTTGCGTCTGTATTGTCTAAGAATGTAAAAAAGTTAAAACGTTTTATTCAGTAAATGAAAATTGTATTATGACATAATCCAATGAGTCACCACACGAAGGATATGTGTCTGACAAATTTAACACATATGATAGATACTTGAGCTGATACCAACTTCTAGTGAAGCAGAATCCGCTTGCCCTTCCTGAGCACACGAATTCACTCCGGTTTTCTAGTGGGGCTTGTATTTATCGATCATTAGTTTGGTGTGTATGTTTTGTAGATCGTTGTTTTTATTTTCGTTGTTTTTATTTTTACCATTGGGTTGTCTGTCCTTCTGCGATTTAAGGACTCAGATAACCCTTTTGGTATCTTCAAACTTTTCTTGTATTAGGCATGTGGTAAGAAATCGATGGCCTAGGCAAATCGATCATTCATATATCTATAGTGGTAAGTACTGAGTCAATAATTAGAGATATACCCAACTAACATCCGATTATGGACTCAAATACTGTTTATGTCAACCATGTTCAACACAACTCTGATCTAAAGGAGCGTCATAAAGATCGGAATTCAAATTTATATACATGTATATTGTTCTCTCTCGACGAGATTCTTACTCAAGACTTTGATACACTGTAACGCCAATCGCGAATCCTTGCATATTTATAATAACCAACACAAATTATCTTCATACGTTACCTTGGTTACCAAGCACATGTGTCGTTTCATCATACCCATAAGTGGAGGCTAAATGTGTAAAAATAGATTTAAATATTAGATTTTATCACAGCATATAGTCAATCCTGTTAATGGGGTCACATCTTTAAAGCAATCACATGCAATGAAAGGTCATCCTTTTCATTGCATGTCATATGAATTGTTTTCTTTTAGGAAGTCACCAGCCCTATAATGTCACAAAAAGATATTCTGTTTCTTGTCCTGTCATAGAGAATGTTTCATATGAATTGAACTTCTATCAATCCGTTTTTTTTACCCAAATGTGACCTCTTAATACAGGTGTGAGCATCAACACTACTGGTGTACTCTCATTATACAGTAAAACCTGTCTAACACAAACCCCTTTGGGACTGAATAATTTGCTCAGTTTAGACAGGTGCTTGGTTTTAACAGGTTCAAATTAGATAGACATTTAGTAGATGGGACTGTAAAGTCTGTCTAAATTAGGCAGGTTTTTGGCTTACTCAGGGGTTTAGTTTAGACAGGTTTCACTGTATATAAAATAAACGAAAAGTGCCGGTCAACCAGAATAGTTGACTTATGTGAGGTAGTTGTTGTTAGTTATACAATATGCGTAGATTTTCGGGAACACATTAATATGATATTTAACAACAATGTACATATACTGTGTTTATCATGCAACTGCCAGTTTGTTTGACAATAACTGAAAGAAGCGTCGTTCTAAACGTTTGCAATGTTGTCATTTGTGACGTCAGCGCTTATTATGTTACCGTTCCTTTATGTCGATCGGCATGAATCAGGTACCAGAAATGCATTATAACTAAATACCACTGATGCTTACTTGACCCTACTTTACTACTACTCCATAATGCACAAATGCAAATAAACTATGTTTATGCGGTTTTATGCTATTGAATTTCATAAAACGACGCTTCGTAGAGAACCTGGTTTTTATTATCGGGCGTTTATTAATATTTTCGACCTTTTTCCAAAATAGCTGGTAGAGAACCCATCTATTAGTTTACATATATTGGTTGGTTGTAGTACTTACTATTCCGGAGCCATTAGTGAAGCCGATATTGCTCACCATTCCGGAGCACTCGAGTTCACTGCTGTTTTAATGGGGTTCATTTTTCTCAAACTTGTGTATCTTGTGGATAATGTTTTGTCCTTTTGTTTTTTTATTTCATTTTAACCATTGTATTGTCCATCCTTCGACTTATTGCCTCTAATTGCTCATTTTGCATCCTCAAACTCTTCATACATACAGGCAGTTGTCCTTATAATAACCGATTATGAACAGATTACATATAGTTCGTATCTATTTTGTGTATAATACTCAAACAAGTCTGTCAGTTTGATATTGAATTGAAGCAATTATGTGCGTATTAGATACGTATCATTGTGGTAAAAGGTTATTTATGACTAGCAATTACGTACTTGCTTCTGTAGTTACATCTCCTTCTGAAATATAAACATATAATGCTAAAATTATGAAAAGAAAGTTCAAACAACAAATATCAATATCAACAAATACACATATATCTCTTACATGTACATGAACCCAGACGTATGTATTAGGCTAATACATGTAATATCAATGCATTTACTAGGTTTTCTATTTAGTTTTCCAATTATCTCCCTTGTTCAGTGTTCTGCCACGAGGACAGTTGTCATAAATTCTGCGGGAGACAATGTTTTCGCACAAAGGTTACTCGATCTTTAGTTTTATATGTATGTTTTGTAGATCGTTGTTTGTCTTTTTGTATTTTTTCTTTTGGCCATTGTGTTGTATGTTCTTCTTCGCTATGCGGATTCTAGTTACCCCTTTGGTATATTCAAACTCTTATTAACCTCATGGCAACCTTTGTACCTACATCATGTACTGCTTGTCATATATACAGCTGGAATACTGCTCACATTATACTTCAGGCAATCAATCAATCAATTAATGAATCAATCAATATTTCAGTGTTGTTTTATCTAATTCTAAAACATGACCTGAATCAATCAATATTTCAGTGTTGTTTTATCTAATTCTAAAACATGACCTGAATCATATCCAATTTCAGCGAAATTATCAATAGTTGAAACATAAAGTTCAAGATTAATATTGTCAAAAATAGTTTGAAGATACCAAAGGTGTAATCATAATACGTAAAGCGAAGAAGGACAGACAACACAATGGCAAAATAGAAAAGGACAAAAGAACAAACAACGATATATAAAACATTGCACATTAAACTAAAGTTCGAGTAACACGAACCCCACTAAAACAGGGGGTGAACTCATGTGTTCTGGAAGGGTAAGCATTTCCTGCTCCACTAGTGGCACCCGTCGCGTTGCTCTAGTTACAAACTCGATGATAAGTCATGAATGAGCAAAGGACCGGGAAGTATTTACGACAAGTTGAACATATCCGTGGTCATTTGTGACACAGATATTCCAAAACGGTCGACCTTTCGAAGTGATGACTTCAACTAACAATGAGGTGCCTTTGGTTCAGTTGCTTCCTTGTTAGCAGCAACCTCTCCATTATGACAATCCTGATAGGAACCACAGCTAAAGAATATTGGATCAACTTAGAGGTATGTACTCCAATGTAGCGTAGCATATACACGAGATATGCCATGGTGATTCCTCTGTATGGCGATCCACTAACATTAAACAACTACGTTACAGGATCTTCTGACAACCTGAGTGCATCCACGGTTTTCTGTTGGGTTCATGTAGCTCAATCTTAATTTTTCGTGTAAAATTCTATCAACAAAGGTTTGCATCTTAGTCACTGTATTATCTGTCTTTCTACTAATTATGACTTCTGATTACCTATTAAAACTTGTCTAATGCAAATAAAGTAATATTAAAGGTATATATATGGCCAACATTATTAGAAAATTTAAGCTATATAAAAGATATACTCATTAAATATAACCAGCATTATCAGACAAATTAAGCAATATTAAAGGCATACTCACTACAAGAAACACCAGCATCTTCAGTGTGATGACAGTTATGACTAAACCAGCCTCTAGAAGGACATTCAGATATATCATGCTCAGTTCCTTTACAATTCAAATCGTCCAACATTATAGACCCATTACCTTGTCCAAAGGCGGCACCACCATAAGCTTTGATATTCCTAAAATGATATTTATTTGCACTACATTTCATATTGTTTTTATTTTCACTCACATAGTATCGTACTAAGCACGAAAGCGTGTTTCTCTTTTGGTAGCAATGCCAAAAACGGTATTTGTTGCATACTGTACTATACTGTACAATGCATGTATATACCAACGGTTTCAGATAAACGTTAGATAATACCGAAGGGCTAAGTACAAAAGGACAATCCAGAGAAACTGGCAACATATGGCACACAAGACGAAGAAAAACAACACCAAAAATGCAATAGATGTTGGGCACCAATACACGCAAACAACCACAAACTGCGCAAACAAGACATGCTCCCTCCTACAAACCACAAACTGCAAATACGATTCGAACATCGTTTTTATGCGGATATCGTAACAGACATCACAACACGAAACAAAGAACGTAAAGACACATCTTGTAAGCAATAAAGAGAAAGCTATGGTTGAGCGTCGAAACGTACAAAAACCGATGGTGCACATCGATGTTCCGGAAGGATAAGCAATACCTATTGCACTAATGACAACACCGTTTAATATCGTTAAAAGATCTGTAGTTTATCATTGAAGCTAAAGGTAAGAACTATTTTGGAAGTAGAACAAAGAGAACATATATATCGTCTTCAAATGTGACACATATATTTCGTAACGCTTAAGCAAGTCATGATGGCAACCGTCAAATGTGCGAAGTGATGACTGCAATGTTAAGTACAATGAATTAATGATTTCTATATTGCAGGTTTGTCAGAAGAATACAATGTTTGACAAAACAAGCTATTAGGGCAAAATTATTGAAGCGCAACTTCGAAGCTATTTTCACGAAGTCTCGCTTTCGCATTGGATGATTTGTTTAACAAGGAAATGTGTCCTCGATTACTATAAGACTGTGAGAAGAGGTTAAAGATACCAAAGGGACAATTATAAATCCATAAATCGAAGAGAAACAGACAACACAATGGCAAATAAAAGTACAATAGGACAAACAACGATCAACAAAACATACACATAAAACTAAAGAGCGAGTAACACGAACCGCACTAAAAACCGTGAATGAACTCAGGTGCTCCGTAGCTATGCTTCGCTTATCACTTGTTAAATATATTCAAAGTTGCATTCTGATAATAGATAAAACCCAAATATGGACAATTATATCCTTGATTAGTAAATAGGTATAATATATGAGTACAATACAATGTTAATGTTACCTGTTTAAGCTATCATAGATTGACTTACAAGTTAGTTTTGAAAATTGATGAAATTATTTGTATTTTCCAAATGGGAACATGTTGACTTTAATTAATCTCTTACTAACCTTGGATCTCTTATATTGTAAAACATGGATCCTCAGGTTATATTTTGCTTACCTGGGAGTCTAAGGTGTTTTGTTCAAACATAAACTATTATTTATTTAAAAAAACGCATATTGTAATGTCTTTTTAAGCTACGGAAGTAGATGTTGTACTGACAACGGACGCTATAGATTCACCAATGCAAGCAGCGCCTATCACTGCTGGAATGTTGAGGTTCATTCCCGGGAGTAAGACTATATATAAATGCAATTTGTCAGGGATTAGGCATTATATCGTGTGCTTTCGTCGCATATTTTGATTTCCTTCACCGCTGAATGCCACCTCCATGATAAAACTGATATATTGCGGAAAGGGGTACAAACCAAACCTAAGGGATTCAATTCGTTGTTTTGATACATCAGAAATTATGATTCTTGTCATGATTTCCTTCATAAAGGGGTGCTACTTCCTAGTGGTTAAGGTGCAACCATCACTTCGAAAAATGTAATGTCGCCATCATGAGTTGGTTTACCGTTGAGGAGTATCTGTGTCACAAATGACCACGGATATGTTCCGTTTGTCGTAATTACAATCCGGTCCTTTCTCATTCATGCCTTATTACAGGGTCTGTATCAAGAGTATAACGAAAGGTGTCTCATGTGGAGCAGGAATTGCTTACCTTTCCGTAGCACCTGAGTTCGCTCACGTTTTTATTTGGCTTAGTGGGATTCATGTTGTTGCTATTGTCAAATTACATGTCTTATGTGTTTAGTTCCGTGTTGTAATGCCCGCTACGATATCCGCATAAAACCATGTTCGATTCGTCTTGACTTCCGTTTCACTTTATGTTTTGTTAATGTTATATGATTGTCTTCACATATACTGGCGTCTATCACGATTGTCATATCAGATGATGTTCGTGTCGTTAAAACATAACACGACGGGTGCCACATGTGGAGCAGGAACTGTTATCCCTTTCTGAGTACCTGAGTTCACCCCCGACTTTCGTGGGGTTCGCGTTGCTCGATCTTTCGTTTTATGTTTAATATTTTGAAGACCGTTGTTTATCATTTTGTTCTTTTGCTTTTTACCATTGTATTGTCTGTCCTTCGATTTAGGACTTCTGATTATCCCTTTGGTATCTTCAAACATCTTAGGTAGAGAACGATCTTACTTTTTTGTTTTCGGTTGATGCTATTGTTATTTGTTTTTGTTTTTGTTTTTGTTTTTGTTTTTGTTTTTGTTTTTTGTTTTTGTTTTTTGTCTCTGTTTTTGTTTTTGTTTTTGTTTTTTTTGTTTCTTGCGTTTTTTTTAAAGTTTTTTTTTTTGGTTTATTTTTTTTTGTTCTTTTTATGCTTACGTGTGTTTTTTTTTTTCTGTTTTGCGTCATGTTTTTTGTATTTTGTTTGCCTTTGATATCTGTCGTGTACCAAATTGTGCCTGCGTTTCTGTTTTGTTCATATTTCATTGCTTGTCCTTTCAGTTTTCTTTAACGTTAATTAAACAACAATATACTATTTGTATAATGGCTAAACGTAATAATTTTTAGAGCATTTCTTGTGAAATTTACGGAATAATCGTTTACAAGCGCTAATAAAAAGAATACCCGTTTCTTTCATATCCGAGCATAGCACATATTACTTGTGCCTCGTTTCTGTCAAAATAGTCGTCACAAATTGTACCCCACGAATTATTATATAGTACTTCTACACGACCTTCCCATGGGTATTGTCCGTTAACCAATCGTATATCTAGAATATAAAGTAAAACATCAAATTAATTAATATGTTGGGAATGAGTTATTGGTAAATAGTGCCACTATTTTAGATACATAACGGTTGACAGTTTTATTGGGGGCCGTCGGTCGTGGTCGTAATATAATGGTAGTTGGATTTAAAGCTACCTATGCGATCAGTGTCTATCATTACTAACGTTGTGAGTTCGAATCCCGGTCATGGCGAGGTGTACTCGATACAACATTATGTAATAAAGTGTGTCATTAATTTGTGGCAGGTCGGTGGTTTTCTTCGAATACTCTCGTTTCTTCCACCAATAAAACTGAAAGACACGATATAACTGAAGTATTATTGATTGTGGCATTAAATATCATAAACCTCGCCCTAAATTTGATTTATGTACCCGCTTGTTATTAAAGTACCTAGAAATGAAAAGTAAAGATGCATTAGTGAGGTTTACATAGTTAAAGGTAGTGGAACAGGAATTGAATAACCCCCCGAAACACCTGTGTTCATTGCCGGTTTTTAGTATGGTTCGCTCTCCACAATCTTTCTGTGTAGTGTTTAGTAGTTTTATGTGTTTGTTTTGCATATCATTGTTTTCCTTTTATTCTTTTTCTTTTCGCCAGTGTATTATATGTACTTCGAATTACGGCTACTAATTACCCCTTTGGTATGTTGCAACTTTCCTTAAGATTAAAAACACAATTGCATTATGACAAAGGACGTTTTTCAACATGAAATAATAGACATTGTGGTTCCTTCATTTATAGAGACATTTGCATAAAAAATTCCTGAAAGCGTTTTACATTATTGTAGCATAATAAAAATAATGTCTGACATATCAAAAGATGGAAATAGCGTCGTGATATTTTATTACGTGAAACAGTTTGTCTAAAATAGGTGACATTAAGATATTTTGAAAGGAGGATATCTTGAACTACTCACTCCCAATGAGCTAGAGCTTAAACGTCAGTTCAATTCTGACACAAGATATAGCTGCATTTGTCAATTGCAGAAACGTATAATTACAGTGACGGTTGCCATTCGAATTGATGTCGGGAATGGCATGTATAATCTTAGGTCAATCTCACAAGGAATATTGCAATCAAGTTTGGGTTAATTTTTCAGAACAGTTTCTGGGATGATATTTAACAAAGGTAGCTTGCGTTGGTCGCAAGCTGGTGGCAAGCACGCGGTCACATAACTATGAAAGTGTTGATCTCAATTATGAATTATTCAAAAACAATAAAACAAAATAAATATTACCTTGACTGGGTGGTCGTTCTGAAATGAAAATTATATTTTATCCGATATTATGTATTTCCATCTTTTGTCATCACTTCGAAAGTTTTACTTCACCACCATGTCACGGTTAACCGTTACGGAATATCTGTGATATTTTGAGTTTGTCGTAATCGAAACAAGGTGTTTCTCATCTACGACTAAGGGTTGACAGTTTTATCGGGGGCCGTCGTGGTCGTAATAGTATGATAGTTGGATTTACTGCTGCCTATGCCACCAGTGTCTATCATTACCAAATTTGCATGTTCGAATCCCGGTCATGGTGAGGTGTACTTGATATAGCAATATGTGAAAAAGTTTATCAGTAACTTGCGCAGGTCGGTGGTTTTCCCCAAATACTCCGGTGTCCTCCACCAATAAAACTCAACGCCACGATATTGCCGAAATAGTGTTCAATGTGGTGTTAAACATTAAAAGTGTATCCTCCTTGAACTACTCACTGCCAATGAGCTGCACTTTATACGTCAGCTCAATTCTGACATGAGATAAAGCTGCAATTGTCAATTGCTGAAACTAAATTTCCGGTGACGGTGGACATTTTGAATTAATATCGCGACTGTCGTGCATAATATGAGAAGAAACCTATCAAGGAATATTACAATCAACTTTGCGTTAATTTTGCAGAGCAATGTCTGCGGCGATATTTAACAAACTGATGGCAAGCAACGGCTCACATGACCATCAACAAGTATTGATAATTAATTTTGAATTATTCAAAAATAACAAAATAAGATAAACATTGCCTGTAGCTTCTCAAATGAAAATACAATGTTATTGGATATTATTTTCTTAAATCGTTTCTTATCACTTCGAAAGTTTTACACCACCACCAATACTTAACAACTACGGATTATCTGTGTCACAATTGACTACGAATATGTTCCGTTTTTATTAATAACAATCCGGTCAACTCCTTATTCATGACTTACCACAGAGTTTTTAACAATAGTAGCAAGTGGTATATTCAAACCCTTCTTAGCAATCAGCAATGCAAAATGATCAAAGTTTTAAGACATTTTTCCAGAAGAGCAATTATGGCTTTCTTGTTGTCGATATGTTGGAAACATTGGTAAATCGTAGATTGTAAAATCATCGCTCACCCTTACTATCATCAACATTGATCTGTCCTGTTGATTGATTGAGTGCTTACATCAACTCCCTTATATTATTGGTTCGGCATTAAACATTTCCTCAGAGACCCCCCCCTGAGTTGAAAACTCATTTTTTCAGTGGTCTGTGCAGTTGTGATTGATAAATCTTTAGTTATCTGTCTAGTATTTTTTGTCTTTTTGTTCTCGTCCTTTTGGCCACCATTGCATTGTCTCTCCTTCTTCGAATTATAGCCTTTGACTTGCTATTTAGTACCTTCAAACCTTTGGTATTCTCGTCAGTAGTATAGCTTAACTACTATTTACTAGACAATAACATCTTTCTTCTATTTTTTTTAAACAAAATTGAATTGAATCGATTAATCAATTATGAGCCGACAAAATATGAATATATATAAGTGGCGACGAACATGGTTATCACCACGGGGTTTATTTTGATACGTGTTTCTCTTGAGTAATTGACTTTCTTCATATTTGATTTGATGTATTGTGCTTAACGCCACTTTCAACAATATTTCAGCTAAATCATGGCGACCAATTTTAGTGGTGGAAGAAGCCGGAACACCCGGAGAAAACCACCGACCATGGGCAAGCAACTGGTAATCTTTATCACTTGCAGTCGCGAGTCGAGTGCAGCCTGTTTGTAATTTACAAAGCCGGGCGCGAACGCACGACGTATTGGTGATAAGCTTGTATTATTTGTTAGGTATTCCAACTACCTAACTCATTGAGCCACCCAGCCCTTCTTTCGTCAGTATTGATAATACTTTTTTTTATGTAGTGTGTTTCTTTTTTTTTTCTCGAATTTGTCGTTTTATTTGATTAATTATTTCTTTTAATGAGGTTTAGGCACTTTCTTACTTCACAAAGGAAAAGAGACATTCCAAATTCTGATCTTAAGTTTGATCAATACATTGTCAATATCCTTAATTCGTCAAATGATTGCATAACAATATTTGACATTTAAGTATGTCCGACATTATCATTACTTTTTTGGCATATCAACTGTAACGTTAACCCATAACAAGAAAAGTTTGATGATACCTAAGGGGTAATCAGAAGCAGACGTTCAAAGTCTCCAATAGTGGCACCCATCGCGTTACTATAGTGACACAACTATTCCATAACGGTTAACCAAGTCATGGTAGTGACCGTAAAGGTGAAGACTTCACCTTAGCCAATTGGAACCATTGGTTCAGTAGCGTTCGTGTCAGCAGCAATCCTCTATCATGCTAATCCTTGTTAGGAACCACACCTCGAGATCAACTGAGAGATATATTTACGCCAATGTAATGTAGCATATACAAGAGATATGCCATTGTGATGCTTATGTATAACGATCCATTAACATCCATTAACATTTAACAACAGCGTGACATGAACTTCTTCCCTTCCGGAGCACCCGTGTTCCGTGGAGATTCAGTAACATCTAGCAACTTCGTGACAGGAACTAATTTCCCTTCCGGAGCACCGGTATTCTGTGGCGATCCACGAACATATAACAACTTCGTGACTGGTCCTTCTGACAACCTGAGTTCACTCACGACTTTCTGTGGGGTTCACGGTGCTCAATCTTAATATTTGGTGTAATATTCTATCAACTATCCTTTGTTTTTAGTCATTGTTTTGTCTGTCTTTCTACTAAGTACGACTTCTGATTACTCATTCAAACTTTCTAATGCAAATTAACCAATATTAAAGTTATACTCACTACAAGAAACACTCGCATCTTCAGAGTGCTGACAGTTGCTTGTATTCCAGTATCTAGAAGGACATTCAGATATAACAGTCTCTTGTCCATTACAATTCAAATCGTCCAACATTATTGACCCGTTACCTTGTCCAAAGGCGGCACCACCATAAGCTTTGATATTCCTAAAATTATATTTATTGGCATTATATTTCATAGTGCTTTTATTTTCACTAACAATGTATCGTACTAAACACGAAAGTGTGTTGAACTTTTGGTAGCAATGACAAAAACAGTATTTGTCGCATTAATGTATACTGTACAATGCATCCATATACCAACTGTTTCAGATAAACGTTATAGATAATACCGAAGGGCTGAGTACAAAAGGACAATCCAGAGAAACTGGCAACATAGGGCACACAAGACGAAGACAAACAATACCAACAACGCAATAGGTGTTGGACACCAATATACGTAAGCAACCACAAACAACGTAAACACGACATGCTCCCTCCTACAATCGACTAACAGTAAATACGAACCGAACATCGTTTTTATGTGGAAATCGTAACGGACATCACAACACGGAACTCAGAACGTAAAGACACATATTGTCTACTAAGCAATACACAGAAAGCTATAGATTGAGCGACGACCCGCATAAAAACCAGGGTACACATCGGAGCTCCGGAAAGGTAAGCAATACATGCACCACTAACGACAATCACCGTTTTTTTCACTATCCTTAAAAATACTGTAGTTTATCATTGAAGCGAAAAGAGGAACTATATTGGGAGTACAACTAACGGAACGGAACATATCCGCCGTCTTCGAATGTGACACAGATATTCTGTAGCGCTTAACTAAATCATTATGTCCACTGTTAAATGCTTGAAGTGATGACTACAATTTTAAGTACGATGAATTAATAATTTTCTACATTCCGGTTTTGTAAGTAGAATACAATGTTTGGAATAAAAAACAAGCTATCAGGGCAAAATTACTGAAGCGCAACTTCGAAGCTATTTTCCCAAAGTCTCGCTTTCGCATTGGATGATTTGTTGACCAAACGAGGAAAAGTGTCAAAAATTATAAGACTGTGAGAAGAGTTTAAAGATACCAAAGGGGAAAATCAAAATCCATCAATCGAAAAGGAACAGACAACACAATGGCCAAAGGAAAAAGTACAAAAGGACAAACAACGATCAACAAAACATACACATAAAACTAAAGATCGAGCAACATGAACCCAACTATAAACCGGGGATGAACTCAGGTGTCCGGAACTAGGCTTCGCTTATTACTTGTTAACTTTATTCAAAGTTGTATTCTGATAACAGATAAAACCAAAATCTTGACAATTCTATCCTTGATTAGTAAATATGTATAATATATGAGTAAAATACATTTATTTAAAAAAAAGCATTCTGTAATGTCATTTTAAGCCAAGGAGGTAGATGTTGTACTGACCACGAAC
>MJUT01029435.1:169718-183921 GCA_002080005.1 Gigantidas platifrons | reverse complement strand
TAGAGAACCTGTTTTTTATTATCGGGCGTTGATTAATATTTTCGACCTTTTTCCAAAATAGCTGGTAGAGAACCCATCTATTAGTTTACATATATTGGTTGGTTGTAGTACTTACTATTCCGGAGCCATTAGTGAAGCAGATATTGCTCACCATTCCGGAGCACCCGAGTTCACTGCTGTTTTAATGGGGTTAATTTTTCTCAAACTTGTGTATGATGTACAGTATCTTGTGGATAATGTTTTGTCCTTTTGTTTTTTTATTTCATTTTGACCATTGTATTGTCTATCCTTCGACTTATTGCCTCTAATTGCTCATTTTGCATCCTCAAACTCTTCATACATACAGTCAGTTGTCCTTATAATAACCGATTATGAACAGATTACACATAGTTCGTATCTATTTTGTGTATAATACTCAAACAGGTCTATCAGTTTGATATTGAATTGAAGCAATTATGTGCGTATTAGATACGTATCATTGTGGTAAAAGGTTATTTATGACTAGCAATTACGTACTTGCTTCTGTAGTTACATCTCCTTCTGAAATATAAACATAAAATGCTAAAATTATGAAAAGAAAGTTCAAACAGCAAATATCAATATCAACAAACACACCTGTATCTCTTACATGTACATGAACCAAGGTGTATGTATTAGGCTAATACATGTAATATCAATGCATTTACTAGGTTTTCTATTTAGTTTTCCAATTATCTCCTTTGTTCAGTGTTTTCATTATTCTGCCACAAGGGAATACACGAGGACAGTTGTCATAAATTCTGCGGGAGACAATTTTTTCGCACAAAGGTTACTCGATCTTTAGTTTTATATGTATGTTTTGTAGATCGTTGTTTTTATTTTCGTTGTTTTTCTTTTTACAATTGTGTTGTCTGTCCTTCTTCGATTTACGGACTCAGATAACCCCTTTGGTATCTTCAAACCCTTATTGTATTAGGCATGTGGTAAGAAATCGATGGCCTAGGCAAATCCATCATTCATATATCTATAGTGGTAAATACTGAGTGAATAATTAGAGATATACCCAACTAACATCCGATTATGGATTCAAATACTGTTTATGTCAACCATGTTCAACACAACTCTGATCTAAAGGAGCGTCGTAAAGATCGGAATTCATATTTATATACATAAGGAGCGTCATAAAGATCATAATTCATATTTATATACATAAGGAGCGTCATAAAGATCGGAATTCATATTTATATACATGTATATTGTTCTCTCTCGACGAGATTCTTACTCAAGCCTTTGATACACTGTAACGCCAATCGCGAATCCTTGTATATTTACAATAACCAACACAAATTATCTTCATACGTTTCCTTGGTTACCAAGCACATGTGTCGTTTCATCATACCCATAAGTGGTGGCTAAATGTGCAAAAATAGATTTAAATATTAGGTTTTATCACAGCATATAGTCAATCCTGCTAATGGGGTCACATCTTTAAAGCAATCACATGCAATGAAAGGTCACTCTTTTCATTGCCTGTCATATGAATTGTTTTCTTTTAGAAAGTCACCTGTCCTATAATGTCAAAAGAAGATATTCTGTTTCTTGTCCTGTCATAGAGAATGTTGCATATGAATTGAACTTCTATCAATCCGTTTTTTTTTCTTTGACCCAAATGTGACCTCTTAATACAGGTGTGAGCATCAACACTACTGGTGTACTCTCATTATACAGTAAAACCTGTCTAACACAAACACCTTTTGGACTGAATAATTTGCTCAGTTTAGACAGGTGCTTGGGTTTCACAGGTTCAAATTACATAGACATTTAGTAGATGGGACTGTAAAGTCTGTCTAAATTAGGCAGGTTTTTGGCTTACTCCGGGGTTTGGTTTAGACAGGTTTCACTGTATATAAAATAAACGAAAAGTGCCGGTCAACCAGAATAGTTGACTTATGTGAGGTAGTTGTTGTTAGTTATACAATATGCGTAGATTTTCGGGAACACATTAATATGATTTTTAACAACAATGTACATATACTGTGTTTATCATGCAACGGCCAGTTTGTTTGACAATAACTGAAAGAAGCGTCGTTCTAAACGTTTGCAATGTTGTCATTTGTGACGTCAGCGCTTATTATGTTACCGTTCCTTTATGTCGCTCGGCATGAATCAGGTACCAGAAATGCATTATAACTAAATACCACTGATGCTTACTTGACCCTACTTTACTACTACTCCATAATGCACAAATGTAAATAAACTATGTTTATGCGGTTTTATGCTATTGAATTTCATAAAACGACGCTTCGTAGAGAACCTGTTTTTTATTATCGGGCGTTGATTAATATTTTCGACCTTTTTTCCAAAATAGCTGGTAGAGAACCCATCTATTAGTTTACATATATTGGTTGGTTGTAGTACTTACTATTCCGGAGCCATTAGTGAAGCAGATATTGCTCACCATTCCGGAGCACCCGAGTTCACTGCTGTTTTAATGGGGTTCATTTTTCTCAAACTTGTGTATGATGTACAGTATCTTGTGGATAATGTTTTGTCCTTTTGTTTTTTTATTTCATTTTGACCATTGTATTGTCTATCCTTCGACTTATTGCCTCTAATTGCTCATTTTGCATCCTCAAACTCTTCATACATACAATCAGTTGTCCTTATAATAACCGATTATGAACAGATTACATATAGTTCGTATCTATTTTGTGTATAATACTCAAACAAGTCTATCAGTTTAATATTGAATTGAAGCAATTATGTGCGTATTAGATACGTATCATTGTGGTAAAAGGTTATTGATGACTAGCAATTACGTACTTGCTTCTGTAGTTACATCTCCTTCTGAAATATAAACATATAATGCTAAAATTATGAAAAGAAAGTTCAAACAGCACATATCAATATCAACAAACACACCTGTATCTCTTACATGTACATGAACCCAGATGTATGTATTAGGCTAATACATGTAATATCAATGCATTTACTAGGTTTTCTATTTAGTTTTCCAATTATCTCCCTTGTTCAGTGTTTTCATTATTCTGCCACAAGGGAATACACGAGGACAGTTGTCATAAATTCTGCGGGAGACAATTTTTTCGCACAAAGGTTACTCGATCTTTAGTTTTATATGTATGTTTTGTAGATCGTTGTTTGTCTTTTTGTACTTTTTCTTTTGGTCATTGTGTTGTATGTTCTTCTTCGCTATGCGGATTCTAATTACCCCTTTGGTATATTCAAACTCTTATTAACCTCATGGCAACCTTTGTACCTACATCATTTATTGCTTGTTATAAATACAGCTGGAATACTGCTCACATTATACTTCAGGCATTCAATCAATCAATTAATGAATCAATCAATATTTCAGTGTTGTTTTATCTAATTCTAAAACATGACCTGAATCATATCCAATTTCAGCGAAATTATCAATAGTTGAAACATAAAGTTCAAGATTAATATTGTTTAAAATAGTTTGAAGATACCAAAGGTGTAATGATAATACGTAAGCGAAGAAGGACACACAACAAAATGGCAAAATGGAAAAGGACAAAAGGACGATCTATAAAACATTGCACATTAAACTACGGATAGAGTAACACGAATCCCACTAGAAATAGGGGGTGAACTCAGGTGCTCCGGTAGTTGCACCCGTCGCGTTGCTCTAGTTACAAACTCGGTGATAAGTCATGAATGAGCAAAGGACCGGGAAGTATTTACGACAAGTTGAACATATCCGTGGTCATTTGTGACACATATATTCCATAACGGTCGACCCAGTCATGGTGGTGACCGTAAAACTTTCTAAGTGATGACGTCAACTTAACCAATATGAACCCTTGGTTCAATAGCTTCCTTGGTAGCAGCAACCTCTCCATCATGACAATCCTGATAGGAACCACAGCTCGAGAATATCGAATCCTCCATCATGACAATCCTGATAGGAACCACAGCTCGAGAATATCGAATCAACTTAGAGATATATACTCCAAATGTAGCGTAGCATATACACGAGATATGCCATGGTGATCCCTCTGTATGGCGATCCACTAACATCTAACAACATCGTGACAGGAACGTCTTACCCTTCCGGAGCACCCGGGTTACGTGGCGATCCACTAACACTTAATAGTTTCGTCACAGGAACTTATTACCCTCCCACTAGAAATAGGGGGTGAACTCATGTGTTCTGGAAGGGTAAGCATTTCCTTCTCCACTAGTGGCACCCGTCGCGTTGCTCTAGTTACAAACTCGGTGATAAGTCATGAATGAGCAAAGGACCGGGAAGTATTTACAACAAGTTGAACATATCCGTGGTCATTTGTGACACAGATATTCCAAAACGGTCGACCTTTTTGTGATGACTTCAACTTAACAATGAGGAACCTTTGGTTAAATTGCTTCCTTGTTAGCAGCAACCTCTCCATCATGATAGGAACAACAGTTAAAGAATATTGGATCAACTTAGAGGTATATACTCCAATGTAGCGTAGCATATACACGAGATATGCCATGGTGATTCCTCTGTATGGCGATCCACTAACATATAGCATCTAACAACTTCGTGAAAGGATCTTCTGACAACCTGGGTGCATCCACGGTTTTCTATTGGGTTCATGTAGCTCAATCTTAATTTTTCGTGTAAAATTCTATCAACAAAGGTTTGCATCTTAGTCACTGTATTATTTGTCTTTCTACTAATTATGACTTCTGATTACCTATTCAAACTTGTATAATGCAAATAAAGTAATATTAAAGGTTTATATATGGCCAACATTATCAGAAAATTTAAGCTATATAAAAGATATACTCATTAAATATAACCAGCATTATCAGACAAATTAAGCAATATTAAAGGCATACTCACTACAAGAAACACCAGCATCTTCAGTGTGACGACAGTTATGACTAAACCAGCCTTTAGAAGGACATTCAGATATATCATTCTCAGTTCCTTTACAATTCAAATCGTCCAACATTATAGACCCATTACCTTGTCCAAAGGCGGCACCATCATAAGCTTTGATATTCCTAAAATGATATTTATTTGCACTATATTTCATATTGTTTTTATTTTCACTCACAATGTATCGTACTAAGCACGAAAGTGTGTTTCTCTTTTGGTAGCAATGCCAAAAACGGTATTTGTTGCATACTGTACTATACTGTACAATGTATGCATGTACCAACTGTTTCAGATAAACGTTAGATAATACCGTAGGGCTAAGTACAAAAGGACAACCCAGAGAAACTGGCAACATAGGGCACACAAGACGAAGAAAAACAATACCAACAACGTAATAGGTGTTGGACACCAATATACGCAAACAACCATAAACAACGTAAACAAGATATGCTCCCTCATACAAGCCACAAACGACAAATACGAACCGAACATCGTTTTTATGCGGATACCGTAACAGACATCACAACACGAGACTAAGAACGTAAAGACACATCTTCTAAGCAATAAAGAGAAAGCTATGGATTAAGCGTCGACCCGCACAAAAACCGATGGTGCACATCGATGTTCCAGAAAGGTAAGCAATACCTATTGCACTAATGACAACACCGTTTATTATCGTTAAAAGATCTGTAATTTATCATTGAAGCTAAAGGTAAGAACTATATTGGAAGTAGAACAAAGAGAACATATATATCGTATTCAGATATTTCGTAACGCAAGTTGCAAGTCATGATGGCAACCGTGAAATGTGCAAAGTGATGACTGCAATGTTAAGTACAATGAATTAATGATTTCTATATTGCGGGTTTGTCAGCAGAATACAATGTTTGTAAAAAAACAAGCTATTAGGGCAAAATTACTGAAGCGCAACTTCGAATCTATTTTCACAAAGTCTCGCTTTCGCATTGGATGATTTGTTTTCACAAGGAAAAGTGTCGTCGATTACTATAAGACTGTGAGAAGAGGTTTAAAGATACCAAAGGGGAAATTATAAATCCATAAATCGAAGAGAAACAGACAATGGCAAAAAAGTACAACAGGACAAACAACGATCAACAAAACATACACATCAAACTAAAGAGCGAGTAACACGAACCGCACTAAAAACCGGGAATTAACTCAGGTGCTCCGTATCTATGCTTCGCTTATCACTTGTTAAATATATTCAAAGTTGCATTCTGATAATAGATAAAACCCAAATCTGGACAATTATATCCTTGATTAGTAAATAGGTATAATATATGAGTACAATACATATATGTTAATGTTACCTGTTTAAGCTATCATAAAATGCCTTATAGATTGACTTACAAGTTAGTTTTGAAAATTGATGAAATTATTTGTATTTTCCAAATGGGAACATGTTGACTTTAATTAACCTCTTACTAACCTTGGATCTCTTATATTGTAAAACATGGATCCTCAGGTTATATTTTGTTTACCTGGGAGTCTAAGGTGTTTTGTTCAAACATAAGCTATTATTTATTAAACAAAAAGGCATATTGTAATGTCTTTTTAAGCTACGGAAGTAGATGTTGTACTGACAACGGACGCTTTAGATTCACCAATGCAAGCAGTGCCTATCACTGCCGGAATGTTCAGGTTCATTCCCGGGAGTAAGACTATATATAAATGCAATTTGTCAGGGATTAGGCATTATATCGTGTGTTTTCTTCGCATATTTTGATTTCCTTCACCGCCGAATGCCACCTCCATGATAAAACTGATATATTGCGGAAAGGGGTACAAACCAAGGCTAAGGGATTCAATTCGTTGTTTTGATACATCAGAAATTGTGATTCCTGTCATGATTTCCTTCATAAAGGGGTGCTACTTCCTAGTGGTTAAGGTGTAACCATCACTTCGAAAAATGTAATGTCGCCATCATGAGTTGGTTTACCGTTGAGGAGTATCTGTGTCACAAATGACCACGGATATGTTCCGTTTGTCGTAATTACAATCCGGTCCTTTATCATTCATGCCTTATTACAGGGTCTGTAACAAGAGTATAACGAAAGGTGGCTCATGTGGAGCAGGAATTGCTTACCCTTCCGTAGCACCTGAGTTCGCTCACGTTTTTATTTGGCTTAGTGGGATTCGTGTTGTTGCTATTGTCAAATTACATGTCTTATGTGTTTAGTTCCGTGTTGTAATGTCCGCTACGATATCCCCATAAAACGATGTTCGATTCGTCTTGACTTCCGTTTCGCTTTATGTTTTGTTAATGTTATATGATTGTCTTCACATATACTGGCGTCTATCACGATTGTCATATCAGATGATGTTCGTGTCGTTAAAACATAACACGACGGGTGCCACATGTGGAGCAGGAACTGTTATCCCTTTCTGAGTACCTGAGTTCACCCCCGACTTTCGTGGGGTTCGCGTTGCTCGATCTTTAGTTTTATGTTTAATATTTTGAAGACCGTTGTTTATCATTTTGTTCTTTTGCTTTTTGCCATTGCATTGTCTGTACTTCGATTTAGGAATTATGATTATCCCTTTGGTATCTTCAAACATCTTAGGTAGAGAACAATCTTACTTTTTTTGTTTTCGGTTGATGCTATTGTTTTTTGTTTTTGTTTTTGTTTTTGTTTTTGTTTTTGTTTTTTGTTTTTTGCTTTTGTTTTTTGTCTCCGTTTTTGTTTTTTTTTGTTTTGTTTTTTTTTTGTTTCTTGCGTTTTTTTTAAAGTTATTTTTTTGGGGTTTATTATTTTTTTTTTTTCTTTTTATGCTGACGTGTGTTTTTTTTCTGTTTTGCGTCATGTTTTTGTATTTTGTTTGCCTTTGATATCTGTCGTGTACCAAATTGTGCCTGCGTTTCTGTTTTGTTCATATTTCATTGCTTGTCCTTTCAGTTTTCTTTAACGTTAATTAAACAACAATATACTATTTGTATAATGGTTAAACGTAATAATGTTTAGAGCATTTCTTCTGAAATTTACGGAATAGTCGTTTACAAGCGCTAATAAAAAGAATACCCGTTTCTTTCATATCCGAGCATAGCACATATTACTTGTGCCTCGTTTCTGTCAAAAAGGTCGTCACAAATTGTAACCCACGAATTATTATATAATACTTCTACACGACCTTCCCATGGGTATTGTCCGTTAACCAATCGTATATCTAGAATATCAAGTAAAACATCAAATTAATTAATATGTTGGGAATGAGTTATTGGTAAATAGTGCCACTATTTTAGATACATAACGGTTGACAATTTTATTGGGGGCCGTCGGTCGTGGTCGTAATAGAATGGTAGTTGGATTTAAAGCAATCTATGCGATCAGTGTCTATCATTACTAAAGTTGTGAGTTCGAATCCCGGTCATGGCGAGGCGTAGTCGATACAACATTATGTGATAAAGTGTGTCATTAATTTGTGGCAGGTCTCTGGTTTTCTTCGAATACTCTCGTTTCTTCCACCAATAAAACTGAAAGACACGATATAACTGAATTATTCTTGATTGTGGCATTAAATACCATAAACCTCGCCCTAAATTTGATTTATGTACCCGCTTGTTATTGAAGTGCCTAGAAATGAAAAGTAAGATGCATTAGTGAGGTTTACATAGTTAAAGGTAGTGGAACAGGAATTGAATAACCCCCCGAAACACCTGTGTTCATTGCCGGTTTTTATAGTAGGGTTCGCGCTCCGCAATCTTTCTGTGTAGTGTTTAGTAGTTTTATGTGTTTGTTTTGCATATCATTGTTTTCCTTTTGTTCTTTTTCTTTTCGCCAGTGTATTATATGTACTTCGAATTACGGCTACTAATTACCCCTTTGGTATGTTGCAACTTTCCATAAGATTAAAAACACAATTGCATTATGACAAAGGACGTTTTTCAACATTAAATAATAGACATTGTGGTTCCTTCATTTATAGAGACATATAGAATCTAACACCGGCAAAAGTACAAGACAGGGAAATCTCCGACACCCGAGGGTAAGATTTCAATTGTTCGCTGACGAGGCTTGCTCGCGTTTTGCCGGTGTTTGAATTTATTTCTCACAGCTGTTACCTAATTGTTTTGTTTACATTCCCGATCGAGCGTTTTCCCGCAAATTTTGTTTCCATTGCTGAAGTAAATATTCAATCTATTCATCCGTGTCTTGGCAGAATATTAAATGTATTTCATAATAAAATACAATGTATTTAATAAATATACGATAAATGTAACTCAACACTACACCTGTGGCTGTGAAAAAATATTTGAATTTGGTCAAAGGGAGGTACGTTAGTTACTACCAAGGGAGAGCACTCTATTATTTACTCAAAGTAAACAAACATTGACTTGAAAATCATACACCGTGAAACATGAAAGGTGCACGATAGTTAAATTATTAGCTAGCAGAATAGTATACATACATTAATTTAAAAATACTTATGTAATAGAATCGTGGTTTTATTGGTGAAGCATGGAGAACTGGGAGCAGTTGACATAAACTGTACAGCATGTATTTGCCGGTAAAACGCACGTGATTTTGTTGTCTTGCACTAGTGCAAGATAAGACAATCTCACATCGCTACAAAAAGGAACTGGTCTGTCTCAAAAGTGAGAAATTTGCATCTCAAAATTCCTGAAAGCGCTTTACATTATTGTAGCATAATAAAAATAATGTCTGCCTTATCAAAAGATGGAAATAGCGTCGTGAGATTTTATTACGTGAAACAATTTGTCTAAAATAGGTGACATTAAGATATTTTGAAAGGGAAGATATCTTGAACTACTCACTCCCAATGAGCTAGAGCTTAAAAGTCAGTTCAATTCTGACACAAGATATAGCTGCATTTGTCAATTGCAGAAACGTATAATTACAGTGACGGTTGCAATTCGAATTGATGTCGGGAATGGCATGAATAATTTTAGGCCAATCTCACAAGGAATATTACAATCAAGTTTGGGTTAATTTTTCAGAACAGTTTCTGGGATGATATTTAACAAAGGTAGCTGGCGTCGATCGCAAGCTGGTGGCAAGCACGCGGTCACATAACTATCAAAGTGTTGATCTCAATTATGAATTATTCAAAAACAATAAAACAAAATAAACATTACCTTGACTGGGTGGCAGTTCTGAAATGAAAATTATATTTTATTCGATATTATGTATTTCAATCTTTTGCCATCACTTCGAAAGTTTTACTTCGCCACCATGTCACAGTTAACCGTTACGGAATATGTGTCAAAACCTACCACAGATATGTTGGGTTTGTCGTAATCGAAACCAGGTGTTTCCTCATCTACGAGTAACGGTTGACAGGTTTATCGGGGGCCGTCGTGGTCGTAATTGTTGGATTTACAGCTGCCTATGCGACCAGTGTCTATCATTACTAAATTTGTATGTTCGAATCCCGCTCATGGGGAGGTGTACTTGATATAACAATATGTGAAAAAGTTTATCAGTAACTAGCGGCAGGTCGGTTGTTTTCTCCAAATACTCCGGTGTCCTCCACCAATAAAACTCAACGCCACGATATTGTTGAAATAGTTTTCAATGTGGTGTTAAACATCAAAAGTGTACCCTTGAACTACTCACTGCCAATGAGCTGCACTTTATACGTCAGCTCAATTCTGACATAAGAGAAAGCCGCAATTGTCAAACTAATTTTTTTGAATTAATATCGCGACTGTCGTGCGTAATGTGAGAAGAAACCTCTCAAGGAATATTACAATCAACTTTGTGTTAATTTTGCAGAGCAATGTCTGCGGCGATATTTAACAAACTGATGGCAAGCAACGGTTCACATGACCATCAACAAGTATTGATAATTAATTATGAATTATTCAAAAATAACAAAATAAGATAAACATTGCCTGTAGCTTCTGAAATGAAAATACAATGTTATTGGATATTATTTTCTTAAAGCGTTTCTTATCACTTCGAAAGTTTTACACCACCACCAAGACTTAAACAACTACGGATTATCTGTGTCACAATTGACTACGAATATGTTCCGTTTTTATTAATCACAATCCGGTCAACTCCTTATTCATGACTTACCACATAGTTTTTTACAATAGTAGCAAGTGGTATATTCAAACCCTTCTTAGCAATCAGCAATGCAAAATTATCAAAGTTTTAAGACAGTTTTCCAGAATAGCAATTATGGCTTTCTTGTCGATATGTTGGAAACATTGGCAAATCGTAGATTGTAAAATCAGCGCTCACCCTTATTATCACCAACATTGATATGTCCTGTTGATTGATTGCGTGCTTACATCAACTCCCTTGTATTATTGGTTCGGCATTAATCCTTTCCTCTGAGATCCCACCCCCCCTGAGTTGACCCCCCCCCCCTGAGTTGAAAACTCATTTTTCCAGTGGTCTGTGCAGTTCTGGTTGATAAATCTTTAATTTTCTGTCTAGTATGTTTTGCCTTTTTGTTTCCTTCCCTTTGGCCACCATTGCATTGTCTCTCCTTCTTCGAATTATGGCCTTTGACTTGCTATTTAGTACCTTCAAACCTTTGGTATTCACGTCAGTAGTATATCTTAACTACTATTTACTTGACAATTGCATCTTTCTTTTATTTTTTTTTAATAAAATTGAATTGAATCGATTAATCAATTATGAGCCGACAAAATATGAATATATATATAAGTGCCGACGAACATGGTTATCACCACGGGGTTTAGTTTGATACGTGTTGCTCTTGAGTGATTGACCTTCTTCATATTCGATTTGATTTATTGTGCTTAACGCCACTTTCAACAATATTTCAGCTATATCATGGCGACCAGTTTTAGTGGTGGAAGAAGCGGAACACCCGGAGAAAACCACCTACCATTGGCAAGTAACTGGTAAACTTTATCACTTGTGGCTGCGAGTCGAATGCAGCCTGTTTGTAATTTACAAAGCCGGACACGAACGCACGCCGTATTGGTGATATGCTTGTATTATTTGTTAGGTATTCCAACTACCTAACTCATTGAGCCATCCAGCCCATCTTTCGTCAGTATTGATAATACTTTTTTATGTAGTGTGTTTCTTTTTTTTCTCGAATTTGTCGTTTTATTTTATTAATTATTTCCTTTAATGAGGTCTAGGCACCTTCTGACTTTACAAAGGAAAAGAGACATTCCAAATGTTGATGTTAAATTTGATTAATACATTGTCAATATCCTTAATTCGTCAAATGATTGCATAAAAATATTTGACATTTAAGTATGGCCAACATTAACATTACTTTTTTGGCATATCAACTGTAACGGTAACCCATAACAAGAAAAGTTTGATGATACCTAAGGGGTAATCAGAAGCAGACGTTCAAAGTCTCCAATAGTGGCACCCATCACGTTACTCTAGTGACACAGCTATTCCATAACGGTTAACCAAGTCATGGTGGTGACCTTAAAGGTGATGACTTCACCTTAGCCAATTGGAGCCCTTGGTTCAGTAGCTTTCGTGTCAGCAGCAATCCTCTATCATGCTAATCCTGTTAGGAACCACACCTCGAGATCAACTGAGAGAGATATACGCCAATGTAGTGTAGCATATACAAGTGATATGCCATTGTGATGCTTATGTATGACGATCCATTAACATCCATTAACATTTAACAACATCGTGACAGGAACTTCTTCCCTTCCGGAGCACCCGTGTTCCGTGGAGATCCAGTAACATCTAGCAACTTCATGACAGGAACTAATTTCCCTTCCGGAGCACCCGTATTCCGTGGCGATCCAACAACATATAACAACTTCGTGACTGGTCCTTCTGACAACCTGAGTTCACTCACGACTTTCTGTGGGGTTCACGGTGCTCAATCTTAATTTTTGGTGTAATATTCTATCAACTATCCTTTGTTTTTTAGTCATTGTTTTGTCTTTCTTTCTACTAAGTACGACTTCTGATTACTCATTCAAACTTTTCTAATGCAAATTAACCAATATTAAAGTTATACTCACTACAAGAAACACTCGCATCTTCAGAGTGCTCACAGTTGCTTGTATTCCAGTATCTAGAAGGACATTCAGATATAGCAGTCTCTTGTCCATTACAAATCAAATCGTCCAACATTATTGACCCGTTACCTTGTCCAAAGGCGGCACCACCATAAGCTTTGATATTCCTAAAATTATATTTATTGGCATTATATTTTATAGTGCTTTTATTTTCACTAACAATGTATCGTACTAAACACGAAAGCGTGTTGACCTTTTGGTAGCAATGAAAAAACAGTATTTGTCGCATTAATTTATACTGTACAATGCATGCATATACCAACTGTTTCAGATAAACGTTATAGATAATACCGAAGGGCTAAGTACAAAAGGACAATCCAGAGAAACTGGCAAAATAGGGCACACAAGACGAAGACAAACAATACCAACAACGCAATAGGTGTTGGACACCAATATACGCAGGCAACCACAAACAACGAAAACACGACATGCTCCCTCCTACAATCGACTAACGTTAAATACGAACCGAACATCGTTTATATGTGGTAATCGTAACGGGCATCACAACACGGAACTCAGAACGTAAAGACACATATGGTCTACTAAGCAATACACAGAAAGCAATAGATTGAGCGACGACCCGCATAAAAACCGGGGGTGCACATGGGTGCTCCGGAAAGGTAAGAAATACATGCACCACAAAAGACAATCACCGTTTGTTTCACTATCCTTAAAAATACTGTAGTTTATCATTGAAGCGAAAAGAAGAAATATATTGGGAGTACAACTAACGGAACGGAACATATCCGCCGTCTTCTAATGTGACACAGATATTCCGTAACGCTTAACTAAGTCATTATGTCCACTGTTAAATGCTTGAAGTGATGACTGCAATTTTAAGTACAATGAATTAACAGTTTTCTACATTCCGGTTTTGTAAGTAGAATACAATGTTTGGAATATAAAACAAGCTATCAGGGCAAAATTACTGAAGCGCAACTTTTTTCCTTAAGTCTCGCTTTCGCATTGGATGATTTGTTGACCTAACGAGGAAAAGTGTCGAAAATGATAAGACTGTGAGAAGAGTTTAAAGATACTAAAGGGGAAAATCAAAATCCATAAATCGAAGAGGAACAGACAACACAATGGCCAAAAGAAAAAGTACAAAAGGACAAACAACGATCAACAAAGATCGAGTAACATCAACCCCACTATGCACCGGGGATGAACTCAGGTGTCCGGAACTAGGCTTCGCTTATTACTTGTTAACTACATTCAAAGTTGTATTCTAATAACAGATAAAACCAAAATCTTGACAATTCTATCCTTGATTAGTAAATATGTAT
>MJUT01029435.1:96296-108685 GCA_002080005.1 Gigantidas platifrons | reverse complement strand
TTGTAAACCGCATGTTATATAGCCTGTATTTATCAGAATATTAGTAATTGCTGCAATTCCCCAACTCCTTGAAGTGAGTAGATAAGAATGATAAACGTTCATTCCAGATTTAGGTCGTGGGTACTGGTCAAAGATTTAAAATATCCACGATATCAGTGGCAAATTAATTTTAGCATTTAAATGAATGCAATTTCTTAATAGAAATAACAATAGCACCACTGGCTTATTATATGTATTACATATATTACTTGGTAACTATTTCTTCTCTATCAAGTGGGTCAATTGCAAAGGTGGTGTAATGTTTATCGGTTTTTTATGGGGGGGGGGGTTGGCGGGGGGTTCTTTATTATTATTATTTCGATAACTTCCAATTAGTTTAATTTCACATACCAGTATAGTTAAAACATACTTATATTGTATAATTTCGGTGGGGGGGGTTATTTTGTATCTTTTTGTTGTTTTATTTTCTCTTCATTGTTCATAAGTGACAAGAATTTATATTGGTATATAATTAATTCTACTATTACTGACGTATGTATTATTGTAATTATTTATAATGTCTACTTTGTAAACTTATTTTAGTTAAACTCTATCAAAATTGAAGCGTGCACGAAGTCAAAAATCGTCTTTACATTCGTAAATATCCGTTTACCTATCTCCTCTAGAAGTCGCTAAGTAAACTCAATTTACGACTGTAAAACCGATGATTTACGTTCGCAAAGATTAAAATACAATACAGTTATATCCTAATTACAATCACTGCATAAAAAGAGGGCGTCATAACATATGATTACTTGTACCTAATCCATAGAAGCTTTTGACGAATAAAATATGCTTAGACTAAACTAACTATTGCAGGACACAGACCTACCATTACACCAGATTGTACACTACCTGTCGACCCTGGATGTTGTTGGTTCAGAAAGAGAACATTTATAAGATATTTCTTAACTAACTATTGTAGGACACAGCACTACCATTACACCAGATTGTACACTACCTGCTGACCCTGGACGTTGTTGGTTCAGAAAGAAAACATTTATAAGATATTTCTTAACTAACTATTGTAGGACACAGACCTACCATTACACCAGATTGCACACTACCTGCCGACTCTGGACGTTGTTGGTTCAGAAAGAGAACATTTATAAGATATTTCTTCAATGAGGAGACGGGGAAATGCGAGGTATTCAGATATAGTGGATGTAAAGGGAACAGCAACAGGTTCAGAAGCCTACAGAGTTGTCAAGATAAATGTATGTAAGGGATGATTGATTGATCATTCATTCATTCATTCATTCATTCATTCATTCATTCATTCATTCATGCATTCATTGACTGATTGGTTTGTTGATTGATTAATTAGTTGATTGATTAATTGATTGACTGATTGATATGTTTGTTGATTGAATGAGTAATTAATTAATTGATTTACTGAATGGCAGTTTGATTAATTGATTGCTTAACTGATTGACGAACTGACTGGTTTGCTGATCGATTATTATTTAACGTACAGCGAGAAGTGTTTAAGTTGTATCTTAATAATATATTAAACCTATACAAAAATGAGGGAAGGGATGAAGTTAACTGACAAACGACTTAAAGTTTTGCATTGTACAGCGCATGTTGACCATATTTACCGTGATTTTACATTCGTTTCTACAGTGTAATAGTACGCATGAAGTTGTTTGCACTTTCAGATATGATTGTTTAATTATTTTTTTACGTCGAGCGAGCAGCATTTCACTTATGTCCAGGACGAGAACAAGTTCAATAATATGTAACAACTGCTGTTATGATACAACTTTTGTCGTTTGAGTTAAATATAAATATGTTTGTATGTGATTTCGTGATATCCAGCTGTAATCAGTACATACATATCTAGTGACAAATAATCTTTCAATTTATGATTTCATGGTTTGGGACTATCCATAAAATCTACGAAAATTGGTATTCCATGAATAATGATCAATCACCGTAAGCCACTGACAATGTTATCACATGATGTTGTATCGAGAACAAATCGCCATGAGCGCGAATCGAACTCACAACTTTATAGTGCTGCTCAATGGTCCTATATAGTCATGACGCTACAAGTATGACAAGTATGGTGATGTAAATTACCAGTACTTGCCCAGGGTCGGTGGTTCTCTCCGGGGATTCCTGCTTCCTCCACCACTAAAACTGGTCGCCATGATATAGCTGAAATATTGCTGAAAATGCCGTTAAATACCAAAAAATCAATCAACCAATCAACGGACATCATTAGCATTGCTTCTGTGATAAAGACGGGGTTACACACAACAATAAGAATATACCAAAGGGAGGTAATCACAATCCGTAAATCAAAGAAGTACAAACAACACAATGGTCAGAAGATAAATGACACACAATGATCTATACAAAACATACAGATATAGCTAAAGATAGAATAATCCGAACACCACTAAAAACCGTGGGTGAACCCAGGTGCCCCGGAAGGATAACAAGATCCTGCTCTAATAGTGGCACCCATAGTGTTAATCTAGTTACAAACCCGATGATAAGTCATGAATGATGAAAAGACGTGTAGTATTTACCAGACGCCCTGACGTTTTTTTTGTTATAAAATATAATTTTGCCCCACCTCCAAATAGGATTTGATGACCAGGAATTTGCTCATTTGGGATAGGCATCGATGCGAATTCGCTCTTTAAGCTCCATGTGCGGCGAGTCGGTTACAATATATATGTAAAGATGATTTGATTTGAGTTGATTGTTGGTGCCTAGCGCCACTTTCAGCAATATTTCAGCTATATCATGGTGACCAGTTTTAGAAGAAGCCTGAGTACCCGGAGATAACCACCGATCAGTTACAAGCAACTGGTAAACTTTACCATTTGTGGCTGGGAGACCATTTGACTTAGTTGTCTATCGAACTGTAAAGCTGCATGCAGGATGTAACGATAGCGGTAACTATGATGGTATGACGTAGTGATTCAAACATTTAGTCTAGTGATAAATGAGCCTCCATGTGTAACGTTTTATTGCTTTCCTAATTATTCAAATACTTGGTCACGTGTAAAGACATATTTAGATAATAAACCCCAATTAATAGTAATACAAACGAACGTAGATATCAAACATAGTGCACACGGCACCTTTCTGAAACAACCTTCATCAGGTATGCTCAAAGTCAAAATATTTGAAAGCCAAATAATTTAAAAGTCTTTGGGAGCAAGATAACTAAAGGGCTTAAACAGGATGGCCAAACATTAGCTACATTTCTAAAATAAGCTGATTTCCTAAATATAAATTGTGTTATTGTACGCAGGTGGTGAGGAAAAGAATGGAGGTGGAGGTGATGGCGATAACATGGGCGGCGGAGGAGATGGCGATAATATGGGAGGTGTTGGTGATGGCGATAACATGGGCGGCGGAGGAGATGGCGATAACATGGGTGGCGGAGGAGATGGCGATAATATGGGAGGTGGTATGTATATTACATAAGAGGTTAGAGTTAGGATGGGCGAGCTAATATTGGCGGTATAAGCGAAGACTGTCCAAATTTTGAAGGTGGTCTGTATGCTATATGTATATAGTGTGTTGGCAATATATTACTATTAGTATTAGCATGGTGTCGATACAATGGGAGGTAATAGCAGAGATGAACTACATATTGAATGTCGCATCAGCATTATATATTAGGGTTTGGATAGTGGCGGTAACGTAAGAAAAATATGAAGATACCAAACAAGTAATCAGAATCCGTAAATCAAAGAAGGACAGTCAACACAATGGCCAAAAGAAAAGCACCAAAGGACAAACAACGATCTACAAAACATACATATCAAACTAAAGATCAAGTAAGACGAACACCACTAAAAACCGGGGTGAACTCATGTGCTAAAGAGGTGCTAGCAAGGGAGACAGGTCCAATTTGAGATTGAACGTAACTTGATATAGCGGAACACTGCTCATTTGACATTCAGCATTTGTAGGACACTGATCTACCATTACACCATATTATACACTACCTGCCGACTCTGGACGTTGTTGGTTCAGAAAGAGAACATTTATAAGATATTTCTTAACTATCTATTGTAGGACACAGACCTACCATTACACCAGATTGTACACTACCTGTCGACCCTGGACGTTGTTGGTTCAGAAAGAGAATATTTATAAGATATTTCTTCAATGAGGAGACGGGGAAATGCAAGGTATTCAGATATAGTGGATGTAAAGGGAACAGCAACAGGTTCAGAAGCCTACAGAGTTGTCAAGATGAATGTAAGTAAGGGATGATTGATTGATCATTCATTCATTCATTCATTCATTCATTCATTCATTCATTCATTGACTGATTGGTTTGTTGATTGATTAATTAGTTGATTGATTAATTGATTGACTGATTGATATGCTTGTTGATTGAATGATTAATTAATTAATTGATTTACTGAATGGCAGTTTGATTAATTGATTGCTTAATTGATTGACGAACTGACTGGTTTGCTGATCGATTATTATTTAAGGTACAGCGAGAAGTGTTTAAGTTATATCTTAATAATATATTAAACCTATACAAAAATGAGGGAAGGGATGAAGTTAACTGACAAACGACTTAAAGTTTTGCATTGCACGGCACATGTTGGCCATATTTACCGTGATTTTACATTCGTTTCTACAGTGTAATAGTACGCATGAAGTTGTTTGCACTTTCAGATATGATTGTTTAATTTTTTTTAACGTCCAGCGAGCAGCATTTCACTTATGTCCAGGACGAAAACAAGTTCAATAATATGCAACAACTGCTGTTATGATACAACTTTTGTCGTTTGAGTTCTATATAAATATGTTTGTATGTGATTTCACCATAAAATCAATCAACCAATCAACGGATATCATTAGCCTGGCTTCTGTGATAAAGACGGGGAGTAAACACACAACAATAAGAAGAGTTTGGAGATACCAAAGGGAGGTAATCACAATCCGTAAATCAAAGAAGTACAAACAACACAATGGCCAGAAGATAAAGGACACACAATGATCTATACAAAACATACAGATATAGCTAAAGATAGAATAATCCGAACACCACTAAAAACCGTGGGTGGACTCAGGTGCCCCGGAAGGATAACAAGATCCTGCTCCAATAGTGGCACCCATAGTGTTAATCTAGTTACAAACCCGATGATAAGTCATGAATGATGAAAAGACGTTTTTTTTTGCTATAAAATAAAAGTTTGCCCCACCTCCAAATAGGAAGACTCATACTTTCAGTACTGCATTTGATGCCCAGGTAGCTGCTCATTTGACATTCAGCAACATCGCTCATTTCAATTCCTTAGTTTGCTTTGCCAAACTTGTATTGAAGATCCCAGTCTCGTTGAAGCAACGCTAAATTAACGTCACGACGTTGCCGCATCGTTGTTTCAACGATAAAATGTGTTGTGTCTCAGCTGTGATGAAATTACATCGATATATCTTAACGTTATCGTAAATCAAGGATTAGGGTTGGGTGATGGCGTTTAACATTTAATATTGCAGTTTTATTATGGTGGTCAGTTTTATTGGTGGCGGAAAAAACACTAACCTTCCGCAGGTCACTTACAAACTGTATCACACAATATTTTACCGTGTACTCCTGATCATTAGTGTGATTCGAACTCACAACTTTAGTGGTGATAGGCAATGATTACATAGGTAGTTGTATATTATGATGACGATCACAACGGCCACTAATGTAAATACAATATGTCTTATATACTGATATGCAATGTACTTTATCTTTGTTCCATTTAGGTGGTAACGGTGGAAATGGAGGCAGTGGGGGAGATGGTGGCAACGGCGGCAATGGAGGCAGCGGGGGGAATGTAGACAGATTCACAACCAGATTTCCTATCTGGGGAAACGGAGGCAATGGAGGAAATGGCGGCAACGGAGGAAATGGCAGTGACTCCGGCAACGGCGGCAATGGTGGCGGTGGCGGTAATGGTGGTAACGGTGGTAGTGGTAGTGGTGAGCAAGGTTCCTCGGAGGAAAATGACCAAAGACCTTTACCTTCTTAATATTATAAACTTAACACATATTAGCAAATTGTAGTTTTCATTAATTAAAACGTTTAATGTTATGGTGAATTATATATATATATATTTTGTCACAGAATATCGTTGCATTTTGTATCATTCACTAGTTTAACTATTCATTTTATTTTACAAACAATAATGTCCTTCTATTTGACCCAATTTCATGTGCAATGTATTATTAAACATGTTCTCGCCATGACATAACTGAAACATTGCTGAGTTGGCATTAAACAATAATCACTCACTCACTCAATCACTGTGCAAATCTTACGTTGTTTCCACAACCATCCACTTTCGAAAAAAGGCTATAATTCTCTTATCCGACGTGACATCATGCTATGTAATTGACTAATCTCTCTGAGGGGCGGTTAAAGACAAAACTTTACGACAAAAGAGATGATTTCAATTTTCTCATTGTGAACTTTCCATTTATATGTAGCAACATTCCAGTAGCACTTTCATATGGAGTGCATATCTCTCAGTTGATCAGATATTCCAGAACTTTTGGTTCCTGTCAGGATTTTCCTGGAAGAGGGTTGCTGCTAACATGGAAGCTATTGAGCCAATGATTTCTCTTCGGTTAAGTTCAAGTCATCACTGCGAAAGCTTACTGTCGTCACCATGACTTGGTTGACCGCTATGGAATATTTGTGTCACAAATGACCATGAATATGTTCCACTGGTCGTAAACACTTCACGGTCCTATCCTCATTCACGACTTATTACCGGGTTTGTAACTAGAGTAACACGACGGATATCACTATTGGAGCAGGCATTATTTACCCTCCTAGAGTTCACCCTAGATTCTTAGTGGGGTTCGCTTTGCTCGATCTTTAGTTTTAAGGGTATTTTTTGGAGATCACTGTGTGTCCTTTCTTTTTCTATTGGATTTGTGTTGTCTGTTCTTCTTCGATATACAGATTCTGATTGTCCCTTTGGTATTTTCTTGTGTGTTTTACTTTTCCAGTTTCTCCGTATTGTCATTTTTGATTGACCCTTCGATATTCTCTGACGTTTATATCTTACCCGAAGACAATGTGGTCGAAGATTTACGAATTCTGATTACCCATTTGGTATCTTCAAGCTATTTCCAATGAAATAAGTAATATATATACCATGGATATTACGAATTAACTTATTTAAACTAACGAATCCGAAGGATGAGTCGGTTTAAATAAGTTCATGAGTAAGATCCATGGTATGTATGGTTTGTAACAGAATTTACACGATTGTCAAAAGGGTGTTCTATTCGACGTCCGCGTTAACCATGGAATAACATGTAGTTCTTTATATTAAACCATGATTTAAGCTCCTCCCACTTCCATAGAAACATCACTATTATTATCAGGTGATGTCGTAATCATTCATAATCTGCATGTTTGACAATGGTTTGTAAAAGTTCATTATATTTAAGTTAATTACTGCATAAAACATCAAAGGAAAAATGCTTATTTATGTTACAATTATCATTTAACCTTTACGTGGTGTGTTTGTGGTAAGGAGATTGTTTTGCTCTTACTACTGTCATTTAAGTTAGAATGGGGAGAAGGGGATATATCTTCTTCGAAAGACTTCATTATGTCGTCGAATATCGACATAATGTCGAAAATCGAAGAACGACATAACCAACAGAAAATTAAACAACAAAGAACAACAATGATCTACAAAAAACTACACAGAAGACTAAAGATCGAGCAACACAAACCCCAGTAAAAACTAGGATGATTTCATTTAATCCGGAAGGGAAAGCAGTTCCTCCTCCATGTGTGGCTACCGTCGTTATGGCAAACGGAGCACACCTGTTCACACCTGATAATTTGAAAAAGGGAATTAAATCTGACCTGAAAGATGCAATCAATAAATAAATAGGTTGACACTGTAGTTTTAAAGAACAAACTTTAGAAAAATAAAACGACTCTGATTTTTTATTTCATATGAGGACAAAAACATACCACCCAACAAAAAGGATTCAGTCGGTAGGCAAATTTCAATTTGATAGTTTTTGGTTTCTACTTAAGCGGGGTCAATTCACTATATATTGTATCGGAGACAGACAATATTACAATTTCCAATATTAATATAATATTATGGAATTTATTCAATATTACGAATCAAATAAAATCATGCTTACATGTAAACAGTTAAGCAGTACATAAAATCAAGATTGTCTGACTGAAATCATAAGAAAATAATTTGGATTATTGGGCTTAAAAGTCACTTTCAACAATATGTCAGTAAAGTCGTGGCGACACTAAATTCCTCAAGGATATAACATACAGATGTTATCACTGACAATTAAACAATTTTATTCTGTGCGCTATTCTTTCCTTTCCTTTTATAATAGATAGAAACACCAATTAGGATGGTAACCATAGATACAGCAACAATGACAGCCCCAATGATGTATCCAGGCCGTCCATGTTGTTTACTGTTTTCCTTGGAATTACCTGTCTGCAACTGTTTTGGTCCTTCTAAAAAAATATTTAAAAATATATCGATTTAGTAGGGTTGAAATAGATGATCGGGTCATCATGCGGGCGCACCCCGCCTAACATATGCAAAAGGGTAATAACAAAATTACCGAACTCCGAACAATCTTCCAAAGGGAAAGTAAAAACTCATAAGTATATAAATAGACAAAATCAGTCAACAACCGAAAAACTGGGAAAACCGTAATGACCCTGACTTGGTACAGGCATTTCCAAAGAAATGGTGGGTTGTATCACATTTTACGGCGCCAAACCTCCCGCTTCATACCATACTGGTGTCACTAGGATATCAGGAACTGCCTACTATTCCGGAGGACATGTTTTCACCCCTATCCCCCTCTTAATGTGATTCTAGTTTCTCAATCTGTTTGTGTGTAGTGTTTTGTAATTCATTGTTTGTCATTTTGTCGTTTTCCTTTTGGTTATTGTATTGTCTTCTGTACTTTGATTTACCCATTCTAGTTATCCCTTTGTCATCGGTTAACTCTACTTCAAAACGACGAGGTTCAAATTAGTTGTCATAGTATTACAACAAATATTTAAAATAAATGCTGATGACCTATCTATACTAACGTAGATATCACATGTAGTACGCACGCCGCGTTTCTGGAATAATCTTCATCAGGTACGTTCACAATCGCATTAGTGAATTATCACGGTTGATCAGTTACGAGCCATTTATTTTTTTTATCTTAATCAAGACTGCTTATTTTATACATTTTACACTTTTGCTTGAACTAATAATCTTCTTCAAGAAAGAACTTGTTTTCCATTGCCGGGCGTGCAGTGGTATTTTGGATGTAGATGCTGCTGCTACAGTACTTTGACGTCACACAGTTAAATAAGCGTTTTCATTATACAGGTAGCTTGGATAAAAACGGTCACTTCACAGTGAAATGTTTTCGTTTGTAGTTAAACTCTCGCCATAATTAGCGCCATTTAGATACTTTTTTGTATGTTTTATAGTTACGTCCCTTTGACCGTTTCGTTGTTTTCTCTCTTTTTTTTAATTTGTTTTTGTTTGTTTTGGAATCAATACACATTATAATATAACCGTATGCTTTCCACGTAATATACTATTATATAGTGCAATTAAACTTGATATCAAACTTGGATCGAAACTGTATATAATAATGATATCCTTTCTTGACTAATATTTTTGTTGGTCTCCTCCAGTCCTATTAGAACATACACTTGGCTCAATTGGCCCAAAGTATACATTCCACACTTTGGTGGACCGTTATTGTGATTGAGTTTGGGTATCATACCGTTTTCAAAAATATTTTTGACAAATAATATTTTTGACAGTTCTATTTGATACATTTACCAATAATGTCTCATTTCTATTTTTATTTTTTTATTTCTAGATTTAACATTTATTTAAATGAGTAGCCCTATTGTGAATTTATATTATTGTTATTGTACTTTCATTAATTCATATGTAGGATTTCTATTCTTTTGTGTATGTAATCTCATATGTGCAATTTCTGGTTCTTTTGTCCCGTACATGGACCTTCAAAACCTTTTTTTTAAATTAAGACGCCATATTGGTTCTAAATATCTGTATCTGTATCTGTATGTTATCGTCGTGGATTCCCTTTTGGGCTATTATGTGACGGGGTGGTCTGCGCGGATATAGTCGCGCTGACTGAGAATCTTCAATTTGAAGTCATGAGTTTTATTGACGCACACTATTGAATCTTCAAGATGGTTCCAATCTATTGCTGTGCGTACAAATAATGATTTTCTATATTGTTCAGTTTTGCTATGTGGTACCACTACTGATCTTTGATTGTTTCTCACTTTATTATCTATGATATTTATGGTAACACAGTTTTTGTAATTGGTGGCTCTGATTTGCCTTTTTGGGCGTTGAAATGTAATCAGATCGTCTGGACGAAGCGCCGGTATCTGCCCCTCAACCACTTTGAAATAGAAAATTAGCCGTTGTTGTTGGCCTCTGGTTTGTAGTGATGGTAATTCGAGGTCCTTAAGCATCTTAGTAAGGCACCCCTCTTATCTTGATTTATAATCCTTTGTAATAAATCTAGCACCTCTTCTTTGTATGGCTTCTAATTTGTTAATTTCTTTTTGGGTGTAAGGATCCCATACTATTGCACCATATTCCATGATGGATCTTACAAGTGCTATGCATGCGGTCTTGCAACATTCTCTAGGGAAATGTTGTAGGTTTCGCCTGAGGAATCCGAGTGTGGAGCATGCTTTGTTACAGACGTTGGTAATTTGCTCTTTCCATTTTAGGTATTCATGTATTTGTAAGCCAAGATACGGATTTGATGATACATGTTCCAGTATGTGGTCATTTAAACTGTAGAACTGGTGGCTTTTCTTTTTAAGGCTTAAGATGTAACATTTTTTAGCATTGAAGCGCATACCCCAATCGGCTGCCCATTTTTCTAGTGATTTGAAGTCTTCCTGTAACTTATTATGATCCTTTTGGCTTTTTATTTCCCTGTATAATAGGCAGTCATCAGCAAATAGTCCGACTGATCAATTGACTGCATCTGGAAGATCATTTATATGGCAAAGGAAGAGTATTGGTCCTAGCACTGTACCTTGGTGGACCCCGGATTCTACTGTTGCATCATTTGAATGTTCTCCTTCCATTTGAACTCGCATTTTTCTCTCCGTGAGGAACGACGTAAGCCATTTGTGAACGTTTCCTCGGATTCCATATTGGTGGATTTTATGCAGGAGTCGATCATGTGGGACAGTATCAAATTCTTTGGAAAAATCCAGGACCGCAATGTCTACCTGATTTCTTTTTTCATATGATTGTAACATGTCGTGGATTGTAATGGCAAGTTGAGTTTCGCATGAATATCCGGATCTAAAACCATGGTTTAATGTTATTAGTACTTTATTTTTCTCCAAGTGTTTGAGCATGTGACGGCATATATTATGTTCAAGTAACTTACACGGTACGGATGTAAGTGATACCGGTCTATAATTTTCTGCTGAATGTCTGTCCCCCTTTTTAAAGATGCATGAGATGTTTGCATTTCTCCAGTCCTCTGGTAGATTGCCACTCTCTAGTGATAGTTGGAAAATTGATGTAAATACTGGAGCCAGTTGTTCGGCACATTGTATTAATATTCTATTCGGGATGTTATCTGGACCGGAAGCTTTGGATGTGTTGATGCTTAGTAGCAGTTTTTCACCCCTTCTGTTCTGATAGTAATTTGTTGGATCGGGTCTTTATTTCTCATGTTGGTGTCTGGTAGTGTATTATTTGTTCTTCTTATAAAGACTGATGCGAATTGTTCTAGCAGGATTTGAGCCTTCTCTTTGCTGTCATTTACTAGTTGGCCTTGTTTTTTGAGTGGTGCCACGCCAATATTATCCTGTTTTCGTGATTTCACATATTTCCAGAAGGGTTTGGAATTATTTTTATTCATTCCTTCAATTATTGCATTGGTGATGTAAAACCATTCTGCTTTTCTGATTTCTCTCTTGCATGTCTTTTGAAAATGGCGGTAGTTTGCCCATGATTTAGGTCTTTTAGCTTGATTGTATAATTTTTTTTTCAGCATTTTTTCTAATCTTATGGGTTATCCTTGGAAGTCTGTTGTTGAATTTTACAAATTTCGATGGTATGTGCTTATCTAGGTTGGCGAATATATGTTGTTTAAAAGTAAGCCATACTTCATTCACCTTTTCGTTGTTTTGTATTTTGTTTCTTATTAGGATAGCTAGTTTGTCTAGATCCTTATTCATGTCTTCCCAGTTTGCTCTTGACCAGATGTAGACTTTACGAGGGTTTGACTTGTGATAGTATGGTTTGATTTCGGTATCTGTTATGATGATAGCG
>MJUT01029435.1:67955-83526 GCA_002080005.1 Gigantidas platifrons | reverse complement strand
CCCCCCCCCCCCCCCCCCCAAGTCGAAAACTCATTTTTTTTTCTGTGGTCTTTGCGGTTCCGGTTGATCAATCTTTAATTGTCTGTCGAGTATTTTTTGTCTTTTTGGTCTCGTCTTTTTGGCAATCATTGCACTGTCTCTCTTTCTTCGAATTATAGTCTCTGACTTGCTATTTAGTGCGTTCAAACTTTTGGTATTCTCGTCAGTAGTCTAGCTTAATTACTTGACGTTAAACAGCAACCAGTCAATCAATCAGTGTTCTATTGTGGTGTTATATCATACGGTTTTAAACCTTAACAATTTTCGTTTTTGTTTAACAAAATTGAATTGAATCAACCAATCAACAACGAGACGACACAATATAATATATGTAGTTCCCGGAGAACACGGTGTTCACCACGGAGTTTTAGTTTGTGTTCATGTTGCTAATTTCCTTTCTTCAATTATGTTTTGTAGGCGTATTTTTTTTTCTTTTTTCACGAATTTGTCGTTTTATCTCATTAATTATTTCATTTTACGACATCTGTGTAACTTTCTGACTTTACTAAGGAAAAGAGACATTCCATATACGGATATGTTCCGTTTTTTTATTCACAATCCTGTCCACTCCTTATTCATATCTTACCACATAGTTTTTAACAATAGTAGCAAGTGGTATATTCAAACCCTTCTTAGCAATCAGCAATGCAACATTATCGAAGTTTTAAGACATTTTTTCCAGAAAAGTAATTATGGCTTTCTTGTTGTCGATATGTTGGAAACATTGTCAAATCGTAGATTGTAAAATCAGCGTTCACCCTTGCTATCATCTACATTGATCTGTCCTGTTGATTGAGTGCGTGCTTACATCAACTCTCTTGTATTATTGGTTCGTCATTAAACATTTCCTCAGAGACTCTCCCCCCCCCCCCCATTGAGTTGAAAACTATTTTTTTTCAGTGGTCTGTGCAGTTCTGGTTGATCAATCTTTAATTATCTGTCTAGTATTTTTTGTCTTTTTGTTCTCGTCCTTTTTCCCACCATTGCATTGTCTCTCATTCTTCGAATTATGGCCTTTCACTTCTATTTAGTACCTTCAAACCTTTGGTATTCTCGTCAGTAGTATAGCTTAACTACTATTTACTTAACCTTAACATTTATACTTTTATTTTTTAACAAAATTGAATCGAATCGATTAATCAATGACGAGCCGACACAATATGAATATATATAAGTGCCGAGGAACATGGTTATCACCACGGGTTTAGTTTGATACATGTTGCTCTTGAGTAATTGACTTTCTTCATATTTGATTTGATTTATTGTGTTCAACGCCACTTTCAACAATATTTTGGCTATATCATGGCGATCAATTTTAGTGGTGGAAGAAGCCGGAATACTCGGAGAGACCCACCGACCATGGACAAGCAACTGGTAAACTTTATCACTTGTAGTCGCGAGTCGAGTGCAGCCTGTTTGTAATTTACAAAGGTGGGCGCGAACCCACGCCGTATTGGTGATAGGATTGTATTATTTGTTAGGTATTCCAACTACCTAACTTATTGAGCCACCCAGCCCTTCTTTCGTCAGTATTGATAATAATTTTTTTTGTTGATGTAATGTGTTTCTTTTTTTCTTTCTCGAATTTGTCGTTTTGTTTTATTAATTATTTCCTTTAATGAGGTCTAGGCACCTTCTGACTTTACAAAGGAAAAGAGACATTCCAAATGTTGATGTTAAGTTGTATCATTACATTGTCAATATCCTTAATTCGTCAAATGATTGCATAACAATATTTGACATTTAGGTATGGCCAACATTATCATTACTTTTTTGCATATCAACTGTAACGTTAACCCATAACAAGAAAAGTTTGATGATAACTAAGGGGTAATCAGAAGCAGATGTTCAAAGTCTTCAATAGTGGCACCCATCGCGTTACTCTAGTGACACAGCTATTCCATAACGGTTAACCAAGTCATGGTGGCGACCGTAATGGTGATGACTTCACCTTAGCCAATTGGAACCATTGGTTCAGTAGCTTTCGTGTCAGCAGCAACCCTCTATCATGCTAATTCTGATAGGAACCACACCTCGAAAATAATGGATCAACTGAGAGATATATACGCCAATGTAGTGTAGCATATACACGAGATATGCCATTGTGATGCTTATGTATGACGATCCATTAACATCCATTAACATCTAACAACAGCGTGACAGGAACTTCTTCCCTTCCGGAGTATCCGTGTTCCGTGGATATCAAGAACATCTAAGAACAGCGTGAGAGGAACTTCTTTCATTCCGGTGCATACGAGTTCCGTGGCGACCCACTAACATCTAACAACTTCGTGACAGGAACTTATTTCCCTTCCGGAGCACCCGTATTCCGTGGCGATCCACTAACATATAACAACTTCGTGATTGGTCCTTCTGACAACCTGAGTTCACTCACGGGTTCTGTGGGGTTCACGGTGCTCACTCTTAATTTTTGGTGTAATATTATGTGACAGGGTGTATTTTACCATAGTACCAGTAATTGTTCTATTTCATAATTATGTATTCAGTAATTAATAACTTCGCGTATGTCTTTAATAAAGTATTTCAACTTGTATATACAATGTAATTACTTTTATATGTTATATTAATAAATTATTACATGAGCTATAATTATCGATCTCATTAAAACTACTCTAGTGCATTGTATATTGATTAGATAACGACACACCTGGATTAACATGCTTGGTATGTCACATGCCTTGGAATCATTTCTTTCCTTGGATATTCTTATCATGCTTTCTATTGGTTCAAAGTTTCCGAAATTCTGGATTCAGTCCTTCTGATTGGTTCTTTGCTTTTGAGTTAGATTTAAACGGGTATTAGCTTTGGAAGGTCCAAGACGCTCCACAACATTTTCCTATACTGATTCTTTGGAACTTGAATAGCATTATTGATGTCACTAGATTTATTCTATTCCAACTGATTGTAATTGGAGGTATTTACACTTTTCTTCTCATTTTCGGCATCTTATTTATTTTGGGGAAATTGGAAACTTAGACCACTGACCTGGCCATTTTTAATGAATGAATGAATGAATGAATGAACGAGTGCGTGAAACGTAGATAACTACAAGTATATTACGTTTAATTGATAATAGTTTTTAACTCGATAATCACTGTATTGAATTTCCTTAATTATTGTTTAATAACAGTGAGCAATTATTTTCTAATATATATTTTTAATAGTTTCAATGTAAAAATGAACTTGGTTATGAAATACGGCATAACATGATGTAAATGATATTCTAAATCCGGATTGAAATGTTGAGTGGCAGTTATATATTTTGCTAATTATGCAAGAAATTGAGACCATCCTTAATTGTATATTTTTCAGAATGAGAACACCCATACCTATGTAACTTACTATACCACTATGAATATATTTTGGTGAAACCTGGTCACAGACAGGTAATTGAATGTTTTGTATTTGTATTTGTATTGTGTAACTTTGTTTATGTGTATACTGATTCGTAAATTGGTTAATTTGCGAATACGATTTTATTCACAAGAATTGCTATTTTTCATGTACAATATTTCACTGCCGGACATACAGATATTTCATATTATCGTGATTATAAAAACAGCTTGACAGATACTATATTTTGTACTACGGAATCCTTTTAAAAACATGCAAAAAATTAACACAGTTCACAACCGTAAATCTTCATATTTTATTCATACATTTTCATACTTTAAATTTAGTCGAAAACAAGATACAACTTATTGTGTACCATTGTAATGATTTATATTATTGTGTTTACATGTTATTCTTTTGTACTTGAATGTCAATTTCATCGTGTGAATGTGTATTTCATATACTTACCTGTTAATTGTTATTTACAGGGTTAAAACCTTTTACTGGATGAAATAAATTATATATTACTTGGATCAGCTGTTTATTTATCTACCCAACTGAGCAGCCCGGTTTCATTCTATCAACTATCGTTTGTTTTTAGTCATTGTTTTGTCTGTCTTTCTACTAAGTACGACTTCTGATTACTCATTCAAAGTTTTCTAATGCAAATTAACCAATATTAAAGCTATACTCACTACAAGAAACACTCGCATCTTCAGAGTGCTGACAGTTGCTTGTATTCCAGAATATAGAAGGACATTCAGATATAGCAGTCTCTTCTCCATTACAATTCAAATCGTCCAACATTATTGACCCGTTACCTTGTCCAAAGGCGGCAAAACCATAAGCTTTGATATTCCTAAAATTATATTTATTTGCATTATATTTCATAGTGCTTTTATTTTCACTAACAATATATCGTACTAAACACGAAAGCGTGTTGACCTTTTAGTAGCAATGACAAAAACAGTATTTGTCGCATTAATTTATACTGTACAATGCATGCATATACCAACTGTTTCAGATACATGTTATAGATAATACCGAAGGGCTAAGTACAAAAGGACAATCCAGGGAAACTGGCAACATAGAGCACACAAGACGAAGACACACAATATCAACAACGCAATAGGTGTTGGACACCAATATACGCAACCAACCACAAACAACGCAAACACGACATGCTCCCTCCTAAAATCGACTAACAGTAAATACGAACCGAACATCGTTTTTATGTGGAAATCGTAACGGACATCACAACACGGAACTCAGAACGTAAAGACACATATTGTCTACTAAGCAATACACAGAAAGCTGTAGATTGAGCTTCTGAAATGAAAATACAATGTAATTCGATTAATTTTCTTAAATAATTTGTTAACACTTCGAAAATTGTACCCGACCACCATGACTTAACCGCTACGACTATATGTGTCACAATTTGCTAAGGATATGTTCCATTTGCCGTAATAACAATCATGGCCGCTCCTTATTCAAGACTTACCACATAGTTTTCAACAAGAGTATCACGTGGTATATTCAAACCCTTCTTAACAATCAGAAATGAGAAATTATCATAGTGATAAGACAGAAAAGCAGTTATGGCTTTCTTGTTGTCGATATGTTAGAAACATTGGCAAATCGTAGATTATAAAATCAGTATTCACCATTACTATCATCAGCGTTGGTCTGTCCTGTTGATTGATTGCGTGCATAGATCCACTCCTTTGTAATATGGGTTTGTCATGAAATATATATGAGATCACTCCCCTCCCCCTCCCCCAAGTCGAAAACTCTTTTTTTTCTGTGGTCTTTGCGGTTCCGGTTGATCAATCTTTAATTGTCTGTCGAGTATTTTTTGTCTTTTTGATCTCGTCTTTTTGGCAATCGTTGCACTGTCTCTCTTTCTTCGAATTACAGTCTCTGACTTGCTATTTAGTACGTTCAAACTTTTGGTATTCTCGTCAGTAGTCTAGCTTAATTACTTGACGTTAAACAGCAACCAGTCAATCAATCAGTGTTCTATTGTGGTGTTATATCATACGGTTTAAAACCTTAACAATTTTTTTTTTTTTTTTAACAAAATTGAATTGAATCAACCAATCAACAACGAGACGACACAAAATAATATATGTAGTTCCCGGAGAACACGGTGTTCACCACGGAGTTTTAGTTTGTGTTTATGTTGCTAATTTCCTCTCTTCAATTATGTTTTGTAGGCGTATTTTTTTTCTTTTTTCACGAATTTGTCGTTTTATCTTATTAAGTATTTCCTTTTACAACGTCTGGGTACCTTCTGACTTTACTAAGGAAAAGAGACATTCCATATACGGATATGTTCCGTTTTTCTTAATCACAATCCTGTCCACTCCTTATTCATATCTTACCACATAGTTTTTAACAATAGTAGCAAGTGGTATATTCAAACCCTTCATAGCAATCAGCAATGCAACATTATCGAAGTTTTAAGACATTTTTTCCAGAAAAGTAATTATGGCTTTCTTGTTGTCGATATGTTGGAAACATTGTCAAATCGTAGATTGTAAAATCAGCGTTCACCCTTGCTATCATCTACATTGATCTGTCCTGTTGATTGAGTGCGTGCTTACATCAACTCTCTTGTATTATTGGTTCGTCATTAAACATTTCCTCAGAGACTCTCAATCCCCCCACCCCTTGAGTTGAAAACTAATTTTTTCAGTGGTCTGTGCAGTTCTGGTTGATCAATCTTTAATTATCTGTCTAGTATGTTTTGTCTTTTTGTTCCCTTCCTTTTGCCCACCATTGCATTGTCTCTCATTCTTCGAATTATGGCCTTTCACTTTCTATTTAGTACCTTCAAACCTTTGGTATTCTCGTCAGTAGTATAGCTTAACTACTATTTACTTAACCTTAACATTTTTACTATTATTTTTTAACAAAATTGAATCGAATCGATTAATCAATGACGAGCCGACACAATATGAATATATATAAGTGCCGAGGAACATGGTTATCACCACGGGTTTAGTTTGATACATGTTGCTCTTGAGTAATTGACTTTTTTCATATTTGATTTGATTCATTGTGTTCCACGCCACTTTCAACAATATTTCATCTATATCGTGGCGATCAATTTTAGTGGTGGAAGAAGCCGGAATACCCGGAGAGACCCACCGACCATGGACAAGCAACTGGTAAGCTTTATCACTTGCAGTCGCGAGTCGAGTGCAGCCTGTTTGTAATTTATAAAGGTGGGCGCGAACCCACGCCGTATTGGTGATAAGCTTCTATTATTTGTTAGGTATTCCAACTACCTAACTCATTGAGCCACCCAGCCCTTCTTTCGTTAGTATTGATAATATTTTTTTTGTTGATGTAATGTGTTTCTTTTTTTCTCTCTCGAATTTGTCGTTTTGTTTTATTAATTATTTCCTTTAATGAGGTCTAGGCACCTTCTGACTTTACAAAGGAAAAGAGACATTCCAAATGTTGATGTTAAGTTGTATCATTACATTGTCAATATCCTTAATTCGTCAAATGATTGCATAACAATATTTGACATTTAAGTATGGTCAACATTATCATTACTTTTTTGCATATCAACTGTAACGTTAACCCATAACAAGAAAAGTTTGATGATAACTAAGGGGTAATCAGAAGCAGGTGTTCAAAGTCTCCAATAGTGGCACCCATCGCCTTACTCTAGTGACACAGCTATTCGATGACGGTTAACCAAGTCATGGTGGCGACCGTAAATGTGATGACTTCACCTTAGCCAATTGGAACCATTGGTTCAGTAGCTTTCTTGTCAGCAGCAACCCTCTGTCATGCTAATTCTGATAGGAACCACACCTCGAAAATAATGGATCAACTGAGAGATATATACGCTAATGTAGTGTAGCATATACACGAGATATGCCATTGTGATGCTTATGTATGACGATCCATTAACATCCATTAACATCTAACAACAGCGTGACAGAAACCTCTTCCCTTCCGGAGCACCCGTGTTCCGTGGAGATCAAGAACATCTAACAACAGCGTGACAGGAACTTCTGCCATTCCGGTGCACACGAGTTCCGTGGCGACCCACTAACACCTAACAACTTCGTGACAGGAACGTATTTCCCTTCCGGAGCACCCGTATTCCGTGGCGATCCACTAACATATAACAACTTCACGAATTTCTGTGGGGTTCACGGTGCTCAATCTTAATTTTTGGTGTAATATTCTATCAACTATCGTTTGCTTTTTAGTCATTGTTTTGTCTGTCTTTCTACTAAGTACGACTTCTGATTACTCATTCAAACTTTTCTAATGCAAATTAACCAATATTAAAGCTATACTCACTACAAGAAACACTCACATCTTCAGAGTGCTGACAGTTGCTTGTATTCCAGTATATAGAAGGACATTCAGATATATCAGTCTCTTCCCCATTACAATTCAAATCGTCCAACATTATTGACCCGTTACCTTGTCCAAAGGCGGCAACACCATAAGCTTTGATATTCCTAAAATTATATTTATTTGCATTATATTTCATAGTGCTTTTATTTTCACTAACAATATATCGTACTAAACACGAAAGCGTGTTGACCTTTTAGTAGCAATGACAAAAACAGTATTTGTCGCATTAATTTATACTGTACAATGCATGTATATACCAACTGTTTCAGATAAACGTTATAGATAATACCGAAGGGCTAAGTACAAAAGGACAATCCAGAGAAACTGGGAACATATGGCACAGAAGACGAAGAAAAACAATACCAACAACGCAATAGGTGTTGGACACCAATATACGCAAGCAACCACAAACAACGCAAACACGACATGCTCCCTCCTACAATCGACTAACAGTAAATACGAATCGAACATCGTTTTTATGTGGAAATCGTAACGGACATCACAACACGGAACTCAGAACGTAAAGACACATATTGTCTACTAAGCAATACACAGAAAGCTGTAGATTGAGCGACGACCCGCATAAAAACCAGGGTACACATCGGAGCTCCGGAAAGGTAAGCAATACATGCACCACCAAAGACAATCACCGTTTTTGTTCACTATCCTTAAAAATACTGTAGTTTATCATTGAAGCGAAAAGAAGAACTATATTGGGAGTACAACTAACGGAAAAGAACATATCCACCGACTTCTAATGTGACACAGATATTCTGTAGCGCTTAACTAAGTCATTATGTCCACTGTTAAATGTTTGAAGTGATGACTGCAATTTTAAGTACGATGAATTAATAATTTTCTACATTCCGGTTTTGTAAGTAGAATACAATGTTTGGAATAAAACACAAGCTATCAGGGCAAAATTACTGAAGCGCAACTTCGAAGCTATTTTCCCAAAGTCTCGCATTCGCATTGGATGATTTGTTGACCTAACGAGGAAAAGTGTCGGAAATTATAAGACTGTGAGAAGAGTTTAAAGATACCAAAGGGGAAAATCAAAATGCATAAATCGAAGAGGAACAGACAACACAATGGCCAAAGGAAAAAGTACAAAAGGACAAACAACGATCAACAAAACATACACATAAAACTAAAGATCGAGCAACATGAACCCCACTATAAACCGGGGATGAACTCAGGTGTTCGGAACTACGCTTTGCTTATAACTTGTTAACTTTATTCAAAGTTGTATTCTGATAACAGATAAAACCAAAATCTTGACAATTCTATCCTTGATTAGTAAATATGTATAATATATGAGTAAAATACATTTATTTAAAAAAAAGCATTCTGTAATGTCATTTTAAGCCAAGGAGGTATATGTTGCACTGACCACGAACGCTCTGCTATCAGCGCCTATCACTGATGGAATGTTGAGCTTCATTTCCGAGAGTATGACTATATATAAGTGCAATTTGTAAGTAAGTGACTTTACAACGTATGCTTTCTTCGCATATTTTGATTTCCTTCACCGCCGAATCTCACCTCGATGATTAAAATGATATATTGCTGGACTGGATAGAAACAAAGGATAAGGGATTCAATTCTTTGTTCCGATGCGTCAGAAATTGTGGTTCCTGTCATGATTTCCTTCATAAAGGGTTCCTGCTGATAAGGAAGCTACTGAAACAAGGGTTCCTAGTTGTTAAGTTGAAATTATCACTTCGAAAAATGTAATTTCGCCACCATTTGTTGGTTAACCATTGTGGAGTATCTGTGTCACAAATGAACACGGATATGTTCGGTTTGTCGTAACCACAATCCTGCCCTTTCTCATTCATGACTTATTATAGGGTTTGTAACAAGAGTGGCACACATGGAGCAGGAACTACTTACCCTTCCGTAGCATCTTTAGTTTTCTGTTTATTATTTTGTAGACTGTTGTTTATCAGTGTGTTCTTTTGCTTTTGACCATTGTATTGTCTGTCCTTCGAATTAGGACTTCTCATCATGCGTTTGGTATCCTCAAATATTTTAGGTGGAGACAAATCTTACTTTTTTGTTGTTGTCGGTTGATGATATTGTTTTTTTTTGTTTATTCTATTGTTTTATTTTGTTTTTTGTTTTTTGTTTTTTATTCTTGCGCTTTTTTTAAAATTTTGCTTTTTCATTTTCTTTGTTTTTTTACTCTGTTGTTGTTTTTGTTTTTGCTTTTGTTTTTGTTTTTGTTTTGTCTTCTTTTGTTTCTGTTTTACTTTATTGTTTGCCTTTGTTCTGTTTCTTGTATCACATTTTACCTACGTTTCTGCTTTGTTCATTTTTCATTGCTTGTCGATTCAGCAATTCAACAACAATATGCTATTTTTATAATGGTAAAACGATATTTAGAACTTTTCTTCTGAAATTTGTGGAATAGTCGTTTACAATAGGAAATAGAAAGAATACCCGTTTCTGTCGTATCCGAGCATATAACATATTACTTGTGCCTCTTTCTTGTCAAACGAGTCGTCACAAACTGTACCCCACTGATTATTGTAAAATACTTCTACACGACCTTCCCATGGGAACCTTCCGTTAACCAATCGTATGTCTGAAAAATGAAGTAAAACATCAATTAAATTAATATGCTGGGAATTAGTAATTAGTAATTAGATATTTAACTCCACTAATTTTAGATACATAATGGTTGACATTTTAATTGGGGGCCGTCGTGATCACAATAATATGCTTGTTGGTTTTACAACTACTCAAACTATCAGCGTCTATCATTAATAAAGATATGAGATCGAATCTCGCTCATGGCGAGGTGTACTCGATATAACATTATGCTAAAAAATTTATCAGTAACTTGCGGCAGATCTGTTGTTTTCTCCAAATACTCCGGTGTCCTCCACCAATAAAACTGAACTCCACGCGATATTGCTGATATATTGTTGAATGTGGCGTTAAACTTCAAAAGTCAAAACCTAAATTATATGTATGTACACTTGAACTACTCACTGTCAATGAGCTGTAGTCTAAATGTCTGCTCATTTTGACATAAGATAAAGCGCAATTGTCAATTGCAGAAACTCAAATTTCCGGTGACAGTGAACATTTTGAATTAATATCGGAACTGTCGTGCATATTGTGGGAAGATACCTCTCAAGGAATATTGCAATCAAAATTCGGGAATTTCTGCAGAGCAGTTTCTCCGGAGATATTTAACAAACTGATGGGAAGCAACGGTTCACATGACAATCAACAAGTGTTGATCTTTATCATGAATTATTCAAAAATAACAAATTAAGAAAAATATTACCTGTAGTGTTTAAATCTGAAATGAAAATGCAATGGTATTGGATACTATTTTCTTAAATCGTTTTTATCACTTCGAAAGTTTTACACGACCACCATGTCTTAAACGCTACGGACTATCTGTGTCACAATGACTACGGATATGTTCCGTTTGTCGTAATCCTGTCCACTCCTTATTCATGACTTACCACAGAGTTTTTAACAAGAGTAGCAAGTGGTATATTCAAACCCTTCTTAGCAATCAGCAATGAAAAATTATCAAAGTTTTAAGACAGTTTTACAGAATAGCAATTATGGCTTTCTTGTTGTCGGTATGTTGAAAACATTGGCAAATCGTAAATTGTAAAATCAGCGTTCACCCTTACTATCATCAACGTTGATCTGTCCTATTGATCGATTGCGTGTTTACATCCACTCCGTTTTATAATTGGTTCATTATTAAATATTTCCTCAGAGATTTTCCCCTAAGTTGTGGTCTGTGCGGTTCCGGTTGATCAATCTTTAATTTTCTGTTTAGTATTTGTTGTCTTGTTGGTTTCGTCCTTTTGGCAATCATTGCATTGTCTCTCTTTCTTCGAATTATGGTCTCTGACTTGCTATTTAGTACTTTCAAACTTTTGGTATTATCGTCAGTAGTATAGCTTAAATACTACTCATCGACGTTAAGCAACAATCAGTCAATCAATCATTGTTATATTATAGGGTTTTAAACCTTAACATTTTTCGTTTTTTTTTAACAAAATTGAATTCAATCGATCAATTAATGACGAGCCGAATCTGAGCTATCAAAAAGGCTTTGATTTTTAATGCTACTTATTCAATAACAATTAAATAAAAGGTAAACATTACCTGTATTGGTTGGTAGTTGTGTAGTTTCTGAAATGAAAATGCAATTTTATAGGATACAATTCACCTTTGTCATCATTCCGAAAGTTTTACACCACCGCCATGACTTGGTTAACAGTTTCGGACAATCTTTGTCGGAAATGACCATGGCTATGTTCCGTTTATCTTAATCGCAATCCGGTAATTTCCTCATTCATGGGTAATCACAGGGTTTTAAAAGGTGGAACACGATGTGTGCCACTAGTAGCGCAGAAGATGCTTAGCCTTCCTGCGCAAATAAGTTCACCCCAGGTTTAAAAGTTGTTTTTGTTGCTCAATATTTGTCCTGCCATTCTGTTTTCTTTTGACCATTGTATTGTTTATATTACCTTTCCTTCTTCCATTGACGACTTCTGATTTCCCTTCGATATCTTCAAACTGTTCTTACTCGATGTGACATTATATGATGCAGTATTCAGTGTGATCGATACAACATTATGTGGCCAAATTTGTCAGTGACTTGCGACCGACGGTGGGTTTCTCGGGTATTCCGGTTTTCTCCACAAATAAAACTGACTACCACGATATAAGTGATATATTGTTGAAATTGGCATTAAACACCATAAACTACTTACGACGTATTACAATATCAAATCATAAATTTAGTTTATATGAGACCGCCCCATGGTTTAATATTTAGCGTGCTCATCATGTAGGTATCTACTTTTATGCTAACGATTCGTTTCTACGATGCCCTTCATCAGACACGCACGGCATTTGTGAAAAGATTGAAAAGCCAAATAATCTTCAAATCTTTGGGAGCAAATTAAGCCGGATTTGATCAAATATGATATATAAAACTGGTACATGTTGCTTCCGATAAACGATCTACGATCTTGGTTACTTAGAAGTCTGATTAAAGACCGATAAACGATCTACGATCTTGGTTACTTAGAAGTCTGATTAAAGACTAAATACATCTGCTGTTTTTAATTAGAGGATTTATAGCTAGATTAACACGACAGGTGCCACTAGTGGAGCAGGAATGCTTATCCCTCCAGAGCACCTGAGTTGACCCCCAGTTTTTAGTGGGGTTCGTGTTACTCAATCTTTAGTTGTATGTGTAATGCTTTGTAGATCCTTTGTTTGTCCTATTGTACTTTTTTGGCCATTTTATTGTCTGTTCTTCTTTGATATACGGATTCGGACTACTCCATTGGTATCTTCAAACTTTTCTTAATGTGGTTCGTGTAACACAATAAGTTTGTCGTACCTAAGATGTTCGTTTGGTTTAACAGTGTCACGACGGTCTGGCTTAGTGGAGCAGGACGTGTTTACCTTTCAAGACCACATGAGTTGATCACCCCGTTTGTATTTTGTTTTTGTCGTCGTTAATTGTTAGTTTTCTGTGCAGTGTTTTGTTAATTGTTTTTGTATTTTGTTTTTGTCGTCGTTAATTGTTAGTTTTCTGTGCAGTGTTTTGTAGATCATTGCTTGTCTTTTTCTCATTTTTCTGTTTTCTTCTTTTCGTCCATTGTTGTTTTCCTTCTTTAATTTACAGCTTCTGAATGCCCCTTTTGTATCTTCATTCTTTTATCGCAGCTTCTCATTACCTCTCTTGTATCTTCAAACTTTTCACAGAATGGTAGTTAGATCTACAACTATTTATGCAATCAGTGTATATCGCTACTGGTGTTGTGAATTCGAATCTCGAACAGGGGGAGGTGTGCAAGATTATGTGATAAAGTTTTGTCAGTGACTTGCGACAGGTCGGTGGTTTCTCTGGGTACCCCAGTTTCCTCCACCAGTAAAAGTGACCGCCACGATATAGCTGAAATATTGTTGAAAGTGGCGTTAAACATCACCAATCAAACAAACATACAAACATCAATTTTATCGAATGATATTGTTTTTCTCCTCACGACTTAGCAACAGAAATTTCTACTTGGCATTAAGCACAAATCAATCACTTACTGAAACTTGTGTTATGCTTAATAATACTTACTCTCTCAATTAAGTGGTTTGCTTGATGGTGCTTAGCGCCACTTTCAACAATATTCCAGCTATATCGTGGCGGTCTCTCAATTAGGAAAAAGTAAAAAGTTGCATAATCAAACAACATCAAAATATGTTAAACTTTAAAAACATAAATTTGCAGATCTTAATCGTTCAGTATTGCTAATCACAACTTACTTACCAGTATGCCAGTCTTCAGTCTGTGTTGTATATTCGGTTTTCATAAAACCAATGATAATCTTGAAATAGAACATCAAATGGCATTAATTTCATATGTATTGGAACAAGTGCGATTGTAGTTTACAGGTAAAGTTAATTATACACTGTTTGCTACTACGCGTGTTTTTGTTTGTTTGTCTGGCTTTTTTTTTTATGCTTTTTTGGTTTTGTTATTTATCTTCTTCCTTACCTTACTTGATTGCTTTGTTTATCTTTATCATTATGTTTTTTATTATTATTATTATTATTATTATCATAATTATTAATAGTATTATTATTATTATTAACCTAATATTTCAAGTAACTTTGAAATACTAGTATAATGAGGGAGATATAATGTATGGTTGTCACTTGCTTAGACCTTTGTATAATATACTTTATTTTCTATGATGAATTCTTCGTTATCCTATGCAATATATTAATAATATATTACGATTTCTAACATATTTAAATAATAAACATATATGTACAATCTACACACACTTAAAAAAATGTCTTATGTCCATACATAGAATCACCTTCAGAGACAAGATAACACTAAGAAAAATAAAGCTATATTTTTATATATAGCTGATGTGGAGGGTTGGTCTATGGAGGATTCGTTATGATTTACTACTTTTATTTGGGGGTTGCTTTTGTCTTTTTTGTTGTTGTTTTTTTTTATTATTTTTTTGTGTGTTTTTTTTTATATTTCAACCCCAATTCTAACAGACTTGACCGGAATTGATGTAGCGAATTAGACAACAGATATGGAGTATCCGACATACCAACGACTAACCTTTAACATTCCATTATTTCTTAATAAAAACGTAGATATCAAAATTAGTGCGAACGACCCGTTTCTAAAATAACCTTTAGCATGTACACTGAGAGTCTAAAGGTTTGTCATATAAGGTCAAAATAATAAGGAAAAATTGCTGGAGATGATGTAGAATATAAAAACCCATAGCCAACTTTACCATTTCTTATGTTAACCTCCTAATATCCATTTATTCATATGATAAATTTCCAATAATTTTTTGTTTTGTTGTTATTGATGGAATTGTTTCCCATCACTGTTCAGAGGTGATTGTTCGCTTTGTTGGTATTGGTGGAATTGTTGACAATAACTTTTTAGAGGTGATTGTATGCTTAGTCGATATTGGTAGAATTATTGACCATCACTGTTTAGAGGTGATTATCCGTATTGTTGATATTAGTGTAATTGTTGACCATCATTGTTTACAGATGATTGTTCGCTTTGTTGATATTGATGGAATTGTTGACCATCACTGATTAGAGGTGATTGTTCGTTTTGATGATATTAGTGTAATTGTTGACCATCACTGTTTAGAGGTGTTTGTTCGCTTTGATGATATTAGTGTAATTATTGACCATCACTGTTTAGAGGTGATTGTTCGTTTTGATGATATTAGTGTAATTGTTGACC
>MJUT01029435.1:22142-39334 GCA_002080005.1 Gigantidas platifrons | reverse complement strand
CCCTAATCTCAATTTCCGTTGTCAGAAAAACGATTTGTAAACCAGATGTGAAATTAATCTTTTTAAACAAAAATAGTGAGAAGATGGAGGACTTTATATAATTTAGTTAATCCAGTACTGTAAGTACGATACCCCCGGAAATAATTTCCTACAATGATGATGATTTTCTGGACGAGATCGATCGCGTAAATGATTTGTTTTTTTGGAAATGTTGAACTTCATTCCACCGACCGTCACCGAGACTTTGAAACAAGTGAAAATAATCTTGACGAAAGCGACGATGATGAACAACTTGCAGAAAATAATGACAATTAAAATACTAGCAATGCATTTCTCGTTGAACTGAGTGATACAAAAGGAGCAGAAAAACAGTCAGATTTTAAAGAAAAAAACGTGGGTGTGCGCGCCCACAGTCGCTTGAATTTCAATGATTTAAATAAAATAAAAAAGAGTAAAAAAAAAAGTATATATACAATGTATAGTATATATGTTACAGTAAATTTGTAAAACCAGTAATTTTGCAAAATTACTGACAAATCTGAAATTTTGTAAAATTACTAAACAGGTCAGTAATTTTATAACATTACTGAAATAAATCAGTAATGATACAAAATTAATGAACATTTCAACATTTGACAAATTTACTGATTGGATTAATTATAGTTTAAGTTAAAAGAATTCATGTCAGGTGATAAATAAATACATGTACATGTGTTTAGGGCCTGCTTGATTTAAGTTTGTACATTTTGACAAAAATAGAAGTCATCATTCTGGTATTAATATGACACCGTATAAAGCTATGTTTGGGGTAGATGATAAAGTTGGACTTCCCTCTTTTTCCCTGCCCGATGAACACATTTTCAAAGTTGACACCGAAGAACATCTTTGTGATGGCCAGCATGGAGGTGAATATGAACACCGATATTGATCCTGCCCATTCAACTGATGATGAGGCAATGGACACTTCTGAAGTCCAACCGTCTGTCGGAACTTCAAACGTTCATGTAGTTTGTCAGAATATTGTGCTTGGTGAATTTAAATGTCTTTCTTGCAACAAATATGTACATGTGAAATCAGTTCGAGCCTACTGATCGTTTATTTCTTAAGCCCTTTGCCATTTTAGCGGACAATTTCATTTCGTTCCGACAAGCGGTCAGATTGAATTCAATTTGTGATTGTCAGGGGTTTCAGAAGTGTGGTTGTTCCGGCAAAATTTGTTGTGAACAAAACCGATGTGCATGTCGTAAAGCGGGCAAATTATGCAACAGTAGACGGTAGATATCATTCAAACATGTCTTGTAAAAATAAATGATCAAAATATTACTATTTCATATTTTGAGTGATGTAAAATTGTGTGTCATACAGTTCTTGAAACGTGTAAGATTAACGAAAATCTGTAAAGTCATTTATCATTTAACGTAGGTTTAAGAATATTAATTAATACAGTTTCTTTTCTTCTTCTTAAAAAATCACCCTCTGTATTAACTTTATATAGCGAGAATATTTTGAAATGTTCTCCAGAACAACGATGGAAATGTTCATTAGCTCTTATTATAGTAAGGTCCTGGTGCCTTGTTTGTTGTCTATGAAATTTCAACGGGAATGTCAGAGTTCCATATAATATAACAATCGTCAAGAAAACGCTTCCTTTTTTGTTGTACATACGATGCAAATTCTTTTCCGTAGTTATTCAAAAGTTGTTCGAACAAGAGTAGCGTAAGTTGGCGCCATTTTCGTTCCCATTGCAGTTCCTCTTTTCTGTCATTAAAACTTATAGTCAAAATAGAAAACATTTCTTTCAAGAATAATTTTCACGGTTTCAAGAATAAATTCTTTAGAATAGCGATGCTGTACAATGTTTCGTTTATTTTTCAACCTAAATGTTATTGCAGAAATTCCCAAATCGTGCGGAATATTTGAATAAAGACTTACAACATCAAAACTGATTAGTTCAGAATTAGGATTACAGTGGTAGGCAAATGATCTAAACATTCTAGATCGTCCCTTAAAAAACTAGGTACTTCACAACATAGTGGTTTAAGTATAATGTCTGTAAAATGGCTTATTCGTTTGAGTGACGCAATTGGCTCCGCCAACAATAGGACGATATAGTAAATCATCCGAATTAGACATGTTGATACATTATGTGTGTTGTTCCAGTATTGCGTTTGAGATTACTTCACTTTTATGCACTTTTTGCCATCCATATTTCTTCTTTATGTAATTCACCTTCATGTTCATGTAACAATTTATTTATCATTTTATATGTCTCTAATCTGCCTTTTTATCCGTTTCTGCATACTACATTCCATCTTTCAACATGTCCAAAATTTTATCTTTGTAATATTCTCCATCTAAAATTACAAACTTTATCTGCCTCTTTTATCACGATCAATTTATCTGATTTTAATCTAAATAAAGCTTGTCGTTCGTTGCGGCATAAATTATCCTTAGTATGTATTTGTTTCAAGTGAATTACTTTTTAAAGTATTAATTGATTCCTCTAAGTATTTATCCATTGTAGGTTTAGGGATCCAGTCGGATTTGTTTCTAACTAACGGTCCTCCTATATCATCATCTTCACCTTCTTCATTTTCATTAAATATACAGTTAATTCTCAAATGTTACATTAAGCAAGTTACAATGCAAGATATTTATTTTATTTTCAGGAACCTTAATTTGTGATGAGTGTGGAAGGGCTTACAAGTCAAAGCCTGGCTTGAAGGACAATAAACTAGAGGCTCCCAGGACCCTGTATAGTTCACCTGGGTATAATAACAACATCGGTCAATAAAACGTGATAACTTCAGTCAAAAAATAACAAATGTAGCCCTCGTCATTGCAGACCCATTCTCCAAAAAAAAAATTGGGTAGCAGCTCCCACTTTAATGTAAGTTATCAACATTGCGGTAAAAAAACATAAATGTCAATGAATCTCAAAATTTAGCTTTTGCTACTTCACATTTTGTAATAGAGTTGGTTGTGAAAATTGTTTCCCCCTCAAAGATAAATGGGGTTGCTTTCTTTAAAAGTTAAATATGATTGACGTAACCATTTAGCCTTAAAGACATCGACAATAACGTGGGCAATTAATAAGACAATTTTTAACGTTGAAGAAAAGAATTTAATTAAGCTTAAAATCATAAGTATTCAAGTAAAGTAAAGTAAAGTATTTTTTTTATCTAAAGTCGGATACATATAATATATACAACATGATAATTGCAAGTCACAAGCAAACAAATATTCAAATCCATCCATATTTACTGAAGTTATCACGTAAACAAGACACAATTATCAAAATTTGTGATTTTTCAACCAAAAACTAAGATTTTCCCCAAAAACTCTTCCTTCATATATTTCCATGTAAGAACCCATCCAGGATAATGATAATTAGAAGCCACATGCAAAATATTATTCAAATCCATCCATATTTACTGAAGTTATCGCGTAAACAATACACAACTCTCAAAATTTGTGATTTTTCAACAAAAAACTAAGATTTTCCCCACCAAACCCTTGCTTCAAATATTGCCATGTAAGAACTCATCCAAGATAATGATAATTACAAGCAACATGCAAAAGATTATTCAAATCCATCCATGTTTACTCAAGTTATCGCGCAAACAAGAAAGCGTGACGGACAGACAGACAGACAGACAGACGGCCACTATTACTATATTAATAGTGGATTTTTTATTATCTTGACCTCTACATTTTGATGCCGACTTTCAATTTATGAACATTATAACATGGACACAACCTACATATACAAATAATCATGGCATGACATGAGGAAGACCAAAACATAACCCTATCAATTCACAGAAAATGAAATACTAAGATGAACACGATGTTTTTATTTACCATACACAATCAATGATAGTTCATTGACCTTGATTTCAAAGATCAAGGTCAAATTAATATAATGTTTATAGATGTACTATATAGCTACCATGTATCATCATTTGAATACAAGTTTGACATTAATTGCTTTAAAGGATCCATATTTTCACCCAGTATAAATGATATGCATGCTGTGTTATGTGAAAAGAAAATGACAATTGTTTATTGATTTGTTTTCCGATTTCTGGAGAGCTATTAATGTTCTTATTCTGTAATATCTCTAAAACTACTTGGTATATACCTATACAATTTTGCAGGCGAAATTTTGGGTTTACAACCTTCACAAAAATGCAAAAAAACTCATTTTGGCTCGAAACCTCATTTGGAACCAAAATCGCATGGCCTGTCACATATAATGGTATGCAATGGACTAATCATTTTAATGATTTAAACAAATATATTTTTGGCGTTTTAACACCGCTTTCAGCAATATTGCAGCTATATCATGACGACCAGTTTTAGTGGTGGAAGAAGCCGGAGTACCCGGAGAGAACCACCGACCATAGGCAAGCAACTGGGAAACATTATCACTTGCAGCTGCGATTCGAGTCCACCCATTTTTGTAATTTACAAAGCCGGGCGCAAACCTACGCCGTATTGGTGTTAGGCTTGTATGATGTGTTTGGTAATCGATCTACCTAACTCATTGAGCCACACGGGCCCCTCTAATAACTTTAATTGGTACATTTAGGTGGTAACGGTGGAAATGGCGGCAGTGTGGGAGATGGGGGCAATGGTGGAGATGGAGGCACCGGTGGTAATGGAGGCAACGGGAGAATGAAGGCAGATTCACAACAAAATTTCCTATTGGTAGAATGGTGGCAATACCTTCTTAATATTATAGACGTAGCACATTTTAGTCAATTGTAATTTTTATGTATTAATTAAAATGTATGATTTTATGGTGAATTTTATTATATTTATTTGTTTTTGTCTCAGAATATTGTTACATTTTGTATCATGCACTAGGTTAATTATCCCTTTTTCTTACAAACATCAATTTCCTTCTATTTGACCCAATTTCCTGTGCATTGTATTATTAAACATGTTCTCGCCATGACATAGCTGAAACATTGCTGAGTTGGCATTAAACAACGATCACTGTACAAATCTTACTTTGTTTCCACGACAACCATCTACTTTCGAAAAGAAAAGGTTATAATTATCTTATCCGATATGACATCATGTTATGTAATTGACAAATCTCTCTCAGGGGCGGTTAAAGATGAAACCTTACGACAAAGGAGAAGATTTCAATTTTCCCATTGTTAACTTTCCATTTATATGTAGCAACATTCCAGTAGCACTTGCATATGTTGTGCATATCTCTCAGTTGATCCAATATTCCAGAACCTGTGGTTCCTATCAGGATTTCCCTTAGAGAGGGTTGATTCTACCAAGGAAGCTACTGAACCCATGATTCCTCTTCGGTTAAGTTCAAGTCATCACTACGAAAGCTTGCTGTCGCCACCATGACTTGGTTGACCGTTATGGAATATGTGTGTCACAAATGACCACGGATATGTCCCACTTGTCGTCAACACTTCACGATCCTTTCCTCATTCACGACTTATTACCAGGTTTGTAACTAGAGTAACACGACGGATGTCACTATTGGAGCAGTAATTCTTTACCCTCCCAGAGCACCTGAGTTCACCCTCGATTCTTAGTGGGGTTCGTTTTGCTCGATCATTAGCTTTAAGGGTATTCACTGTTTGTCCTTTCTTTTTCTGTTGGCCTTTGTGTTGTCTGTTCTTCTTCGATATACTTTGGTATCTTCAAACTATTCTTATGCTGTTTGTCTGTGATTGTGCATATTGTGTTGTGCTTTTGTTTTGTTTTTCTTGGTCTTGTGTGTTTTATGTTCCCAGTTTCTCCATATTGTCATTTTTGATTGACCCTTTGATATTCTCTGATGTTTATATCTAACCCGAAGACAATGTTGTCGTAGATTCTGTTGTCATAGATATACGAATTCTGACTACCCATTTGGTATCTTCAGACTCTTTCCAATGAAATAATTACCATTTAACTTTTACGGGGGGTGTTTGTTGTAAGGGGGTTACCTTGCTCTTACTACTGTCATTTAAGTTAGAATGACTTAATTCTGTCGTCGAATTTTGAAATAATGTCGAAAATCGAAGAACATAACCAAAAGAAAATAAAACAACAAAGAACAACAATGATCTACAAAAAACTAAACAGAAGACTAAAGATCCTACAACACAAACTCCATTAAGACCAGGATGATTTCATGTAATCCTGAAGGGAAAGAAGTTCCTGCTCCATGTGTGGTTACCGTCGTTATGACAAACGGAGCACACCTGTTAACATTTGATGACTTGAAAAAGGGAATTAAACCTGACTTGAAAGATGCGAGCAATAAATAAATAAACTGACACTGTAGTTTTAAAGGACACACTTTAGATTTTTATTTCATATAAGGAGGAAAAACATACTACCCATACTACCCAACAAAAAGGGGTCAGTCTGAAGGCAAATTTTAATTTGATAGTTTTTGGTTTCTACTCAAAAGGGATCAATTCACTATCTATTGTATCGGAGACAGGCAATATAACAATTTCCATTATTAATACAATATTATGGAATTTATTCAATATTACAAATCAAATAGAATTATGCTTACATGTAAACAGTTAAGCAGTACATAAAATCAAGATTGACTTACTTAAATCATAAGATAATAATTTGGATTATTGGGCTTAAAAGTCACTTTCAACAATATGTCAGTAAAGTCGTGGCGACACTAAATTCCTCAAAGATATAACATACAGATGTTATCACTGACAATTAAACAATCTTATTCGGTGCGCTATTCTTTCTTTTCCTTTTATAGTAGATAGAAACACCAATTAGGATGGTAACCATAGATACAGCAACAATGACAACCCCAATGATGTATCCAGGCCGTCCATGTTGTTTACTGTTTTCCTTGGAATTACCTGTCTGCAACTGCTTTGGTCCTTCTAAAAAAATATTTAAAAATATATCGATTTAGTAGGTTTGAAATAGATGATCGGGTCATCATGCGAGTGCAACCCGCCTAACATATGCAAAAGTGTAATAACAAAATTACCGAACTCCGAACAATCTTCCAAAGGGAAAGTAAAAACTCATAAGTATATAAACAGACAAAATCATTCAACAACCGAAAAACTGGTAAAACCATAATGACCCTGACTTGGTACAGGCATTTCCAAAGAAATGGTGGGTTGAATCAAATTTTACGGCGCCAAACCTCCCGCTTCATACCATACGGGTGTCACTAATATATCAGGAACTGCCTACTATTCCGGAGGACATGTTTTCACCCTCTATCCCCCTCTTAATGTGATTCTAGTTTCTCAATCTGTTTGTGTGTAGTCTTTTGTAATTCATTGTTTGTCATTTTGTCGTTTTCCTTTGGGTTATTGTATTGTCTTCTGTATTTTGATCTACGCATTCTAGTTATCCCTTTGTCATCGGTCAACTCTACTTCAAAAGGACGAGGTTCAAATCAGTTGTCATAGTATTACAACTAATATTTAACATAAATGCTGATGACCAACCCTATACTAATAAAACGTAAAATAAATGCTGATGACCTATGCTAACGTAGATATCACATTTAGTACGTACGCCGCGTTTCTGGAATAATCTACATCAGGTACGTTCACAATCGCATGAGTGAATTATCACGGTTGATCAGTTACGAGCCATTTATTTTGTTTTATCTTAATCAAGACTGCTTATTTTATATATTTTACACTTTTGCTTAAACTAATAATCTTCTCCAAGAAAGAACGTGTTTTCCATTGCCGGGCGTGCAGTGGTATTTTGGATTTAGATGCTGCTGCTACAGTACTTTGACGTCACACAGTTAAATAAGCGTTTTCATTATACGGGTAGCTTGGATAAAAACGGTCACTTCACAGTGAAATGTTTTCGTTTGTAGTTAAACTCTCGCCATAATTAGCGCCATTTCGTTGTCTAGCTACTTTTTTGTATGTTTTATAGTTACGTCCCTTTGACAGTTCGTTGTTTTCTCTCTTTTTATTTTCTTTTTTTTTTTGTTTGTTTTGGAATCGATACACATTATAATATATCCCTATGCTTTCCACGTAATATACTATTATATAGTGCAATTAAACTTTATATCAAACTTGGATCGAAACTGTATATAATAATAATATCCTTTCTTGACTAATATGTTTGTTGGTCTCCTCAAGTCCTATTAGAACATACAGTTGGCTCAATTGGCCCAAAGTATACATTCCACACTTTGGTGGGCCGTTATTGTGATTGAGTTTGGGTATCTTACCCTTTTCAAAAAATATTTTTGACAAATAATATGTTTCACAGATCTATTTGATACATTTACCAATAATGTCTCATGTTTATGTTTATTCGTTATTTCTAGATTTAACATTTATTTAAATGAGTAGCCCTATTGTGAATTTATATTATTGTTTTTGTACTTTCATTAATTTATATGTAGGATTTCTATTCTTTTGTGTATGTAATTTCATATGTGCAATTTCTGGTTCTTTTGTCCCGTACATGGACCTTCAAAACCTTTTTTTTTTTAAAATTAAGACGCCATATTGGTTCTAAATATATGTATCTGTATCTGTATGTTAACGTCGTAGATTCCCTTTTGGGCTATTATGTGATGGGGTGGTCTGCGCGGATCTATTCGCGCTGACTGAGAATCTTCAATTTGAAGTCCTCAGTTTTATTGACGCACACTATTGAATCTTCAAGATGGTTCCAATCTATTGCTGTGCATACACATAATGATTTTCTATATTGTTCAGTTTTGCTAGGTGGTACCACTACTGATCTTTGATTGTTTCTCACTTGATTATCTATGATATTTTTGGTAGCACAGTTTTTGGTGGCTCTGATTTGCCTTTTTGGGCGTTGAAATGTAATCAGATCGTCTGGACGAAGCGCCGGTATCTGCCCCTCAACCACTTTGAAATAGAAAATTAGCCGTTGTTGTTGGCGTCTGGTTTGTAGTGATGGTAATTCGAGGTCCTTAAGCATCTTAGTAAGGCACCCCTCTTCTCTTGATTTATAATCCTTTGTAATAATTCTAGCACCTCTTCTTTGTATGGCTTCTAATTTGTTAATTTCTTTTTGGGTGTAAGGATCCCATATTATTGCACCATATTCCATGATGGATCTTACAAGTGCTATGTATGCGGTCTTGCGGCATTCCCTAGGGCAATGTTGTATGTTTCGCCTGAGGAATCCGAGTGTGGAGCTTGCTTTGTTACAGACGTTGGTAATTTGCTCTTTCATTTAAGGTCTTCCTGTATTTGTAAGCCAAGATACGGATTTGATGATACATGTTCCAGTATGTGGTCATTTAAACTGTAAAACTGGTGACTTTCCTTTTTAAGGCTTAAGATGTAACATTTTTAGCATTGAAGCGCATATCCCAGTCGGCTGCCCTTTTTTCTAGTGATTTGAGGTTTTCCTGTAGTTTATTATGATCCTTTTTGGCTTTTTATCTCCCTGTATAATAGGCAGTCATCAGGAAATAGTCTGACTGATGAATTGACTGCATCTGGAAAATCATTTATATGGCAAAGGAAGAGTATTGGTCCTAGCACTGTAACTTGGGGGACCCCGGATTCTACTGTTGCATCATTTGAATGTTCTCCTTATATTTGAACTCGCATTTTTCTCTCCGTGAGGAACGACGTCAGCCATTTGTGAACGTTTCTTCGGATTCCATATTGGTGGATTTTATGCAGGAGTCGATCATGTGCGACAGTATCAAATGCTTTGGAAAAATCCAGAACCGCAATGTCTACCTGATTTCCTTTGTCATATGATTGTAACATATCGTGGATTGTAATGGCAAGTTGAGTTTCGCATGAATATCCGGATCTAAAACCATGGTTTAATGTTATTAGTACTAGTGTTTGAGCATGTGGCGGCATATAATATGTTCAAGTAACTTACATGGTACGGATGTAAGTGATACCGGTCTATAATTTTCTGCTGAATGTCTGTCCCCCTTTTTAAAGATGCATGAGATGTTTGCATTTCTCCAGTCCTCGGGTAGGTTGCCGCTGTCTAGTGATAGTTGGAAAATTGATGTAAATACTGGAGCCAGTTGTTCGGCACATTGTATTAATATTCTATTCGGGATGTTATCTGGACCGGAAGCTTTGGATGTGTTGATGCTTAGTAGCGATTTTCACCCCTTCTGTTCTGATAGTAATTTGTTGGATCGGGTCTTTATTTCTGATGTTGGTGTCTGGTAGTGTATTATTTGTTCTTCTTGTAAAGACTGATGCGAATTGTTCTAGCCGGATTTGAGCCTTCTCTTTGCTGTCATTTACTAGTTGGCCTTGTTTTTGAGTGGTGCCAGGCCAATATTATCCTGTTTTTGTGATTTCACATATTTCCAGAAGGGTTTGGAATTATTTTTATTCATTCCTTCAATTATTGCATTGGTGATGTAAGACCATTCTGCTTTTCTGATTTCTCTCTTGCCTGTCTTTTGAAAATGGCGGTAGTTTGCCCATGATTTAGGTCTTTTAGCTTGATTATATAAATTTCGTTTCAGCATTTTTCTAATCTTATGGGTTATCCATGGTAGTCTGTTGTTGAATTTTACAAATTTCGATGGTATGTGCTTATCTAGGCTGGCGAATAGATGTTGTTTAAAAGTAAGCCATACTTCATTCACCTTTTCGTTGTTTTGTATTTTGTTTCTTATTAGGATAGCTAGTTTGTCTAGATCCTTATTCATGTCTTCCCAGTTTGCTCTTGACCAGATGTGGACTTTACGAGGGCTTGACTTGTGATAGTATGGTTTGATGTCGGTATCTGTTATGATGATAGCGTGGTCAGATATACCTGGTATATTTGTTGATGTTTTCACCATTGATGTGTTTGTGGTGAATACTAGGTCCAATATGTTGTTTTCACTAGTTGGTTCTTCATGGATTTGTGTGAGACCGGCTTGAGATGTAATGTCTATTAGTTGTTTTTGAGCTTCCGGGTCTGGAGCATCTTTCCTGATTGATAAGTTGTTCCAATCGATGTCTGGACTGTTGAAATCGCCAGCTAATATGATGTTACTCTTTTTGTTCTCTTCTGTGATTTTGTTGATTGATTTTTCTAGTTCTTCTAGTGATTTTTTATATCTGTGAGGCATGTATTATGAGCCAATTATTAGGTTTTGTGTAGATTAAATTTTATTTTAACCCACTCTATTTCACAGTTTGTTACATATTTTGGCTGTTCTGTACCAATGATGATGTTGTATACAAGAACGAATATTCCTCCTCCTAGTGTTCCTCTGTCGTTTCTAAATGACGTGTAGTTTTCAGGGAAGATCTCTTATGATTAAATAGCATCGTTTGATGGTTTTTCCCTGACTTTATTCCCTTCAGCCACGATTCAGTACCGATGATTATGTCTGGTTGTGTATATGATACTGTAGTTTTAAATTCTGCAGCTTTGTCTTTGATGCTTCTACAGTTGACCGTCATGATTCTAAGGTTTCTTTTATTACAGATATTGAATGGTTGTACATGTGTTGAGTCCTTAGTATATTCTTTAGTTTTGTTCGTGACAGGTGAGTTTTTTGTTGTTGTCGATTTTGTCTTTGTACTGCTTGTTTTAGTGGACTAAATGATGATGTAAATGAGTCCATATAACTTAGTTCTGTTGTTAGAGGTTCATAATAGCTCTCATTTTCTATCTCATATGCATGGTAAGTGAAGGATGATACATTAAGGCTGTCGGATTTGCAACACATCCATTACACATTTGACCTTTGAAGTAGTTCATAGTCTCTAGTGCATAATTAGATACACGAACGATGGTGCCATATACAACAGTCATTACATACTCCCTCGTTGGACCATGTCACCGGTCTTTCACACAGGCCACACGGAAAGATGTTTGTTGTTTTTGGACCTGGGTTCGCTTCAATGTCTTCTGATAAGATGATAATAAGTAATAATGTTATTGTTTTCGGTTTTGCATGGATTGGTAATGGTAATGGCTTTCTACCGCTATGATTTAATTTGCAGTTGAGTAGGTTGACTAGCTTCTGCTGTGCTGACCATAGTTCCGAGTTCCTGATGTGCAGGGATAATGTGATGGCTAGGAAAATTAGCAGTGTGTACTCCATCTTGTGCTGTTTTATTGTTGCAATATAGCAAGGGAAATCCTTTCTTATTGCTGATTACTAATGACAATGTACCAAGGGAGATCCTTAATGATTGTGTAATAAGTGGTGGACCAGTCTAGCAAGGTAAATCCTTACTGATTGGTTTAAATTAAAGTTCTGTGTTCTACAAGTATAGCCAGGGGTATCCTTACTGATTTGTTTCCCAACAGTTGTTTACTACATGTTGTGTAATTTTCCTAAGCCAAACCTTGGCTAATAGTGACCCTGGGTGGATCCCGTCAAGGTACAACCAAAAGCTAAATGTTTTTCTTGTTGCTGATGTTCTGGTCTTTTTGTTCTTTATTGTTTTTGAATTGTGGATGATATCAGTTGTAAACAAAGGTGAATGAGTATATTCTTCTTTATTTAGACCTCTAATCTTTTCATTCAGTTTGTATACTTGTTGTTCTAGTTTTTGATCTTGTTCCTTAGTCTTCTGGTGATTTACGACCTCTGTCTTTATTAAATTCAACGATAGAATAGACTGGTGTATCCAGAAAGGTAACTTTACAACCAGGGTATTTTTTAACAAGTTCTTTGATCTTGGTTAAATATTTTGCTGCATTGTCTATAGCACTGTCAGTCTCTGATGTCAAGGCTATATATTTTTTTTATTTTTTGTCGCGAGGTCGCAGGAATCATACCATACAAAGAGCCAGATTTGACCGTGTTTCCTGATTTTGGCTTTAAAGTGGCCCTTCAACCAATTGTACCCTTTTTGAGTTGTTTCTCTCGACTTTGACCACCATTTCAGGTTTGTTTCATTTGGTGTGCTGACCTTTTTCTTTAACCTCTTTCCTTTACTATCGGAAAGTACGACTGGGGTATGCGTTCTTTCTCCCGATGGTGCCGGAATTTGACGCTCCAGTTGCTTAAGCAGTTTGGTTTTGGACATAAATGATGGTTGTTGTAGTATGTGTCGATCCGCAGATTGCTAAGATGGCGGCTTTATGGGTGGATGATATTGGCTAGATTTTCAAGTGGTATATTGGGACAGATACACGGCTTGATCCGTCGTATCTCCTACATATATCTTCTTTGATCTTCAAATTTATAGATTATCGTGTAAAACTTTACAGATGGTTCCCTAAATTTAGGATTTAACGCGATTTTAATTCACATTTTCTTCTCCAGAATTTTCACAACTTCTCTTACGCGCATGCGCAGACCACATTATTTAAATAGACATTGCTTTAAGTCCTTCGGTGGGACGAAATTTTTGTCATTCAACGAAGTGTTTAATTCATTATCACTTTATTTTGTGTACTTGGTGTTGTTTTACAAACCATTTTAGACGTTTATAATTTTATTTCACTTGCATAGTATCGTTATACCCTAACGATCCAGCACCCGGTAAGATTGATCGTTGATTGGTTTGTCAGACGTTGTATATACCCGGTAAGATTGATCGTTGACTGGTTTTTCAGACGTTGTATATATATATATTACCCGGTAAGATTGATCGTTGACTGGTTTTTCAGACGTTGTATATATATATTACCCGGTAAGATTGATCGTTGACTGGTTTTTCAGACGTTGTATATATATATATATTAACTAATTGATGAATTTGTTTACCAAAAATTAAGAACAAAATAACGTTGTAACTCTCTGATGTGGTGTGTTCATTCGTGAGCTACTTCATTATTTTGTCATTCGTGAGATATATAGGATATTGAAACTCGTCAATTCTTTATAGTATAATTATTTCACTTGGTGAAATACCTGTTTTTATTTCACTCGGTAGTTATGCAATAATACTAGTTAGTTTACCTTGTAGAAAATGTATTACTGTGTCCACCTCAGCGTATCCAATTGGTCCGATATTATCGTGTCCAATAGGTCCGCTATTATTGTATCCAGCTGGTCCGATATTGTTACTATTGCCCTTTCGTTTTCTATGACTACACTGTGGTTCACAGGCACGTGATAAATCGTTTATGTGACAAAATGTAGCATTACAGTGGACATACATGGCGTTAGGATGATCAGCATATTCAAAATCTTGGAAATAAAATCTGGTCTCATGGGTTGACTGTGACGTTATAGCTGCGTCCGGATCTACAGAACACCTGAAATATAAAGGAACAAATATTTTTAAAATTACACCAAAAAATAGAAAATACAAAAAAAACAACAACAAACCCAAAGACAGGCAACGGAAATAAAAATAGCGCATTCAGTTGTTTTTGATTATGTCCCTCTGTGCATATCTCCTGATACCAAATCAACAAAAATAACCGAGAAAAGTTTGAAAAATTCAAAGAGACAATCAGTAGTCATAAATTTTAGGAGGGCAGTCTTTGAAAGTACCATAAGAACAAGGACAGCCAATACAATGACGAAAAGATAAAGCAGTATATTCTATGGTTAATAAATCACTACACAAAAATGTAAAGCATTTAGCAACCCGCTGCAAGCCAGGGATGAACACAGCTGTTCCTGAAGAACAACAGTTCCTGCTCCACGAGTAGTACCATAGTGTGCTATTAGAAGACCAGCTTGACACATCTGATCATATATATATTAAACTATAGTTATATTAAAATATAGTTATATCCAAATACAACTAAGCATATTGGTCTGGTGGCAAGAGGATATTATCGTCATAACAGTGAAATATAACTTGTTCTCGCCATGATACGGTTGACAATTGGGTCATTAGCGTTATGATCACTCACACAAGATTATAGCGTTCTTTAACACACTATTGTTCGGCCGGATATTTGTAAGACCTGGCATTTTATCAATAGGTGGACAATACTTACACATGACCCCCATTCATTTCATTAAGATTGGAGGTTTGGGTTTCTGAAACTATTGTAAACCCGTCAAGCTAGGTAATTATGCAAGTCATGTATACGTGTGCTAGATATGTCGGTGTTGCCTATTTGTACGTTTTCCTGAGGGACAGTAATGGCCGTGATAATATGATAGTTGGATTTACCACTGATGTTATGAGTTCGATCAGAGCAAGTGTACAACATTATGTGATAATGTTAATCAGTGACTTGCGACAGGTCGGTGGTTTTCGCCGAGTTCACCAATAAAACTGACCGCCACGATATAACTGAAATATGGTTGAAGGTGGCGTTAAACACCATCAAACTAAAACAAAAAGAAGCTATTTATTGATTGAATCTTGGAACTATTCAAACAGTTAGGTATTTTTCGTTTTTCGTTTTATCTTTCACTCATAATTTTTAAAACACATTAAGAAGGACGCATTTCGAAAACAGTCTGCAATCAGTTGATGGTTGGTTGGTTGGTTTATGGTCTCTAACGTCACTTTCAATAATATTGCAGCTATATCCTGGCGGTCAGCTTTATAGGTTGAGGAAATCGGAGGAACAGGAGAAAACCATCAACCGTCGTAAGTTACTGACAAACTTTAATGTTGGATTGAGTACACCTCGCTATGAAGGGGGTTCGAACTCACAGCCTTAGTGGTGATAAGCACTGATTGCATAGGAAGTTTGAAATCCGACTACCAGATTATCACGGCCACTATGGCCCCTTCAATCAGTTGAAATATCATATCTAGAATCTTACCCATTTTTTATCAGATAGTACAAATATATGTCACCAGACGACTCCGTTGGCTTTGTATAACAATCCGACAAGCGCATCTTGACGTCATAATCGTGAATATGAGTTTGAACTTTGACATAAACGTTATCACCAATCATATACGACGGTGGGTAGCCACTGAATTCATGCTGATATGTAGAATCGTTGTAAAACTTTACTTCTACAGCTAAATGTCCCGTCCCTGCTAGGTGATTTTGGTTGGTATTGTTGTGTCCGTTTTCGGTCATAAGCATATCACATTCCACATTGACCTTGAATCTGTACTCACGGACAATGGAATGGTTTACTGGATCATGGACTGAGTACACAAGGGTATTATAATATATAACAGAATCTCTGGATGTCTAGAATAAACAAAAATCAATTTATATTCATCCATTTTGTATGCACATTTTCTATTTAAAAAGTCAGATGAATACTACTAATCTCATATAAGAAGCAGGAACTGTTTACCCTTCACGAACATCTGCGTACATCCCAGTTGTTAATTTTTGTTTTTTGTTGTTGTTTTTTTTTTGGAAGGGGTCCGTGTTATTTGTTAACTGTTTTGTGTTGTCCTACTATGTGTTTTTTTTTAGGTTCTGAGTTTTGTGTTTTGATGCCCTTTGTGATTTTTGTATAACAACGATGTTCGGTTTGTAGAAGAGGTAATGATTCACTTACGCTATGTGTGCACATATATTGTGTTGTGTTGTTATTTTGCTTTTGTTTGTCCTATGTATCCAATCTTTCCAGTTTCTCTAGCTTGTCATTTTTTTGATTTCCCCTTCGGTATTCTCTAGCGATTATCACGTTAACGATAAAACATATATGGTATATGATTGCAACATACACTAAATCAAAAATAATGTTGTGCCTATCCCCAGCCAGGAGCTATGAACGGTGCTTGAGTTATTTGATTTGTTTATTTTACTATTTTGTATGTTTTCTTGCAATTTATTGATACATTTTAGACAGAATATGGTATATCGTGAGCTCCATAGTGATTAGTGTGCTCGTCACGAATACTGAATAACGTGGGCTGCAGCGACTGTCGGATCAATCTAAAGACTATTAAAACAGTATTTTCATGTTTCCCCGCTAATCATGCAACATTAAGGAGTACGATCAAATACTTGTAGGCTAGGAATCAGGATAAGGTGTCGGAATGAAATGACATTTTCACCTTTGTAGTGTTGCTTCAAGAAGTTGCATTTTGAAATTTAGCTTAGTGTGTTGGTTTAGCATATCAACATCATAATCTCAGCAAGACTCACTTCCCGTCATGATATAAATGTGCATTGCACGACCATGCTTCCTTACAATGGAATTCATACTTACAGTTGTATTTGTTTTGCAGGTAGTGTATTCCTCATTGAAGATAAGATAAACTCCGGAACGATATTCGGTACAATTGTCGGATCCCAAGTAAATATCGCTGTCTTTGAAATCAGTATATTTCTTTTCCAAGGGAGGTAATCTTATTTTTATATACCAGTTACTTTCCTGACAATTC
>MJUT01029435.1:0-12394 GCA_002080005.1 Gigantidas platifrons | reverse complement strand
ACAATGTAGCAAGGGAGATCCTTACTGATTGTGTAATAAGTGGCGGACCAGTCTAGCAAGGGAAATCCTTACTGATTGGTTTAAATTAAAGTTCTGTGTTATACAAGTATAGCAAGGGATATCCTTACTGATTTGTTTCCCTACAGTTGTTTACTGCATGTTGCGTAATTTTCCTAAGCCAAACCTTGGCTAATAGTGACCCTGTGTGGATCCCGTCAAGGCACAGCCAAAAGCTAAATGTTTTTCTTGTTGTTGATGTTCTGGTCTTTTTGTTCTTTATTGTTTTTGACTTGTGGATGATATCAGTTGTAAATAAAGGTGAATGAGTATATTCTTCTTTATTTAGACCTCTAATATTTTCATTCAGTTTGTATACTTGTTGTTCTACTTTTTGATCTTGTTCCTTAAAGTCATCTGGTGATTTATGACCTATGTCTTTATTAAAATAGACTGGTGTTTCCAGAAAGGTAACTTTACAACCAGGGTATGGTTTAACAAGTTCTTTGATCTTGGTTAAATATGTTGCTGCATTGTCTATAGCACTGTCAGTCTCTGATGTCAAGGCTATATATATTTTTTTTTTTGTCGTGAGGTCGCAGGTATCATACCATACATAGAGCCAGATTTGACCGTGTGTCCTGTTTTTGGCTTTAGAGTGGCCCTTCAACCAATTGTACCCTTTTTGAGTTGTTTCTCCCGACTTTGACCACCATTTCAGGTTTGTTTCATTTGGTGTGCTGACCTTTTTCTCTAACCTATTTCCTTTACTATCGGAGAGTACGACTGGGGTATGCGTTCTTTCTCCCGATGGTGCCGGAATTTGACGCTCCAGTTGCTTAAGTAGTTTGGTTTTGGACATAAATGATGGCTGTTGTAGTATGTGTCGATCCGCAGATTGTTAAAATGGCGGCTTTATGGGAGGATGATATTGGCTAGATTTTCAAGTGGTATATTGGGACATATACACGGCTTGATCCGTCGTATCTCCTAAATAGCTCTTCTTTGATCTTCAAATTTATAGATTATCGTGTAAAACTTTACAGATGGTTTCCTAAATTTAGGATTTAACGCGATTTTAATTCACATTTTCTTCTCTAGAATTTTCACAACTTCTCTTACGCGCATGCGCAGACCACATTATTTAAATAGACATTGATTTAAGTCCCTCGGTGGGACGAAATTTTTGTCATTCAACGAAGTGCTTAATTCTTTATCACTTTGTTTTGTGTACTTGGTGTTGTTTTACAAACCATTTTAGACGTTTATAATTTTATTTCACTTGCATAGTATCGTTATACCCTAGCGATCCAGCACCCGGTAAGATTGATCGTTGACTGCTTTTTCAGACGTTGTGTATATATATACAACGTCTGAAAAACCAGTCAACGACCAATCTTACCGGGTGCTTATATATAATACTTTAACTAATTGATGAATTTGTTTATCCAAAATTAAGAACAAAATAACGTTGTAACTCTCTGATGTGGTGTGTTCATTCGTGAGCTACTTCATTATTTTGTCATTCGTGACATATTTTGGATATTGAAACTCGTCAATTCTTAATAGTATAATTATTTCACTTGGTGAAATACCTGTTTTTATTTCACTCGGTAGCTATGCAATAATAATAGTTAGTTTACCTTGTAGAAAATGTATTACTGTGTCCACCTCAGCGTATCCAATTGGTCCGATATTATCGTGTCCAATTGGTCCGCTATTGTTGTATCCAGCTGGTCCGATATTGTTACTATTGCCCTTTCGTTTTCTATGACTACACTGTGGTTCACAGGCACGTGAGTGATCGTTTATGTGACAAAATGTAGCATTACAGTGGACATACATGGCTTTAGGATGATGAGCATAATCAAAATCTTGGAAATAAAATCTGGTCTCATGGGTTGACTGTGACGTTATAGCTGCGTCCGGATCTACAGAACACCTGAAATTTAAAGGAACAAATATTTTAAAAATTACACCAAAAAATAGAAAATACAAAAAAACAACAACAAACCCAAAGACAGGCAACGAAAATAAAAAAAGCGCATTCAGTTGTTTTTGATTAGGTCCCTCTGTGCATATCTCCTGTTACCAAATCAACCAAAATAACCGAGAAAAGTTTGAAAAATTCACAGAGACAATCAGTAGTCATACATTTTAGGAGGGCAGTCTTTGAAAGAACCATAAGAACCATCATTTGCCGTAAGGACAGCCAATACAATGACGAAAAGAGAAAGCAGTATATTCTATGGTTTATTAATCACTACACAAAAATGTAAAGCATTTAGCAACCCGCTGCAAGCCAGAAAAGAACAAAAGTTCCTGAAGAACAATAGTTCCTGCTCCACTGGTAGTACCATAGTGTGTTATTAGAAGACCAGCTTGACACATCTGATCATATATATATATTTAACTATAGTTATATTAAAATATGGTTATATCCAAATACAACTAAGCATATTGGTCTGGTGGCAAGAGGATATTATCTTCATAACAGTGAAATATAACTTGTTCTCGCCATGATACGGTTGACAATTGGGTCATTAGCGTTATGATCACTCACGCAAGATTAGAGCGTTCTTTAACACAATATTGTTCGGCCGGATATTTGTAAGACTTTACCAATAGGTGGACAATACTTACACATGACCCCCATTCATTTCATTAGGATTGGAGGTTTGGGTTTCTGACACTACTGTAAACCCGTCAAGCTAGGTAATTAAGCAAGTCATGTATATGTGTGCTAGATATGTCGGTGTTTCCTATTTGTACGTTTTCCTGAGGGACAGTAATGGCCGTGATCATATGATAGTTGGATTTACCACTGATGTTATGAGTTCGAATCTCGATCAGAGCAAGTGTACAACATTATGTGATAATGTTGATCAGTGACTTGCGACAGGTCGGTGGTTTTCGCCGAGTCCACCAATAAAACTGACCGCCACGATATAACTGAAATATGGTTGAAGGTGGCGTTAAACACCATCAAACTAAAACAAAAAGAAGCGATTTATTGATTGAATCTTGGAAATATTCAAACAGTTAGGTATTTTTCGTTTTTCGTTTTATCTTTCACTCATAATTTTTAAAACACATTAAGAAGGACATCACTTTCAATAATATTGCAGCTATATCCTGGCGGTCAGCTTTATAGGTTGAGGAAATCGGAGGAACAAGAGAAAACCATCAACCTTCGTAAGTTACTGACAAACTTTAATGTTGTATCGAGTACACCTCGCTATGAATGGGGTTCGAACTCACAACCTTAGTGGTAATAAGCACTGATTGCATAGGTAGTTTGAAATCCGACTACCAGATTATCACGACCACTACGACCCCTTCAATCATATCTAGAATCTTACCCATTTTTTATCAGATAGTACAAATATATGTCACCAGACGACTCAGTTGGCTTTGTATAACAATCCGACAAGCGCATCTTGACGTCATAATCGTGAATATGAGTTTGAACTTGGACATAAACGTTATGACCAATCATATACGACGGTGGGTAGCCACTGAATTCATACTGATATGTAGAATCGTTGTAAAACTTTACTTCTACAGCTAAATGTCCCGTCCCTGCTACGTGATTTTGGTTGGTATTGTTGTGTCCGTTTTCGGTCATAAGCATATCACATTCCACATTGACCTTGAATCTGTACTCACGGACAATGGAATGGTTTACTGGATCATGGACTGAGTACACAAGGGTAGTATAATATATAACAGAATCTATGGATGTCTAGAATAAACAAAAATCAATTTATATTCATCCATTTTGTACGCACATTTTCTATTTAAAAAGTCAGATGAATACTACTAGTGTCATGTAAGAAGCAGGAACTGTTTACCCTTCACGAACATCTGCGTTCATCCCAGTTGTTATTTTTTGTTTTTTGTTGTTTTTTTTTTGGAAGGGGTCCGTGTTTTTTTTTACTGTTATGTGTTGTCCTACTATGTGTTTTTTACGTTCTGAGATCTGTGTTTTGATGCCCTTTGTGATTTTTGTATAACAACGATGTTCGGTTTGTATTTAACCCCAGTTGTTTGTAGAAGAGGTAATACTTTACTTACGCTATGTGTGCACAACATATATTGTGCTGTGTTGTTGTTTTGCTTTTGTTTGTCCTATGTATCCAATCTTCCCAGTTTCTCTAGCTTGTCATTTTTTTTATTTCCTCTTCGGTATTCTCTATCGATTATCACGTTAACGATAAAACATACATGGTATATGATTGCAACATACATTAAATCAAAAATAATGTTGTGCCTATCTGCAGCCAGGAGCTATGAAAGGTGCTTGAGTTATTTGATTTGTTTATTTTACTATTTTGTATGTTTTCTTGCAATTTATTGATACATTTTAGACAGAATATGGTATATCGTGAGCTCCATAGTGATTAGTGTGCTCGTCACGAATACTGAATATCGTGGGCTGCAGCGACTGTCGGATCAATCAAAAGACTATTAAATCAGTATTTTCATGTTTCCCCGCTAATCATGCAACATTAAGGAGTATGAGCAAATACTGGTAGGCTAGGAATCAGGATAAGGTGTCGGAATGAAATGACATTTTCACCTTTGTAGTGTTGCTTCAAGAAGTTGCATTTTGAAATTTAGTTTAGTGTGTTGGTTTAACATATCAACATCATAATCTCAGCAAGACTCACTTCCCGTCATGATATAAATGAGCATTGCACGACCATGCTTCCTTACAATGGAATTCATACTTACAGTTGTATTTGTTTTGCAGGTAGTATATTCCTCATTGAAGATAAGATAAACTCCGGAACGATATCCGGTACAATTGTCGGATCCCAAGTAAATATCGCTGTCTTTGAAATCAGTATATTTCTTTTCCAAGGGAGGTAATCTTATTTTTATATACCAGTTACTTTCCTGACAATTCGCGCTGACGTACCTTGCGTCTGTATTGTCTAAGAATGTAAAAAAGTTAAAACGTTTTTTTCAGTAAATGAAAATTGTATTATCACATAATCCTATGAGTCACCACACGAAGGATATGTTTCTGACAAATGTAACACATATGATAGATACTTGAGCTGATACCAACTTCTAGTGAAGCAGAATCCGCTTGCCCTTCCTGAGCACACGAATTCACTCCGGTTTTCTAGTGGGGCTCGTATTTATCGATCATTAGTTTGGTGTGTATGTTTTGTAGATCGTTGTTTTTATTTTTTTTTTTTTTAATGAATTTCTTTTATTGGCAAAAACATCATATTTTACAATTAAATAATCATCTCATGTTTACATCAAATTATGTAAATACATATATATACAGAAAGAGGATAGATAGATTCTTGTACTAATAGTTTACTCTAAATATTCATTCTTATGCTTATGGAGTGACAAGAAAAATAAACAATACAGAAAACAAAACAAGTATCAATAGATCATAGCCATGGCAGTATGGGGAGGGAAAAATTGAAGTAGTTGAACAAATATATAATGTTGTTATAAAATTGGTGCCCAGGGACTCCAACAGGTGTTTGCCTTTTCATATGATTTATTTTTATAATATGTTTTTTTCAATAACAAGGTTTTCTTTTAAATAGTTTTGTAATGCTTTTACATGAACCTGCTGAGTATTTAATTTTGTTCTGTATATATAAAACTTAGTGAGCAGAATTATTAAATTTCTCAAATAGTTTTTTTTTTATTTGTCTGATATTCCAAATAAAATTATAGTCAAATTTAATGGCAGTTCTATTTCAGTTTTTTCAAAGATCCAGTTATTTAAGTCTTCCCAAAGTTTAGATGTTTTATTACATGACCAAAATATATGTTCAATTGTTTCTACTTCTTCTAAACAGAAACTACATTTATCATTTGGTTTTTGATTTATTTTATACAATAAACTATTTGTACCTAGAATTCTGTGAATGATTCTATATTGAAACCACTGTAGTTTTGAACTTTTTGTTGTAATGAAAGGCAAATGATAAATTTCTTTCCAATTTAAAATTACCTTTAGAGCTTCCGTCCATTTTTCTTCACATTTTACTGTTATTGAATTTGAATTTAAAATATAGTACATGTCTTTAGATCCTTTTTGAGATTTCATAAAAATGTTAATGATGTTTGGAATTAGTGGTCCATTTAGTTTTTCTAAGTCATTAATAGGTATATTTGATTTTTTAATGTAAATACTTATTGCTGTAATAACACCATGATAAGCAAGAAAGTTTGTTTGTATATTATAGGTGTCCTGAAACTTTTGAAATGACATTATTTTTCCAGTTTCATCCAACAAATCATTTATCATGTAAACACCCCTTTTTGCCCAATCATTATACAAAACTGTTTGATATCCCACCTTAATGTTTTCATTATTCCAAATGTTACAAGTATTTATATTTAATTGGTCTATTTGTAATTTTAATTGCAGTTCTCTCCATGTATTGGAAACTTCTTCCCAAAAAGGATTTTTTAGTTGTTTTTTTATGCCCTGAGTTTAATAGCTGTGTAATATCTATTTTTTCAGAAGATAACAATAATTTTGTTATCTTAAGATCTTTTTTTATGATTCTTCTAATCCAGCTTAATTTTAATCCTTTTATATACATTTTGATATTTAACATTTTTAAACCACCCATATCATAGTTTTGAGATAAAACCTCTCTTTTTATTTTGTCTGGTTTATTATCCCAAATAAAGGAGTATATCTTAGAAACTAATTGATTAATTATTTTTTCTTTTGGACTAGGTATAGTAAGAAACAAATGATTTAGTTTTGAGATTATCAGGGATTTAATTATTGTTATTTTACCAATTGGTGTTAGGATTTGCTTGGACCATATCTGCAAGGTATTTTCAATTTCTTTCAGCTTAGGGGTATAATTAAATTTTTCAATTTCATCAATATTGACAGAAAAATGTAAACCTAATAATGTAAACCTGGTGAAGCCCCATTCCAATCCCCACTTGACACACATGGTATCTGAACTATATCTTTTCTTCCCTATCCATACCACCTTTGTTTTTTCTATATTAATTTTGAGACCAGAAAGTTCAGCATATTTCTGTAATGTTCGAAGAGATGCATCCAAAGATTTTGGGGATCCATCAAGTATTAATGATGTGTCATCTGCATATTGGGATATCACATATTCAGTATCATCTATTGTAATACCCTTAATATCTCTATTATGTCGAACTAAAATTCCTAATATTTCGGCACAGAGAAGAAATATATAAGGTGATAAGGAATCCCCTTGTCTACAGCCTCTTTGAATGGTGAAAATGTCTGAGAGACAACAGTTTTGAGTAACTGCAGACGTAATATTGGTATAAAAAGTTTTAGCCCATTGTTTGATGGAAAAACCAAAATTAAAGAAATCTAAAACATTTTCAATAAACATCCATGAAATAGAGTCAAAAGCTTTTTCAAAATCTATGAGGAGGAGAATCCCCGGTATGTCCTGCTCTTCCGTGAAATGTAGAATATCATATATAAGACGAGTATTTTCCCCAATATATCTCCCTGGAATGAAGCCTGTTTGGTCATTACTTATAAGAATTGGTAGAACTGATTTAATCCGTTCAGCAATACAGCTAGAAGCTAGTTTATATACAGTATTTAGAAGACTGATTGGTCTCCAGTTTTTCATATATTGTCTTGGTTTGTCCCCCTTCGGAATACAAGTTATAATGCCTTGCTTTTGTGTAATTGATAATTGACCAGTTTTATACCCATAATTTATAGACCGAAAAACAAATTTCCCCAAATTATTCCAAAAGAATTTAAAGAATTCACTGGTAAAACCATCTGATCCAGGACTTTTTTTCATTTTTCATTCTCTTTATACTAGCTGTTAATTCTGCATAAGTTATTTCACCTTCTAAATTGTCTTTAATTTCATCAGATAATGTTGGGATGTCAGTAAATGGAATTTCATTTTTCAGATTTATGTTACTTACAGTATCTCTTTTTGAATATAGGTTTTCATAATAAGTCTTGGCTTCTTGTAAAATTTGTTTCTGATCAGTTATTACATTTCCAGATTCATTAACAAGTTTAGGAATAGTTTTGTTTGCAAAATTTTTTGTCTCTAGATTTATAAAAAAAATTGATGGCTTTTCTCCCTCTTCAACCCACTGCATTTTTGATCTGATATAATAACCTCGCAATTTTTCCTGTCTCAAAATTCTTAGATCAGATTTCTTTTTGTCAATCAAATCAAAATGTTCTGTTGTGTGTAATTCATTTTCTAATTTCATTATATCTTCTACCAAACAGTTTTCTAATTTATTTTTTTCTTTTTTCCGATATGATGCGTATGAAATAGTTTTACCTCTTATTTCGGTCAATAATGTTTCAAAAAATAGTTGATCGTTTATTGTAAAGTGAATCTCTAGATCATCTATCTCACTAAGAGTGCTTCTGTCATAAACTAATGCAGCATACTGTTCTTTAGTTTTTTTAATAGTTTCTTTGACAGTTTCAACATAATCCATCTCATATAAAAGTGAATTGTTAAATTTCCATAATCCCCTACCAAGTATAAAATCATTAAGTTTCAATTGTAAAATTATTGGGCAGTGATCAGACCTATAGCTATTTATTATTTTAACATCATGAACTTGGTGATTAAAACTTTGAGATATCAGAAAGAAATCTAGTCTTGCCTGTTTTAAAGGAGTGCGTTTTCTCCATGTATATCTTTTAAGATCAGGATAAAGTTCTCTAAACGGATCTGTTAAATTATATATTTCCATCATATCCAAAACTTTATCTTTTGCTTTTGGGTTATTAATACCAACATAATTATATGTATCTAACCTTTGATTTTGAACTAAATTATAATCTTCTGTTAGTATGATGGACTGATTATTAAAATATTCAATAGTTTCACTAACTTTATTGTAAAATAAAGGGGTATCATTATTTGGGCCATATATATTTATTAGGGTTATTTTTTTACCTTCAATCTCAATGTCAACTCCCAATAGATTCCCACCATCATCCTTTTTTATATTTAATATTTTATATTCAAAGTTATTACTTAATAATATTGCAACACCTCTTTGATTTGATGCAAATGAATTAAATATGCATTCTCCTCCCCATTGATTTCTTATAGCGGTTTCATCATTTTTAATAAAATGGGTATCTTGCAAGCAATATATATTGCAGTTTTTGGATTTCAGGTAGTCGAATACATCTCTTCGTTTTTCAACAGAGTTTAGACCTTGGCAGTTGTAAGAGACAATCTGTAAGATATTATTCTTCATATTTCATAATCTTGTAAACTAAGCAACTTTAAATCAAAAGTAAAAAACCTTCTTAAGTTGTCTCTCACATCTGCCCTGTTTACAATAACAACATATGTGAAAAAATTTACCTGTTCATTTCTGGTCTCAGCCTCATTTCTGTTAAACAAGTCCTTTATTACTAAGTGTAAACATAAATAATATTCAAATATTTTGCCAATAATATCAATAAAATAGAAACAAATAATGTTTGCAGACCAAACAATAAAAAGAAAATGATTTTTCCACCCAGTTAAATTAATAAAGAGTATGATGTAGGGGAGATAACTCGATTTTGTATCCAGTTTTCTATATTTTTTTATGAAAAAGAACTGATTTTGGGATTATAAACTTTTCAGCAATTATATCATGCTCTGAGAATATCCGTAATAATAGATATTTGTATAACTTAATAGACACAATGTAACATACAAATCTACTCAATCAATTTATAACTAGCAATAGTTTAGTTAATATATAGATACACATCAAAACCCACACCAACTACATGTATAATAATAAACACAAATAAACATACGAAAACTGTAATCTAACAAAAACAAAATTTTTTGCAAGCTGAAAGTATACATAAAGAAAAACTAAAGCTATAGTGAACAGTAAGAAAAAGAAAAGGCACAAGTAAACATACAGAGCTACTCTAACTATTTTGCAGGCTGAGTGCAAATAAAAAATAAAAGAAAATAAAAAAAAACAGTAAACATAAATAAACACAAATAAATAATACATAGCTGCTCTAACAATTTTGCAAGCTGAAAACCAATATATAAATAAACATACAAAGCTACTTTAGCAAGTTTTTGCAAGCTGTAAGCAAATAATATAAAAAGAAAAAAAAGGGTGGGGGGGTGGGGGAAGAGATGTAGCTATACTGAAAAGTAATCAAAATAAACACAAATCAACATACATACATTGTAGCTACTTTAACATTTTTGTTTTTATTTTCGTTGTTTATCTTTTTACCATTGGGTTGTCTGTCTTCCTGCGATATACGGACTCAGATAACCCTTTTGGTATCTTCAAACTCTTCTTGTATTAGGCATGTGGTAAGAAATCGATGGCCTAGGCACATCGATCATTCATATATCTATAGTGGTAAGTAATGAGTCAATAACTAACATCCGATTATGGACTCAAATACTGTTTATGTCAACCATGTTCAACACAACTCTGATCTAAAGGAGCGTCATAAAGATCGGAATTAAAATTTATATACATGTATATTGTTCTCTCTCGACGAGATTCTTACTCAAGCCTTTGATACACTGTAACGCCAATCGTGAATCCTTGCATATTTATAATAACCAACACAAATTATCTTCATACGTTACCTTGGTTACCAAGCACATGTGTCGTTTCATCATACCCATAAGTGGTGGCTAAATGTGTAAGAATAGATTTAAATATTAGATTTTATCACAGCATATAGTCAATCCTGTTAATGGGTCACATCTTTAAAGCAATCACATGCAATGAAAGGTCATCCTTTTCATTGCCTGTCATATGAATTGTTTTCTTTTAGGAAGTCACCTGCCCTATAATGTCACAAAAAGATATTCTGTTTCTTGTCCTGTCATAGAGAATGTTTCATATGAATTGAACTTCTATCAATCCGTTTTTTTTCTTTGACTCAAATGTGACCTCTTAATACAGGTGTGAGCATCAACACTACTGGTGTACTCTCATTATACAGTAAAACCTGTCTAACACAAACCCCTTTGGGACTGAATAATTTGCCCAGTTTAGACAGGTGCTTGGTTTTCACAGGTTCAAATTAGATAGACATTTAGTAGATGGGACTGTAAAGTCTGTCTAAATTAGGCAGGTTTTTGGCTTACTCAGGAGTTTGGTTTAGACAGGTTTCACTGTATATCAAATAAACGAAAAGTGCCGGTCAACCAGAATAGTTGACTTATGTGAGGTAGTTGTTGTTAGTTATACAATATGCGTAGATTTTCTGGAACACATTAATATGATATTTAACAATAATGTACATATACTGTGTTTATCATGCAACTGCCAGTTTGTTTGACAATAACTGAAAGAAGCGTCGTTCTAAACGTTTGCAATGTTGTCATTTGTGACGTCATCCTTATTATGTTACCGTTCTTTTATGTCGCTCTGCATGAATCAGGTACCAGAAATGCATTATAACTAAATACCACTGATGCTTACTTGACCTTACTTTACTACTACTCCATAATGCACCAATGTAAATAAACTATGTTTATGCGGTTTTATGCTATTGAATTTCATAAAACGACGCTTCGTAGAGAACCTGGTTTTCATTATCGGGCGTTGATTACTATTTTCGACCTTTTTCCAAAATAGCTGGTAGAGAACCCATCTATTAGTTTACATATATTGGTTGGTTGTAGTACTTACTATTCCGGAGCCATTAGTGAAGCAAATATTGCTCACCCTTCCGGAGCACTCGATTTCACTGCTGTTTTAATGGGGTTCATGTTTCTCAAACTTGTGTATGCTCTGCAGTATCTTGTGGATAATGTTTTGTTCTTTTGTTTTTTTTTATTTCATTTTGACCATTGTATTGTCTATCCTTCGACTTATTGCTTCTAATTGCTCATTTTGCATCCTCAAACTCTTCATACATACAGTCAGTTGTCCTTATAATAACCGATTATGGACAGATTACATATAGTTCGTATCTATTTTGTGTATAATACTCAAACAAGTCTGTCAGTTTGATATTGAATTGAAGCAATTATGTGCGTATTAGATACGAATCATTGTGGTAAAAGGTTATTTATGACTAGCAATTACGTACTTGCTTCTGTAGTTACATCTCCTTCTGAAATATAAACATATAATGCTAAAATTATGAAAAGAAAGTTCAAACAGCAAATATCAATATCAACAAACACACATGTATCTCTTACATGTACATGAACTCAGATGTATGTATTAGGCTAATACATGTAATATTAATGCATTTACTAGGTTTTCTATTTAGTTTTCCAATTATCTCCCTTGTTCAGTGTTTTCATTATTCTGCCACAAGGGAATACACGAGGACAGTTGTCATAAACTCTGCGGGAGGCAATTTTTTCGCACAAAGGTTACTCGATCTTTAGTTTTATAT
>MJUT01029430.1:235244-264457 GCA_002080005.1 Gigantidas platifrons | reverse complement strand
GTTTTTATACGGTATCAATTTCCAATTGTCCATTCCTCTACTAACAAGTCTAATTACCCATGATGCTCTCAGTGATGTAAAGTAACTTTCTATGTCTATCATATTTATACACCTCATTCTAAAATTACCTATCATAGTGTTTCTTTTAACCTTGTCTGGTTTACATTCCCATATGAATTTGAAGCATTTGTTTTCAATTTCCTTTCTATATTTTTATGGCTCGACACATGCACCAGCAACAAAAGTAAATATAGGTATGATAAACGCTTTAATAATTATAATTTTTCCAAGAATAGTTAAATTTCGTTTTCCCCAAGAGAAGAATAAAGTATTCATTTTATCTATTTTATTTTCCCAATTTCATTTTTTACACTCTTCTTTATTGTTACCAAAATATACACTCAATGCCTTAATGGGGTTTTCTGACCATTTAATGCACTCTATTTTAAGTTTTCCTACCCAAATTCCCTCAGTTTTATTTTTGTTCATTAATAATCCAGAAAAAGACCCAAGAGTTTCTATTTCATTAAATGCTAAAGAAATTTCTTCTTTAGATGTACAAAATAAAGTTGTGTCGTCAGCAAGTGATATTTTAATGCTATGAGTTTTTTTCGTCTATTTTTGTTTGAAATCCCTTATTATCTTTATTATTTTTAAGTCTTGAAGACATAACTTCCACTGACAAAACAAACAATAAAGGTGATAAAGGGGATCCTTGACGAATTCCTCTTGTATGTTTAAACATTTCTGAGACCCACCCGTTGTTCATCACACACGTTTGTATATCAGTGTACAATGTTTTTACCCAGTTAATGAAAGATTCATTGAATCCAAAATGTTTAAGAGTATTTATCATGAAATTCCATTCTAAAGAATCAAAAGNTTTTGTAAAGTCAACGGAAATTATAGCCCCCTCTATTTGATAAAAACATTCTTCACAAACGAGGCATGACGGAACAATAAAACAGAATATCTTGAAAGACAATTTCAGAAACCACATAGGACTACATCAGTATCGGAATAGGAAAGGCGAAACCAAGGGTCATACACAGACATTGTCATTTAATAGCTGATTTGTCGTATTATATATCCATGTGATGCTTTCTTGTTAATGCTTATTAGTTGAATAAATGTTGCAGTGAAAAACCAACAAAAGATTGATGCCTTTTTCTTTATGCCCTCTGGATGTAATGTTTCTAACTCGTAGATCCAAAAACTCTCTATTTTTGTCTTTGATTCTCTTTCCAACTTGGACTGTGGTCAATGACATAAATTTTGGATCTACCAAAGTCATCCAATGAGTGCCCCAGCGACACAAAGTGTTGCCTCACAGACAAGAGCGTCTTTCTTAATGGTTGGACACTTTCTCCTACGTATTGCGACCCGCAGATGTGACAATCAAGGAGGTAAACCACATTAGGTGTTTTGCAATTGACATTGGAAAAGATATTATACTCCTTTTCTGTCGTCTTACTATGGAACGCTTGTGCGTGTTGCAATTGGAGACTGCACTTGCAACGCTTGTCACCACATGGTTTACACTGGCCGACCGTCGATGAGGGTCTAGATACCGCAGCTCTGACTGGTGTATCCTTAATGCTTTTAGTTCGCCTGAACGCTACAACGGGTGGTTCAAGGAACAACTTGGCCAGCGTTGCACCATTTTCAATTTCTGTCCAATGATGACGGACGATGCATGTAATTTTCTTTAAAGAGGGGTGGTAAGTGAGAATAAGGGGAACCCGTTTGTTGATCTTTTTATCTTTGTACTCCAGGACTGGGTTGCTCAAAACACTGGTTAATTTTATCCATTGGTTAGGCTAACCAATGGATAAAATTGCTAACCAGTTGTACCGTATCCGGTGAACAATTTTACGTTGCTCAACCATTGGATAGTGCTGTGGTTAACTAACCAGTGGTTAAGTAGCTTAACCAGTGGATAGTATCCCATAATTCCATAGTATTCTTTGTGAAAACAATGTCAGAAATCGTTTGCCCAACAACAAAAAAAGACGGAGAAGTGAAAATTTCTCCAAGGCTGACTTGGTTTGCTTAGGGACCGACCATTTAACTTGCAGGGGGGGGGGGGTTATGGTTTTTTGCTTTGTTCAGAAAAATTTCTTCGGACAACACGAGAGGTGGAATATTTATTTTTTTGTCGCGCAAAGCGCGAATTTTTTTTCCAGAATTTAACATTAGGTTATATGACAAAAACTCTGAATCAGATTATTTTTATTTTCCTCCACCAAAATCAGAATATTTTTTTCAGCAACATTGGGAATCAGAATATTTTTTTAGAAAAAATCCATAACCCTCCCCCCCCCATCTTTGAAGTTAAATGGTTCGTCCCTTATGTAGGCTTGTGGAGAAAACATAACCATTATTAGGTCAAAACAAACGAGTGTTATAATAAATACAGAAAAGGCAAAAGTGTGGAAAGAGATCACAGACTGTGAATGCAAGGGCGGGTGGGCAAAAAAAAAGATCGGTAGAGCAAACCAAGGAAAAGTGAGGAAAGTATGTTCTACGGCAAAGTTGGAGGCTGAAGTAAATAGTATGAGCCTCAATCAGACAGTAGAAGGTCCAGCTTTGCCAGCGCCAAGTGAAGTGACACAAAAAAGCATAGAACTTCACACCGATGTACTAAAGACTTATCAGAATAGGAAAGGCAGGGGCGGATCCAGGATTTCAAGTTAGTGGGCGCACTTAAAAAAAAATCGCGCCGAGCGGAGGGGGGCGAGAAAATTTTTGAGCTATTTCGTGTGAAAAATCACGATTTTACGCAAAAAAATCATATTTGCTTTCCAATTTGCGCCACCCCCCCCTGGATCCGCCCCTGAAAGGGATAGTCTTTTTACATGTTCTCTGTACTTTCCAAAAAATTATTATGTCAGTCATGGATATACCATCAATTTTCATTCTTCATTATTCAAAAAACACAGGTACTTTTATAAAACAAAATAATGAATGCATGTTGCATCCCTTTCTAGTCACCTATATATACCCTTTCAAAATGTGCAAATACGGGATACAGATTCACTACTTTAAGGATATTTGTTGATCCCTCTTTATTGGTTTTTGAAGTCTATATGTAGCTGGATTGCCATTTCTTAGCATTATATTTAGACCAATAAAAAAGTGCATAGTTAACAAGAACTTGCTATTATTTTAAGATATTTAGTACTGTCGGTCCGTCTATATAGGGTACATGGTTTCAAAGAAAAAAATTCAAGGCGTTTTTAAACGGATTTTGATGATTTTTTAACCAGAAGACGTGGCAATTTCTAGGCATAATCTTGTTTCGGCTAGTTTTCATTTTCTGGTGATTTACACTTTAATTTGTTTTAAAATCCAATTTACAATGTATTTTCTAATAATTTTTGCCAGTTATACGTTAACATTCCTGTTATTTATATTTGAAGAATTATATATTTCATGGAATATGTATCGAACGGAAAAGGGGTCTAAGTGTGATGCCTGTATTTCTATCATGTGTGCAATCAATTGTCCCTACAACGCCATGAAAATGGACAATGTCATAAAACCCTGTTTTAAGTCTGTTCCTCTGAAAATCTGTAGAGGGCCATGTGATATATTGACCAGATATATCACACAGAGCATTAGAGACATCTCTTACTGCTCTCGAGACACTTGAAATATGATATCCCATTGTATCACCGATTACTCTCATCGGTGCAAGGAAATATCTCAGGGCAAGTTTTAATTGTATGTCTACTGGTATGGCATGAGACCCAAGAGTTGGTCTGCACAATTGTGGCTCTATAGATTGATTTGATTTGATTTTTGGTGTTTAACGCCATTTTCAACAATATTTCAGCTATATCATGGCGACTAGTTTTAGTGGTAGAAGAATGCGGAGTACCCGGAGAGAACCACCGACCACGAGCAAGTAACTGGTAAACTTTATTACTTGCGGCTGCGAGTCAAGTGGATCCTTTTTTGTAATTTACAAAGCCGGGCGCGAACTCGCGCTGTATTGGTGATAGGCTTGTATGAGTTGTTAGGTATTCCAACTACCTAACTCACGGAGCCACCCGGGCCCTGTGTCTCTAAATCTAAATCTATCCCGGAATTCTCTATCTTCGAAATCCAACTCAATATGCCGATACACTCTTTCTTTTTGCTGTCGTCTTGCCATATTTAACCAATGGTTAAATATTTATCCGGCCAAATTTGAGGGGTTAACTTTATCCACCGTATAAGGCATTTTATCCAGTGGATAAAATTTGAGCAACAAAAATTAACCGGTGGTTAAATTTATCCATTGGATAACTAGATTTAACCAGTGGATAACACTAACCAACGTTTTGAGGAACCCAGTCCAGGAGGTTATTTCTGTTAATTTCTCTGGCCTTTGAAAACCCACTCTCTATAACTTTTTCACTATATCTCCGTCTCTTCAAATGATGGCGTAAATCTCCTAGTCTTTGCTTGGTGGTTTCAACAGTGGAGTCTATTCGTTTTATCCTAATGGCTGAATGGGATACTCTTAAAACAGTGCTTAAGATGGCAACTACTGGGTTAAAGGTATTGATGCTTGTCTGTGGGTTTAGAGTATCAATCAGTTATCATGTTGCACTCATTGACCGTGGTGGTAGTATCAAGGAAGGATATTTTGGTTTTCGACACTTCGTGTGTGAATTTTATAGACGGATGGATACTGTTGGCATATTCGAAAAATTCATCAAGCTCTTTATCGCTATGTATCCACTTCAGGTCAGTGCCATCTATTAACCGGAGAAATGAAAGAGGTTGTTTAAGTGACTAGAGGAGTAATCGTTATTCTAGATTTCCCATAAAAATGTTGGCATAAGAGGGTGCCATTTTGGTTCCCATAGCTGTCCCATTTATTTGAAGATAGTGGTTTCCGTCAAAAGTAAAATTGTTGTTTTTTAGAACAAGTGTAAGCGTCTCCACTAAGCATTCTGTCGGAGGTTCTTGAACTGTTCGTTGTTCCCATATTTTCCTGCATGCGGCATTCCCGTCATCATGGGGAATCTTCGTGTAATGGGAAGTTACATCCATGGTAACAAACGTGGTATTTTCTGGAATGGTTAAATATTCCATTTTCTTCAAATAGTCGGTAGTATCTTTGATTTGTGATGGAAGGTTTTCAACGAACGGCCGAAGGTGAAAATCAATAAATTCCTATATCTTTTCAGATAGAAACGGCCTGGCGTGAGATCCTCTGGAGTAAGGTACTCCATGGTCTTTTCCCCTATGTGGTCATGAACATGTATAGCGTCTAATGCTCGCTTGATCTTTTACGCAATCCAGGCCGTTTCTATCTGCTGCCTAAAATTCACAAGGAAAACACCCGATGAGACCGATTGTGTCAGCCAATGGTCACCCAACTGAAAAGATATCGGAATTTATTTATTTAGCTAGTTGGTAAATTTCATCATTACATTTTCTCTTTGTTTTCATATTCTTTACAAATTAGTGTACATATATATTTTAATAATATAAAGTATAAAGCTCAAGATTATTACTTTTACGTCACGATAACTGATGGTCACGTGACAATATTTCAAATAAGATTACAGGCGCTGATGAAGACTGTCGGTCAAGCGAAATATCCATCAATTGGATTATAATTATAGTCTTTTTGTAGACTTATAGTTATTTTTGTTATATTTTAGCATCTTTTTTTGATGTTGTTGTTCTACATTTTAGACGTTTATTTATTATTTTTGTTTGTTTCCACAGAATCATTAAGACTTGTTTCCTTTTTGACATCCCGTAGGTTCATACGTTGGCTATTTTTTCAGATGTTCAAATATATATACAATGTATATATAAAAAATCTAACTCTAACACTGTTTGGTTTAATTTTCACACGCACGCACGCACGCACACACGCACACACACACACACACACACACACACACACACAAGGGGGTAGCCAATAATGGACATTCCATAGACACTGAAAACAAAACAAATAAAAACCATACACACTCACCCAAATAGACGAACAACACTAACCCATAGAAAATATAATATTAAGAATTTGATATTATCTCCAAGAAAGGGTGGATCTAACTTATTTGAGATACTGCTTGAGAGGAGGAAATAAACGTTAGAGAATACCAAAGAGGCAATTAAATAAAGGACCATCCAGAGAAACTGGCAACATAGGGTACATAAGACGAAGAAAAAGAACAAAAATATGACATCGTATGTGTTGGATACCACTTTACGCAAATAAACACAAATAATGTGTATAAGACATGTGCCCTCCTACAAATAACTGGAGGTAAAGAAGAACGGAACATCGTTAATGTGGAAATCGTAATAAATCTCAAAGCGTGATTTTATTCGGAGCCCAAAAGATTTAAATGTATTGGGTTGTTTATGGTAAGCATTTTCATGTAAAGGATTAAAAACATAGTCTTATGCAGGATTCGAAGGATAAGCCTTCAATGTTGCTGCATACTGCATACCAATTTTGATACGTCTGTTTTCAAGGGAAGTGTCGTTTGCTTCAACATGCATGCAAACTCTCAACTGGAGACGATCTGAACGCTTCAAGTATAAGAGTCGTAATCCTTGATGGTGAAATGGTCTTTAACATCGTTAATATTTGTCTAAATGGAACCAAATTTGAAATATATTATAACGATACTTCTTTTTTTTCAATTATTGCACACTTCCAAGCTTTCTGTCATGTTCTTAATGCAGGTTTTTCCTTCTTATTGCACTATGAAGGGTTTTTGCGGTATTTCTACAAACCGCCATGACCTTTTTACCAGAATTTCATAATAGTAGTGTCACTAATGACAACGGGCCATGTTCCTTTGGTCATTATCACTTTCCGGTCCTTTTCTTATCCATGACGTATCACCGTGCTTGTAACAAGAAAAACACTACAGGTGCCACATTAGGAACAGGAACGGATTGCCATTCATTAGCACCTCAGCTCATCCCTATTTTTAGTGGGGTTCGTGTCGATCGATCTTTAGTTTTCTGTGGACTGCTTTGTATATTACTCTTTGTTCTAGTGTCTTCTTTCTTTCTTTCTTTTATGTCCTTCGATTGGTAGTTTCTGATTAATTACCCCTTTGATATCTTCAAACTTTATTTTTGCTGACAAAAGTTAAAAGTTATAGATTGCATTCTTGATAATACTGTATTTTGGTCATAGCCCATTAAGGTATAATCATACCACTGACACCCATGTATTATGTTAAAATATACACGTTATATGTACTGGGGTAGATGAATTATCAATTATCAAATATCTTGTTTGTTTTTTCCATACTTAATTAAACGATTTAGATGGAAAATATTGCAATTTATTATTCCAAGCAAATCACATCTGTTCAAATGAAAAATATCAACTGACAGTTTATGTAATGTTTGTAAAGTAGAAGAAGATTATGATAACTTTTTTGTATGTCATGTAAATATTTAGACATCTTTGGGAATAAATTAATGAAATGCTTTTAAAAAAAATCAAATTTGAAAACAATACCAGACTTCAACATTTAGTATTTGGGTACAAAATGTTTGATAAGTAATATATTCACCTAAATTATTTTTTACCTATATTGTCATTTACAATTTACAAATCCTATTATGCATCCGATCAAAGGAGAACGAAAAGTGATGTTCATCTGTTATTTAAAAATGAATTTCAAAGAAAAATGAAGGCAATAAATTACTAGGAATGAATTTATTGTTCAAGAATATATTAGATAAACTGTGATAATATTTTATGCAATAGAAGATATTAGGATAAAATAGTATTGCTTTATATGTAATTATAGTTTTGAATATTTCCCTGGATAGTCAAAACAGAAGTTCACAGAATACTTCAGAGGAACTTGGACTCTAAAATAAAAATGTAACAAGATATATATACTGACAACAATTGTGATGTTGGTGTTAAAACAAACTTTATACGTAAGAGTAAAATACTGAGCCGGCGCAATAAGTAATAAATCTTTGATAATAAGAATTTAAAGGAACAGTCCTGACAAAATTATGGAAACACCATGCATATAAATAAAGAAATATAAATGAACGTTAGAGAACCAAGGGGGTAGCCAATAATGGACATTCCATAGACACTGATAACAAAGCAAATAAAAACCACACACACACACACACACACACACACACACACACACACACACCTAAATAGATGAACAACACTGACCCATAGAAAATATAATATTAAGAATTTGATATTCTCTACAAGAAAGGGTGGATCTAACTTATTTGGGATACTGCTTGAGAAGAGGAAATAAACATTAGAAATTACCGAGAGAAGAGGCAATTAAAAAAGGACCATCCATAGAAACTGGCAACATAGGGTACACAAGGCGAAGAAAAAGAAAAAAACATGACACGTATGTGTTGGATACCACTATGCGCAAATAAACACAAATAACGTATATAAGACATGTGCCCTCCTACAAATAACTGGAGGTAAAGAAGAACCGAACATCGTTTTATGTGGAAATCGTAATAAATCTCAAAGCGTAATTGTAGTCGGAGTCCAAAAGTTTGAAATGTATTCGGTTGTTTATGGTAAGCATTTGCATGTAAAGGATTAAAACATAGTCTTATGCAGGATTCGAAGCATAAGCCTTCAATGTTGTAGCATAATGCATACCAATTTTGATACGTCTGTTTTCAAGGGAAGTGTCGTTTGCTTCAACATGCAAACTCTCAACTGGAGACGTTCTGAACGCTTCAAGTATAAGAGTCGTAATTCTTGTTGGTAAAATGGTCTTTAACATCGTTACTATTTGTCTAAATGGAACCAAATTTGAAATATATTATAAAGATACTTCTTTTTTCAATTATTGCGCACTCCAAGCTTCCTGTCATGTTCTTAATGCAGGTTTTTCCTTCTTATTGCACTATGAAGTGTTTTTGCGGTATTTCAACAAACCGCCATGACCTTTTTACAAGAATTTCATAGTAGTTGTGTCACTAATGACAACGGGCCATGTTCCTTTGGTCATTATCACTTTCCGGTCCTTTTCTTATCCATGACGTATCACCGTGTTTGTAACAAGAAAAACACTACAGGTGCCACATTAGGGACAGGAACGGCTTGCCATTCATTATCACCTCAGCTCATCCCTATTTTTAGTGGGGTTCGTGTTGATTCATCTTTAGTTTTCTGTAGAGTGCTTTGTATATTACTCTTTGTTCTATTGTCTTCTTTCTTTTGCCAATGGTATTTTGTGTCCTTCGATTGATAGTTTCTAATTACCCCTTTGATATCTTCAAACTTTATTTTTGCTGACAAAAGTAAAAAGTTATAGATTGCATTCTTGATAATACTGTATTTTGGTCATAGCCCATTAAGGTAAGATCATACCACTGAAATTACAAGTAATATTACACAACAAGCCTTGACAAATAAACGATAGATTATATCAATGAAATTCTAAGTAAGGGTAACAAAAGGACCATTACAAACAAAACACAGAATATGTCAATCAAACCTGACACCCATGTATTATGTTAAAATATACACGTTATATGTACTGGGGTAGATGAATTATCAATTATCAAATATCTTGTTTGTTTTTTGCATACTTAATTAAACGATTTAGATGGAAAATATTGCAATTTATTATTCCAAGCAAATCACATCTGTTCAAATGAAAAATATCAACTGACAGTTTATGTAATGTTTGTAAAGTAGAAGAAGATTATGATAACTTTTTTGTATGTCATGTAAATATTTAGACATGTTTGCGAATAAATTAATGAAATGCTTTTAAAAAAAAAATCAAATTTGAAAACAATACCAGACTTCAACATTTAGTATTTGGGTACAAAATGTTTGACAAGTAATAAAAAGAACGCTAGAGAACCAAGGGGGTAGCCAATAATGGACATTACATAAACACTGATAACAAAACAAATAAAAACCACACACACAAACACACACACACCTAAATAGATGAACAACACTGACCCATAGAAAATATAATATTAAAAATTTGTTATTCTCTACAAGAAAGGGTGGATCTAACTTATTTGGGATGCTGCTTGAGAAGAGGAAATAAACATTAGAAATTACCGAGAGAAGAGGCAATTAAAAAAGGACCATCCATAGAAACTGGCAACATAGGGTACACAAGGCGAAGAAAAAAAAAAAAACATGACACCGTATGTGTTGGATACCACTATGCGGAAATAAACACAAATAACGTATATAAGACATGTGCCCTCCTATAAGGAAAAATTTGACAACTTCAAGATCTAATTCTAACACTATTTGATTTAATTTTCAGACGTATATTTAATGTTTAGTATTAAACTAGTATCACAAGTAACTTTGAGATCCAGTGGAACAGATATATTGTATGGTTGTCACGTTTGTATAATATACTTTATTTCCCGTGACTGTATTATCCTATACAATATACTACAAATTGCTGAGTTAGATTGCTGTCAAATTATAATATTAAGTATACATATACCATCTACACACGCTTATACACATGTCTTACGTCTATCTCTAGATTAAATCCTTACGAGACAAGTTAACACTACGATTATTGAAGCTCTTTTTTAGGAGTGGATGCAGTCGAGTGGTCCAGGACGATTACAGACCCAGACCTGTGGCAGTTGCACCTGAACCCGTGAAACAGGACCTGATCGACAGCGAAATTTTGGAAAGTGTACCAAAAACAATGAAGGCCAAGGCACAACTCTTGTTGAAAAAAAATGAAGAACAGTCCCAACATTAGCTGGAATGAGAAAGGGGAACTGAAATACAAACCGTTCAAGGAAGCAGCGTGGTGGATTCAGTCAACGACGTGTTGAGCCAATATGCGCACACATACAGAAAAGCACAATAAGGCAGGAGCCCTCAGTTGATTCCTTTACAGGTTTTAAACTTAATATTTACCTACATTGTATGATATTTGTTTCTTTATTTACCTTTTTTTATCAGGAAGAAGGCAGCTTTAATTCCTCCATTGGACGTTTTGTCAAAGTAACCACCAGGATTAACTAGTGTCACAAGGCCTAGACTGAAGTTGAAAAAGTCATTGTTTAGAATTAATTTTTGGAAGTTTAACCTCAAAAGAACAAATACTTCGTTCGTTGTATAATGATTATAACTATATGATATATTTCATATAGAACACTGTTTTACACTTATATCACGTGTGAACAAGAATTGAAATAAAAAACGAATATGTAGGTTTGAATGTTTATAATTACATTTCTCCAACAGTTGGCATAACGGTCATGCCCAATATATGCCAAATTATATCTTGCACTTGTTGAATCATAGCTTACAGAAGACATTTTATCAAAAACATAAAAGTATGCTTTACATATTGCTTAAACATATAAATGACATTCTTAACAACCATATAGCTATTCAAAGTAATCTCTTAACTTCTAACCTACTCAAAGTAAACTCTTAACTTCTAACCTACTCAAAGTGAACTTTTAACTTCTAACCTACTCAAAGTAAACTGTTAACTTCTAACCTACTCATAGTGAACTCTTAACTTCTAACCTACTCAATGTGAACTCTTAACATCTAGCCTACTCATAGTGAACTCTTAACTTCTAACCTACTCATAGTGAACTCTTAACTTCTAACCTACTCAAAGTGATCTCCTAACTTCTAACCTACTCAAAGTAAACTTTTAACTTTTAACCTACTCAAAGTGAACTCCTAACTTCTAACCTACTCAAAGTGAAATCTTAACTTCTAACCTACTCAAAGTGAACTCTTAGCTTCTAACCTACTCAATGTGAACTCTTTAATTTCTAACATATTCATAGTGAACTCTTAACTTCTAGCCTACTCAAAATGAACTCTTAACTTCTAACCTACTCAAAGTGAACTATTCACTTCTAACCTACTCATAGCGAACTCTTAACTTCTAACCTATTCATAGTTTACTCTTAACTTCTAACCTACTCATAGTTTACTCTTAACTTATAACCTACTCAAAGTGAACTTTTAACTTCTAACCTACTATTAATAAACTCTTAACTTCTAACCTATTCAAAGTAAACTCTTAACTTCTAACCTACTCATAGTGAACTCTTCACTTCTAACCTACTCATAGTGAACTCTTAACTTCTAATCTATTCAAAGTAAACTCTAAACTTCTAACCTACTCAAAGTGAACTCTTAACTTCTAACCTACTCATAGTAAACTCTTAACTTCTAACATACTCATAGTGAACAGTTAACTTCTAACCTACTCAAAGTGAACTCTTAACTTCTAACCTACTCAAAGTAAACTCTTAACTTATAACCTACTCAAAGTGAACTTTTAACTTCTAACCTACCGATGGTGAACTCTTCACTTCTAACCTACTCATAGTGAACTCTTAACTTCTAACCTACTCAAAGTGAACTCTTAACTTCCAACCTACTCATAGTGAACTTTTAACTTCTAACCTATTCAAAGTAAACTCTTAACTTCTAACCTACTCAAAGTGAACTCTTAACGTCTAACCTACTCAAAGTGAACTATTCACTTCTAACCTACTCAAAGTGAACTTTTAACTTCTAACCTACTCAAGGTGAACTCTTAGCTTCTAACCTACTCATAGTGAACTCTTAACTTATAACCAACTCAAAGTGAACTCTTAACTTCTAACCTACTATTAATGAACTCTTAACTTCGAACCTATTCAAAGTGAACTCTTAACTTCCGATCAAAGGAGAACGAAAATTGATGCTCATCTGTTATTTAAGAAATTAATTTCAAAGAAAAATGAAGGAAAATAAATTACTAGGCAAAAAATGCTTCCCCTGGTAATATGACGGGTCCGTATTAACAATGAACCCCACGGGGCGACGGAGAGGGAGGTGGGGTAATTGGTCTGCGAGGAAAACACCTAGTACTAATCTTCTCATGTACAAATCCCTTTGTGTTGCACATTTTAACTGATTTGTATTCATTCTAATACGATGTATCTGGCTAGGTTTATTTCAAATTATCCTGGAAATTCTGCATAGACGACACACGTAGTTGCTCAGGAGAGGGCCTTGGATAGCTGTGCTTCTATTCTCACGTTTCCCTGTTTTTTCAATGTCAAATAGTTTCCATCACTTCCAAAGCTTTGTTTGATATCAAAGCAATAATCGTTTCTATCTATCTGATTGTCAGCATCCTGCATCCACTTTTTAGTTATTTCAAACATACTGTTAAAGCGGGGACGATGATTCTTCCACTAGACGTATCGAAATTGAGCTTCATCACATTTCCTCCTACTGGAATACTATCGACAAATAGTCCTATCTGGGTCAGATTTTTATGAGCAAAATTAAATGGGTTAAGAGTAAAGCTGCCAGCTGCAGACTCGGACGCTACAAACCCTATGCAGCAGTGGTTAGGTCTCAGACCTTGAAACAAGTTATCGTAGGCGAAATTTATGTTTCCTGCTGGAATGGTTAGTAGCTTTACTTCGGTTCGTGCATAAAAATATTTGGCGTTGATTGTTTTCATGATTTCTGCTTGACCATATATAATGACCGGTTAACTTGAACCTTGCAAGCTTTCAAAACAATATCTTCGATTGCAACTTGATAGCTTGGTGTTGGTTCATTGCTCATCAAACAAAAATCTGGTCTAGTACGATCCAATTTTACACTCACTGCAACTTGATTTAAAAGGAAACGATCCAGCTGAAACAGATCATGTAATATAGGGCCTTCCATACCAACAGATTTGGAACCTTGAAAATAACAAGAACGTCTTGAAAGTCCATAATTAGAAGTGTTTTCTATATCTGCATCATCCATATGTCCAGGAGTATCTTTCACCTACATTATCGATGTGAGTTGTGAGGCATTGGCGTGTGTACCGTAGTTCAGAAGTGTGTGTATCATCACTTTGTACGGGTAGTGACTTGTGGTGGAGGTGATTAACTTTCCTTGCAATGGCACATCCACTTGACTAAACATTGAATAAAACAAAGGATTTGTTGGACCTACTTTCAGAGTGGAAACATCAAGTGTTTTCCCATCACTGTGTAAAATCCTCACCTTGATATACAGTTTCGAATGTTTAAGGTCAAGAAACTCCATACCATTTTGTCCGATAATGATGAATTCCATTGGTGCGCTACCGTTGACATGTGAAGTTGATCTTACACCCTGGAAGTAAGTTTTTTCGACAGCCGTCTGGGATGGTGGTACGGAAAATAAACTGAGTTCGCTTGGTAGTGCTTCACTGAAATCTTCTGTTGTCAGTGTGGCATTGATAACGTTAATTTAATATGTCTTGAATTGGTATAGCACGTCGTTTATTCTTTACTCTAACGTTCTTCTTTAAACCCTTTTTGCTCTTCACTGCTTTTCTTTTCTTAGTTTTTCTGATGCAACCCATTCGACGTCGTTTTGATGAATGAACTCTGGATGAGGATTTTTTTCTTTTATAAACCCCTCTATGTTTTTTCTTGAGTTGCTTTTCTGCCATTTGAACCATTTGTTCTGCAGGAGAAACCTTATTCACCATCATCTTTCCTGAATTAGAGCTCATCTTTTCGTTATTGGAATTGGATTTTATTGGTAGCATATACGACCCAGAACTACTGACAAGAGAACTCCTGTCTGAGGCTTATTTACGAGACTATTTTGTTTCCATTTCGATACATTACTATAATATGATACCCATTTCTGTGGATTTGGTACGTACATTTTGTTCACATTCATGATGTTTTAAAAAAATGGAAAGGCTTTAAAATGAAGTGTCACCGTTGAAGGATTATCGAGAAATGAGCATGTACTGTGTTGTCTTGATGATCGGCTATAAATATGTCGATGTCATGTTTTCGACAGCGATGCATTTATATCAGCTTCCACTAAAGCTACTTTCCACATACCGTTTAAAATGAGGGGTTTGTTAAGTTGTGATCGAAACGTAGATTTTGAGGGCAGTAAGCCATAGACTTGTCACTGCTTAAGATTATGAAGAGACTCATGTCTACTCGTGCTCATTCAAAACGTTTGTGGTATCTTTCTCTCGGATCCATTGATTAAAACGATGGTCGAATCCATCGAACTTTACGAGGACCTCTACTTGTCCATTCCGCTTTCGCTTTCGTATCTGTTTTTCGATAAACCACAATGAATCTTCGTCTTTGTCAACCTTTTGCAATTCCGATTCATAAAAGTTACCTTTCACATCCTGATTTAGGAGATCCTTCACTCATTGGAATATTTTGCATACGGAATCGTTTTGCGATTTTAAATATTTCTCTAGTATATTGTTCATCATAAGATCTTTTGAAAATCATGTTTGTGTGAGAAATACGAACCAAATCTTTTACTCTGAATTTATAAGGTCTTGCAGCTATTATTTTTGACGGTTTTAAGTGCATATGGGCCCACAGATTTGCTTCATTATCCTTGTTTACATCTTTAGGTGCAATGTTGTTTAGACTTGTATGAGGTGTACTGTTGTAAGTTTTAACAATGTCATCCAGGATATCTATGTAACAGTAGCTTCGATTTTTTATGAAAATTCGTACATTTTATTTTTAATTGTTTTGCATACCCTTTCCGAATAGTTCGCCTTGGAAGCTGAGTTCTTGGTAGTAAAAAAAATAATATTCTCACTTTTCAGATAAAATTTTACCACATGATTAACAATTCACTACCCCTGTCACTTCTCAGTTTCTTACACTTTTTTGCTTTGTTAAAGATCTTTTTCAATCACGTTACGACATATTTACCCGTCTTAGTTTTTAGAGGTTCAATCCAAAAATATCTGCTGAAAATATCGATAACTACCAATAAAAACCTAACGCCTTTATTATGTTGAAACAATGCATTTACGTCCATCAAATCCAAATTGTACTCCTCGTCAGTTTCGTTAAATACAACTTTTGCCGTTTTGAATGATTTGTTTGACGGTTTTTGGAGACTGTAATTGTCTTGATTTTGAAGCCATTTTCTTATGGTGTATATCACTATATCTTTTATACCTTTAGATTTAATAATTTCATAGAGTTTTGTTGGATCAGTGTAAGCACTAGTTTTGGACAGATCGTAATAAAGCGTTTCTAAATATTTATATATTTCTTTGCGTCTCTTTTCGGACAACATAATGATAACCAACTTATACAGTTGATGGGTGATATAAAGAATAAAGCTATTGCTACTGACAATTGGTTTTAGGGCTAAATAAATAAACATAAATTACGTTTCGAAAGTTTTATTTGTATAAAAACACACAGATTGTGAATGATATAATCGGACTCACTTGAAATTTAATGTTTAAAAAATCAATGAGGTTGTTCAATCACTGAAATACACTCTGGCAAATGTTCATTAAGAAAAACGTTCAATCAAGTAAAATGATTCTCTTCACCATGTCGTAAAATCCAGTCTTGCTGGGGAGATGTTTCTTTTACCACTTGGAATTTTGTAACAGTTTTATGAATGTGTCCTTGAGAGTTTCCGATATGTCCGTAAGTTGCGTTTCTTTTTTCCATAAATTTAAGACTTCCTCACATTTAACATTTTCCATCGCATTGTTGAAATAAATGTTGAAGTGTTCGAACTCTGACATCATGAGACAGGGATGATTTCGTTGAGAGGGATGGTCGGGTCTACATCCAAAGCAGTGCTCTCTGATTAAATGTCCAACCTCTTCTCTCACTTTTCTTGCGTAAGTAAACATATATACAGTCCGACAAAAGTAAAGCACCACCTGACTTCAATAATATATTTTCTAATAATGAACTTATTTCAAATCGGTTTGCTGTTTTCGTTACATGTACACACATACTTACTTACCTGTGAAATAGGCTATTGATCGATTTTTATTTATGTGTATATGACAGGTTGTGCAAAGTGCCACGTGTACTTTTCAACATTTGTGTTTGCGAACGAAAGCTGACTTTTTTGTGTAAAGCTTTAAGTTTCATTTTCTATTGGTTTGGTATGGTGCGGCGAAAATTAACCATACCAGAAAGGTGGCAAATTGTTGGTATGCATAACGGTGTTCTTAGCCATAGAAGGGTGGCAGACCACGTCAGTGTTAACCATCCCATCATTGTACGACTGATGCAGCGTTTTCGTCAAACGGGGAATGCTACTGACCGTCAACGTGCAGGTAGACCTCGCAAAACGACGCCGAGAGAGGACAGGCTCATATCAAGACGGGCGCGGCAACGGCCGTTCAGTGCCTTTGGAGGCCACATTAGCACACGCACTATAATCATACACCTCAACCATCAGGGAATGCTAGCGCGACGACCCATAAAACGTCCACAGTTGAGATTACGTCATCGCCATGCTCGATTTGACAAGTTACATGATGATTTGGGGTGGACTATTCGCACATGGAGACGGGTCCACTGGTCTGATGAAAGTCGTTTTTTGTTACGCACTACCGACGATCGTGCAAGGGTTTAGCGCCAACGAAACACTTCATTTCAGGACAACTACATTTTGGGCACAACTGCTTTTGGGGGTGGGGGTGTAACTGTCTGGGGTTATTTTTCCTTTGACTGTAAGTTGGACTTGTACGTTCTTGATAGTAATCTGACAGGCCAAAAATACCGTGACAATGTGCTCGCTCCACGTGTAGTCCCCCATTTCGACAATCATGCGTTGGCTGACAGGACAATGTTCATGGACGACAACGCTAGGCCACATAGAGCCCGAATTGCACATTTTTTACAGCAAGAGGCTGTTCAGACAATTCCATGGCCTGCGATGTCGCCAGACATGAACCCTATAGAGCATGTATGGAACTTTATTGGCCGAAAAATGAACCAACGCAATCCAAAATGTCAAAATATTGACGAATTAAGAACTGCTATCTTACAGGAGTGGCAACAGTTCCCACAAGAACGGCTTAGGCGTCTTGTGCTAAGCATGACGAGGCGTGCTACAGAACTTCATTATAAACGCGGTGGATATACTCGTTATTGCTTTTTATGCCTTACACATACGCACAATAGATGCATTTAAAAGTTCTTAAAATCTGAAGACTCTGCATTTTAATACAATGCTAAAACTTCCATTAAAGACAAACTGGTTTTACGTTTTTCCAGCGCCTGTTTTGAACCTCATTTTTGACCATGTCATAGTCACGTCTTTCAGGATGATAAATACTTCGTAGATTGGTAATTTTAGAGCTCTTGGTGCAGACTTTTAAGAAGTGTAAGAAAAATGGTGATATCTATTTCATTGTTTTAACAGTATTGATGTAAAAAAAATTATCGATAAAAATATAGGGTGGTGCTTAAATTTTGTCGGAGTGTATTTATGTCAACCATTATCTTAATTGCTTTGTCTTCATCAACCATTATTTTAATAGCTTTGCTTTCTTCTACCATGGTTCAAAATGGTGTAAAAAGTCGAAACACAACTCAACCGTTTTAAAGGTATTAAGTCACGTGTTTAAGAACCTCCAAATGCCATAGGTTGATTTTGAAAGATGTCAAAATGTGGTACTGATTTGGAAACGATTTTAGCAAATAAACAATTTGGTTCCCACTTAATGTGTTCCGTATCTACACAGTCGTCTTTGTCCCACTGTTTTAGAGTTAAATCACAATAAAAACATGCTACACGGTCCCCATATCCAGTATAGAAGAAACCACTGTGTATTAAGTCTTCAGGTTTCTGCATAATTTTACGAGGCCAGTGTTCAAATATTTGTTCGCGACAAATATAATACATTTTGGTGGGATGCATAGGGTTAAAGGGAACTGGCTTTCCGAATGAAGAATCAACTTCCATGATATACTATCGGTTTGACGATTACAACACAAATGTTGCTGGTAGTAGAAAACTCTCTTATTAAATTGACTTAAATGGACCAATCCCCACCAGCTAATCCACAACCTGTCCTATACGGTAGGGCTATAGATTTAATGTTGGTTTTTGAAAGTTGTTTTAAACACTTTTGAAACCATCCTACTCTGCTGTATTTTGCATTGATGAAAGGTGGGATGTCACGACAGCTTGAATCGGGTTTACCAAAATCCAATTGTGCGAGAAAGCATACGATTTTAGGGGGAATCGAGAGGGGGAGAAAATATTCTTATGGTTCCTGGAGTGTCTCTGTCTTCTTTCCTATCTAAATTTCTACAGTTTTCTGATTTTCTTTTACTGTAAATGTCACCTGAAGGAAATTTATCACCTATTCTTTTTAGAAAGTCAGTGTGATTTCGTGCATAAACAATTCACTTGATGCCAGATAGCTTCAACGTTTTTCGTTTCTGACAAATCACCATCCACCTCTATAATATTCATATTAAACATTAATCTTCAACTAATAGGGACACCTGCATCCTCACATTCATTCTTTCTCACAATCCACCTGCTTCTTGCTGTTCACCTGCCCTTTCCCGCCATCCATCTGATACATCCATCCACCTGCTTCCATCCATCCATCTGTCCTCCTGTTCATCCATCCACATGTCCATCCACCTGTACATATTTTAAATATCATTAACTAATCCACTCTTTTGAGTGGATTAATCCATCTCTTTGTTTTGGAACATGTAGCTACACACTACTGACCAAGTATGTCTGTATTAATTACACTGTGTACATTTCGAACCACAAACCATTAATTACCAACAGAAACTGGGTTATGGTATGGTATCGACAGATAGACTGTGTTTCAAATATAAAAACAGATCTATTGTTGACGAATTTCACTATATAATAGAATGCCAATATTTTGTATATTGAAAACCGAATCCAGTTAATAAGCAGAAATCGTACTCAAAGGTCAAATATATTAAAATTTAAACAAATTGTGTGTACCTCAGAAAAAAACCCAACTAGAAAAGCTAAGTAGATGAACACATCAGATATTCTTTAAGCTAATACTTAACTCTTCCTGGTGGGATAAGTATTGAATGTATTAGTGTTTGTCATGTATGTGCTATGTTGTACATTCCGGTTGTAACTTCTCTATACAATTTGTAATTTATGGTTTATTATTGATCACACAAATTTCACCTGGATTTTACTTGTAATAAGTACATAAATAAGATCCCTAAGACCAAAAACTTCAAACAAATATTAAAGTTAGAAACATTTGCTCTCAAACTAAGTAAATATCTGACGAACTTTATATAAACATGATTAAGATTAAAGAATTATTATAGTAATATGTTGAACTTTCTGTAATTGTAAAATTTTATCTTGCTTATAACTTTTGATTTTCTTTTAAAAATAAATAAAGAATTACCTTCCTTACAAAGTTTAGATTTTCTTTAAAATATATCATATAATGAATATAAAGTTTATTAAATTATTTATCTATTTATTTATTATAAATTAAAATTTGTTATTGAATGAATATATAAATTAAAAATCAGTTTTATTAATTTATTATTTATCATGTAGTAATGCAAGACAAGTTAGATAAATATCAGACATATTGAAACAATGGGAAATATACTTCAAACCATTAAAATATATGTTTACAGGTACACACATAACATCTATATAAATTAACATAAGAAGAGACATATGCACAAAGATTTCAACCAACATACATGAGAATTTACTAATAATTATATTGCAATATATAGTCACAGATACACTGAATATTCAAAATAGACTATAGGTCTTCATGGTATGTGAACCTATTGTCATTTTTGTTTATTTAACGGGTGCAAACTAGGATGTCACCTATTAGAGAATACAGATTATTGTCTTGTCAAGCGGATTCTCAAATTACATCTAGACAGTACTAATCTACAGGTAAGGTAAACTTATTTAATGTTTCTGCATTGATAAATAAAACAATATTATGTTTTACCTGGCTTAAGCTATAGCTAGCGACCAATTTCTAGCGATCACTAAGCTAGCCACCTATAAGGTGATATGTCTCAGAACCCCTAAAAGATATTAAGAGTAAAATGTACTTGTAAAGATTTATTGTGTCCAATAATAAATATATTACTGTAAATGCATATTCACCACAGTGAATTGGAATCTGGGCATCCAAGAAATATTTCTGGAGACCCCCTCCCCCCACAATACAAAGTTGACATGTGACACACGCAAGTTTACCTGAAGTTAATTAGTTTTTGTTTATACACCCTAATCAAATGTTTGCACATTGTTTATACAATAATTCCAGCTATTCCCAGTTGAAATTTTAGATTTCTCTGATGAATTTTTAAAAAGTGGGATTAGGTGGAATGAACCCCATTAATTAGGTGTGTTGATCTCATTCATCCGTTTTCTTGGAATCAAATAAAATGGGGAAATTTGTCTTCTTTGAAATTAATTAGGTGTTTCATTTAATCTTGTACTGGAAACAACCATTAAACTATATGACAAAATGAAAGAATTTGAATGAATGAATGTTATTCTCATAAACTAAATAAATATACATATAGTTGCAGAGAAGTAAATAATAATATACAATATATTAAGTTTTCCACATGGATGAAAAAATTACAATTACTTTAACCAGGAGGTTGGACTTTCATATTGCTAATATTTATAAATTTACAAAGTTTTTCTAATACAATGACATTACATGAAGAAAATAATTCATTAGATTTGAATGTATTGACATTATTACAGCTATAACTCGGTAAATATTTTCCCTTTCTTTTTTTAAATAATTACACGACATTATATAATGAAACTCGACACCGATAGGGGTTATAGTATGCTGAATCACTGGGTTGATTATTTATGAACAGTTTGTGTTTATGTTTCCTATCAAGTCTAGTTTCATGGGGCGGGTTTTGGGGAGGGGGGTTGTTTTTTTGTGACAAATGTTATTTTTATTAACTTTCACATTTGGAGTATGGAATCGTTTTGAAAGAGAGTTATTTTTTCAATTTTATTAAATGTTAGCCGCACTTAATGTAAAAATTTAATATTTTGAAAGTTTGTCCCTTTAGACTCCCTCGCATCTTGGGAATGAGAAGAGATATATACGTTGAATACTTCAGACAGGAATATGATGAATTCAATGAATTCAACGTGCAAATTGAACAAAAATAAAACTAAAGACTCATATAAGCATGTATCATTCACCGGGGAATGAAGTATTATTGAACTACTGCATATAGTAGGATATGTTCAATTTCGATTTCTCATGCCTGGACAAAATAGTCCAAAAAAGTTGCAAAGTAGTAGGGCCACGAAAGGTCGAATTCGGCCCTATTTTCAGAACATATTTTTTCATTATATTCTGCTAATATATTCTTGATAACATTGATAAATATAATGTTTTAGCATATTTCAGCATTTTTGTGAATTTTGGGGCCATAAAACTAACATTTGATGAAAAATCCCAGATTTCTGGACATTTATGATAATAAATAAAAAGAACAACTAATAATGAAAATACTTAATGAATAAGGTTTATTTCCGAGTCATTTTTGTATTAATGATATATTTTTGTAATATCAACATATAAAATGGTTCTTTTTTGGTAAACAATAGGGATTTCTCTATGAAAATCACAGAATTAAGGTAAATGTTAAAAAAAATTTACATCGTTTTTCAACATTTAAGAATAAGCGGAACTATTGATAATATGACTATCTTGAAAATTATATACACATATTTAATCTAATTGTTAAAACACTGTATATTTGGTGAGAAATTCCCTTTTTGAGTGAAAAAACACAGACTTTTGGAAAATATTTTTCATAATTTTTTAGTTCATTTTAACATGTCTCAACATTTGAAACTGATCATTATGGAGGTATATAGACACCTATTTACTTAATATACATTTTTTTCAGATTATTTACAATATTTTAGTGTAAAAAAACACATTTTTATTTTTAAAAAAATTGTAATTAAGTTCATTTGATCATTTTTACACATTGGCATCTGCCAATTATGGTAAGATGTAAACGTTATTTATATCATTTACAATTTGTGTTCAATTTAAATACTACATTTTTGGGTAAAAATACACTTTTTGATAAAAAAAAAAGACAATTTTATGAAAAATATTAAATCAGTTTTATTGAGTTATTTTTCAACATTTTGATCTACAAATTATGGATGTATGTGGACAATTATTTACTTCATTTATAATTTACTTAGTTTACATTCGGTTATTTGGAATAGTAAATAGATTACCACATTCATTCAAAAAGGCTGTTTAAATATTCAAAAAAAATATAAAACATTTACAGCAGTACTAATACTTGTGATGTGAATTATTACTAGAATTGTTTCAACTGCAAAAAAATAAATAAATAAATGTTATATAAACATTATTACATTATAAATTGTTCCTAATAATATGGTAGGATCTCATTCCTCTATAACACTTTCGTCACTATCAGTGTCATCAATCACATGACTAGCATCTTCTAAGTATCCCCTCCCAATTCCTGACTCCGTAAGAGATATGCGGTTTGTACCTTCATATCCAAGGTACCACAAGATGGACGCGATGTGAGAGCATAGTCCACTAACTTGTGCTCTTGCTCGACATTTGCACTACCATGCGATAACTTCCGCTGGGCTGTACTCGATCCATAACAAATATGTCCTGGGTGATATGTGGCGACTCTGTCACCAAACGCGCATCAAATGATCATCTTATTGATGGACAAAAATCTCAGAATTACCCTCTAAATATTTCTGCATGATAATTTACTAATAATTATATTGCAATATATAGTCACAGATACACTGAATATTCAAAATAGACTATAGGTCTTCATGGTATGTGAACCTATTGTCTTTTTTGTTTATTTAACGGGTGCGAACTAGGATGACACCTATTAGAGAATACAGATTATTATCTTGTCAAGTGGATTCTCAAATTACATCTAGACAGAACTAATTTACAGGTAAGGTAAACTTATTTAATGTTTCTGCATTGATAAATAAAACAATATTATGTTTTACCAGGCTTAAGCTATAGCTAGCGACCAATTTCTAGCGATCACTAAGCTAGCCACCTATAAGGTGATATGTCTCAGAACCCTTAAAAGATATTAAGAGTAAAATGTACTTGTAAAGATTTCTAGCGTCCAATAATAAATATATTACTGTAAATGCATATTCACCACAGTGAATTTGCATCTGGGCATCCAGGAAATATTTCTGGAGACCTCCTCCCCCCACAATACAAAGCTGACATGTGACGCACGCAAGTTTACCTGAAGTTAATTAGTTTTTGTTTATACACTCTAATAAAATGTTTGCACATTGTTTATACAATAATTCCAGCTATTCCCACTTGAAATTTTAGATTTCTCTGATGAATTTTTAAAAAGTGGGATTAGGTGGAATGAACCCCATTAATTCGGTGCGTTGATCTCATTCATCCGTTTTCTTGGAATCAAATAAAATGGGGAAATTTGTCTTCTTTGAAATTAATTATGTGTTTCATTTAATCTTGTACTGGAAACAACCATTAAACTTTATGACAAAATGAATGAATTTGAATGAATGAATGTTATTCGCATAAACTAAATAAATATACATATAGTTGCAGAGAAGTAAATAATAATATACAATCTATTAAGTTTTCCACATGTATGAACAAATTACAATTACTTTAACCAGGAGGTTGGACTTTCATGTTGATAATATTTATAAATTTACAAAGTTTTTCTAATACAATGACATTACATGAAGAAAATAACTCATTAGATTTGAATGTATTGACATTATTACAGCTATAATTCGGTAAATATTTTCCCTTTCTTGTTTTAAATAATTACATGACATTATATAATGAAACTCGACACCGATAGGGGTTATAGTATGCTGAATCACTGGGTTGATTATTTATGAACAGTTTGTGTTTATGTTTCCTATCAAGTCTAGTTTCATGGGCGGGTTTTGGGGAGGGGGGTTGTTTTTTTGTGAGACATTTTATTTTTATTAACTTTCACATTTGGAGTATGGAATCGTTTTGAAAGAGAGTTATTTTTTCAATTTTATTAAACGTTAGCCCCACTTAATGTAAAAATTAAATATTTTGAAAGATTGTCCCTTTAGACTCCCTCGCAACTTGGGAATGAGAAGAGATATATACGTTGAATACTTCAGACAGGAGGAATATGATGAATTCAATGAATTCACACTGAGAAAAATAATTAGTAAAATACACTATTTAAGGTAGTAAATCTATTGTCCACTCATTCACTACCTTTGAAGTAAAGTTACTCACATTTCTAGTAAATACTTACTATTTTTGTTAGTAAGTTTACTATTTTGAAGGGTAAATATAATGTCTGAAATAGTATTCAGGTACTACCTTGCAATGTAAAAGAACTGAAGAATGTAGTAAACCATACTATAGTTTGTAGTATACTTGTACTAATTTTACTAGTTCTGTTACTGTTTTCATGAGTTATTATACTGTCTGTGGTAGTATTAATTTACTTACTTGAAAAGTAAGTACACAAAAAGGTTAAGTAAAGGACACTACTGTTTGTAGTATATTTTTACAATCCAGAGTAATTGGTTCACTATATTTGATAGTAAATTATGTTGATGGAAATAGTTAGATGTACTAACAAGAATAGTAATCTGTGTTGTCCACTCATTCACTACTTCAATAGTAAATGTACTAATGCATAAAGTACTTCCAAAGTAAATGTACTACTGCATACAGTACTTGTAACTGTATTTGCAATTGACCGAACAATGTTTATACGAATGTGTGACAGGGATGAATATAAAAAAAGATATGGGGTAATGTCAAGGAGACTGCACTACATCTGCATAAAATCTGAGGAAAATTTTGAAAATCTAGAGGTCTCAACAAGAGTAAAATATACATATATACACTATCACCATATCCCTTCTTGTCTAGTATAATTTATTGTCCAAATTAAAGGTATTTCGGTAATGAAATTACCAGAAACATTCAATGTTTTCTTTGTCATACCATTGTCATCTGACATCTCAGTTGGCTTATTGTTCTGTAATCACAAATAAACAGGGGAACTGAATTCAGGCGAGCAAAAATCATGAACAGATATATTTTAACAATAACAATTTAATATATATGTACCAAAATATATACAAAAAATCATACAATATAGATTTTATACAACAAGGAAAAAATACTGCATTTTCAAGATCAATTCTCCAAAAAAATTTCAACATGATTGATGTCTATAATTTTAAATATTACATTATGTTACAGCAGATGATAATAAATTGTAATAGACCAGAAGCTCAAGAGAGCCTGTGATTTCTCACAGTAAAAGTAAATCTACAGTATGAAAAAAAATAAACACAACACAACATTTGACTAGAGCCAATTATGGAAAGTTCAAATGATTGTTGAAGCATGCAAAACAATTCCTTACACTCTTAAAAAGGTAAAAAAAATCATGTAAATGATTTTTTTTTCAAAACAATTCATTACGTACAAATCCATTACATATGAAAATGAAAATAAATAAAAACCACACACACACACACACACACACACACACACACCTAAATAGATGAACAACACTGACCCATAGAAAATATAATATTAAGAATTTGATATTCTCTACAAGAAAGGGTGGATCTAACTTATTTGGGATGCTGCTTGAGAAGAGGAAATAAACATTAGAAATTACCGAGAGAAGAGGCAATTAAAGAAGGACCATCCATAGAAACTGACAACATAGGGTACCCGAGGCGAAGAAAAAGAAAAAAAACATGACACCGTATGTGTTGGATACCACTATGCGGAAATAAACACAAATAACGTATATAAGACATGTGCCCTCCTATAAGGAAAAATTTGACAACTTCAAGATCTAATTCTAACACTATTTGATTTAATTTTCAGACGTATATTTAATGTTTAGTATTAACCTAGTATCACAAGTAACTTTGAGATCCAGTGGAACAGATATATTGTATGGTTGTCACGTTTGTATAATATACTTTATTTCCCGTGACTGTATTATCCTATACAATATACTAAAAATTGCTGAGTTAGATTGCTGTCAAATTATAATATTAAGTATACATATACCATCTACACACGCTTATACACATGTCTTACGTCTATCTCTAGATTAAATCCTTACTACGACTATTGAATCTCTTTTCTTGGAGTGGATGTAGTCGAGTGGTCCAGGACGATTACAGACCCAGACCTGTGGCAGTTGCACCTGAACCCGTGAAACAGGACCTGATCGACAACGAAATTTTGGAAAGTGTACCAAAAACAATGAAGGCCAAGGCACAACTCTTGTTGAAAAAATTGAAGAACAGTCCCAACATTAGCTGGAACGAGAAAGGGGAACTGAAATACAAACCGTTCAAGGAAGCAGCGTGGTGGATTCAGTCAACGACGTGCTGAGCCAATATGCGCACACATACACAAAAGCACAATAAGGCAGGAGCCCTCAGTTGATTATTTTACAGGTTTAAAACTTAATATTTACCGACATTGTATGAGATTTGTTTCTTTATTAACCTTTTTTATCAGGAAGAAGGCAGCTTTAATTCCTCCATTGGACGTTTTGTCTAAGTAACCACTAGGATTAACTAGTGTCACAAGGCCTAGACTGAATTTGAAAAAGTCATTGTTTAGAATTAATTTTGGAAGTTTAACCTCAAACGAACAAAGACTTCGTTCGTTGTATAATGATTATAACTGTATGATATATTTCATATAGAACACTGTTTTACACTTATATCACGTGTGAAAAAGAATTGAAATAAAAAACGAATATGTAGGTTTGAAAGTTTATAATTACATTTCTCCAACATTTGGCATAACGGTCATGCCCAATATATGCCAAATTATATCTTTAACTTGTTGAATCATAGCTTACAGAAGACATTTTATCAAAAACATAAAAGTATGCTTTACATATTGCTTATACATATAAATGACATTCTTAGCAACTATTCAGCATTCATCGGGAGGGCTTTATCTATCATCAGAAAAAAATATTACATCTTATCAAAATGCACCTTTATTCACTTAGTACAGCAATTGAGCTTAAAGAAGACATTTTATCAAAAACATATAGCTACTCAAAGTAATCTCTTAACTTCTAACCTACTCAAAGTAAACTCTTAACTTCTAACCTACTCAAAGTGAACTTTTAACTTCTAACCTACTCAAAGTAAACTCTTAACTTCTAACCTACTCAAAGTAATCTCTTAACTTCTAACCTACTCAAAGTTAACTTTTAGCTTCTAACCTACTCATAGTGAACTCTTAACTTCTTACCTACTCATAGTGAACTCTTAACTTCTAACCTACTCATAGTGAACTCTTAACATCTAGCCTACTCTTCGTGAACTCTTAACTTCTAACCTACTCATAGTGAACTCTTAACTTCTAACCTACTCAAAGTGATCTCCTAACTTCTAACCTACTCAAAGTAAACTCTTAACTTCTAAGCTACTCATAGTGAACTTTTAACTTCTAACCTACTCAAAGTAAACACTTAACTTCTAACCTACTCAAAGTGAACTATTCACTTCTAACCTACTCATAGCGAACTCTTAACTTCTAACCTACTCATAATTTACTCTTAACTTCTAACCTACTCATAGTTTACTCTTAACTTATAATCTACTCAAAGTGAACTTTTAACTTCTAACCTACTAAAGGTAAAGTCTCAACTTCTAACCTACTCATAGTGAACTCTTAACTTCTAACCTACTATTAATGAACTCTTAACTTCTAACCTATTCAAAGTAAACTCTTAACTTCTAACCTACTCAAAGTGAACTCTTAACTTCTAACCTACTCATAGTAAACTCTTAACTTCTAACATACTCATAGTTAACTCTTAACTTCTAACCTACTCAAAGTGAAATCTTAACTTCTAACCTACTCAAAGTAAACTCTTAACTTCTAACCTACTCAAAGTGAACTTTTAACTTCTAACCTATTGATGGTGAACTCTTCACTTCTAACCTACTCATAGTGAACTCTTAACTTCTAACCTACTCAAAGTAAACTCTTAACTTCTAAACTACTCAAAGTGAACTTTAACTTCTAACCTACTCATAGTGAACTCTTAACTTATAACCAACTCAAAGTGAACTCTTAACTTCTAACCTACTATTAATGAACTCTTCACTTCTAACCTACTTATAGTGAACTCTTAACTTCTAATCTATTCAAAGTAAACTCTTAACTTCTAACCTACTCAAAGTGAACTTTTAACTTCTAACCTACTCATAGTAAACTCTTAACTTCTAACATACTCATAGTTAACTCTTAACTTCTAACCTACTCAAAGTGAACTCTTAACTTCTAACCTACTCAAAGTAAACT
>MJUT01029430.1:197795-212898 GCA_002080005.1 Gigantidas platifrons | reverse complement strand
TATAAAAGAACTGCATGCAAATATGCTGATACCATCAATTTTAAGTACAAATGCACCGGTGTCCATTGTGAGTAGTTTATCATTGACAACCAATGCAATAGGTGCATCACTTGCATCCTGGCCAGGAAAAAACAAAATTGTCTCCATTTTTTCTTTAAACAAATTCCCGCAGCTTATGATGGCAGCACACTGACCAGCTTCTGCAAATAAAATAGTTGATGGATCACTCGAAAAATGACATCTAAAACAGTGTGAGTATATTAAAATGTAAAGAACAGTGAAGAACAATTAACTAGTTAAATGAAGTATGCAGTTACTTGAGATAAAAAATTATCATAATTATATGAAAACTTTACTTACACAATATACTGACATTGTCGGCAAATATGAAGTTTTATATTTGTGTAAGTTTTAGCAACAGGTAGAAATACGAGGTTGATCAAGCATTTCTTAGCTGTTTCACAGCAAGTACAAATAAACTTTATATTTTCCGACAATGTAGACATGCTACCTCAAGTTATCGAGTAATTTGGCCAAATGTTCATAAAAACATGAACAATGCACTTTTCAATGATAAAAGGTGACTACGGGAGTTTCTATTGACGTCTGTGTTCAACCAGTCGACTTTATTTGAATCACCTTAGCACTATGCATATTCTGGGTACCAATGAGTTATACATATAAAACTAGAGCTATAAACAGACTGATCTTTAAAGTTTATCTGTACCCTTTTATCAGCAGGCAAATGCAATAATTGCAGTATAACATGTTATATCTTTCAACAAACTGCAAAGAAATTTAGGACCATCGTGGAATCGTAATATACTGTCTATTCCATTTTCAAATTATTTTTACATTAAAAACCTACATATAAAAGAATCTATGATGATAAGATGATTGCAAAATATATGAAGGCATTCTTGATATTTTTGAATACTTTAAACCTACGTTTTCTTTCTCCTTCTGGTCGAAGCAGTGTGATCTGTTCTATGACCTCTTTATGATCTTTAAATGTCTTTTTTCCTTTCGCCAATTTATTGATGGCCTGGTAATATTTGTCCAGTCCATCATAAATCAGATCATCCAGACAATAATCCTTCCCATTAGGACCTAGTCTAGAAAACTCAGCAAGAATCTGAAAAAGGTAAATTTTCTTTTAACACTAAGAAGAGAGTTTTTGATCTATGAAAAATCTGAAGGCTACACGATATGACCATAGATTGGTTAAGAGAAAAATTCAGATTTTAAGAGCCAAACATGTTTGAAAAAATCACATTTCAAATTACTAAATTTCCAACAATACATTGTGTTTTACAATGTTTGAGTTTCAGCTCGCAGAAAGGTATGGTACCTTAATCATGTTAATTTCAGATTCTATAAGTAAATAATATACAAAATATCTTTCATGCAGCGTTTTATTATCATCACCTTTTGTCTATTCTTCCTTTACAGAAAGGGCCTGCCATTTTGAAACCATACGTGCCATGTACAATGATTTTGAACAATTTTCTTTTTCATCACTTTATTGCTCCTCTTTATTATAGAAAGGACCAGGAGCCTTACAATTTGTTACTTTTGAAATCTACAACTATAAACCTTGCAAAAGTTATAATAAAAAAATAAAAAAATAACCTGTCTTCTGTCTTTTAAATATGGGTATTCATCAACAAGGTTGCCAATAGAGATGCCTTCTTCAACTATGGCTTTTCTCCTCGAAGGAAAGGTCAGTTTCATCTTTAAAGTAACTAGTGCATCAGTTTGCTGTGTCTTTATATATTCTATTTTCAACCACTCTGTGTGCATCTGAATGGCCTGTTCATCTTCTGAAGAAAGCTGTTGAGGCAAGTAGTTTGCCATTTCCCAAGTTAGATAAGGTTTTTTCATGTTAGTTTGCTCTGCACTTTGTTTGTCCTCATTTGTTCTTTTCCTGGTGGTTTGAAGACAATAGTAATTTTAGATTAATTAGTGTCGTAATATTTTCGTTGTTAGAATCTTTTTTATATAGTAGAGTAGAAATTGTTTTAAATTTTAGAATGAAATATTTTTGCTTTTCACAACTTATTTTTATCGTTCATTTCGTAATACATATTACATTTTGATTTAGAGATAAGATTATCGTGTGTGAAATTAAGTAACACATTTTATTTACAACTTGTAAGAGTTAACGGGTTTCTTAATTTTTATTATACCATCATCGAGGTCACAAGTTCAAATTGTAGCCTGCATTGCAGTAATTAATGACATTTATTGCTTCTGTTCTAAATCTAAATTGGGGTTAATGATAGCTGTGAAATTATATAGTAGACTATGAAAGCGAGAGAGTCTGGTCAGTTTTTGTATTGTAATTAAATCGAGAAGTGTTGTTTTGTAATCGTAAATCGAAAAGTATGTTGACTTTGGTTATCGTAATCGAATGGTAAACGACGTTTTGAAATTGTGATAATTGATTGTAAATATTGTAAATATTAAATGTGCATAGTGATTTATATCGTTTGTTATACATCGTTAAAATCGAACAATTCCACTGCAACTTTATGGTTTAACTCCGCAACACCTGGCCTGTACTTCTGGCATATGCTTGTCTCGTGACTTACGTTCGTTACCCCATTTATATCTCAGTTTCTCTTTCCAGTAAACCTGAAAATCATTTTTTAAATTTATCTTTACCATCTTTGCAAGCAAAAAGCAAGATATGATACGAGTAGTATATGTAGCTGTAAGGGGCAGAAACATCCAATAATATAGAAACAAGTGAATATTATTCCCTTGAGGGCATCTGCCCGATGGGGAATAATGTACTTATACCATGATATTTTTACCAATGCTTACTGATAGCTTTCAATATTTTAAGTATAGGGTCTTTGAGGAATTTCACCTCATTTTTGATAACTCATGATTACTGAAGGGTGTGTAATTGGGGTAAGAAACAGAACTGATGAGAGAAAAATGATTTAAATGTATTCTTGCAATAACTTGGGACTCAGTGGTACTCAAGTTTTCTTCATCAACAGCAAACCATTATACATTAATGTCACAGATTCCTTAGGTTGAAATTGATGCAAATCCCTTCTATCAATACTGCAACAACCTTTAATGAAATATCTTTATAATATTTTGATTAGCTACTAATTTTCCGGGAAAGAGGGCTTCCTAATGCTCATTCCACTAAAGTTTGGTTTAAATTGGCGTAGTGGTTTTTGAGTTGACAAAAATGTGAAAAGTTAACAACGACGACAACGACGGACGCAAAGTGACGGCAATAGCTCACAAGGCCCTTTGGGCCAGGTGTGCTAAAAGAAACATCTTTTGTTTTTCATAATCATTGTTATTCTACATCCCTGTCAACTTTTAACATTTAAATCCATCACATTTGAAAAACAAAATTGTAAAAAAATGTTGTTGACATATCAGAAACGTTTTATCACTTATTGATCATAATAAATTGATATATCAATCATACAAACAGCCAAATGTGCTTTTCTACAGAAGAAGAAAGATGATAGTATTTGGTGGAAGACATTGATATCAACAAGATGGACGGTATTGGCGTTGTAATTTATTTCGTTAAATTTTTCCCCAAATGGGTATTTTATTTGCCAAAATTATATTTTTTTATATTTTTTTCACCAGTTGCGAAAATGGCGACCGCCGGCAGAAACCATGCTAACTGCCCTTGATGGTACTGTGATATGGCAGCATCAAATTAATGTTTATATACTCACCCAATACCCCCCTCCTCAATTTTCAGTTCAGTACTCCCAAGAATAGGAGTACCGTGTTTATGGTTATAGAGCTTTTATTCCCTGCCACTCTCTTTACTGGTGTTTGGCAGTTTATCAACTGCCCGTACCTCCTATCAGACATAACAAAGTGTTTACAAAATGATATTTTTCGCCTAGAATAATCCAGTCCGCTAACTACGATCACTTATTCAATCACAATCGCATCAATTTTAAACGATTAGGGTAAACAATATTATTATTAAAAAAAATAAGTGACTTTTAACTGCTCGACAGGAGACAACCGTTTAAATTGAATTATCCAGTGGTTCACCATTGATGATTAACGGAAATATAAAAAAAATAGTCAAATATTAAATTTAAGTCTCAAATTTATTAAAATAAACAAGCATTTAAACAGCTATTAAAGGCAAACAAATGCTTTATTGCCCCGAATTAATGGTTTATGACAATGGTGCAAAAAATCAAATTGTATTAATGATATGACCAAATCTGTTGAAATATTCAATAAATGAGATTCTCATGGGGAAACAGGTCTGGTATGAATAAAAATAAACAGTCTCATTTCGTGCAGTTGATGATGACTGTGTGCTGTAATGTGTGTTCACGATAACAAATATCTTATTACCTGCTGGTGCTGACCTGGTTACAAAGCACACGGTGTTATTTGCTTTATCAACATAATTGCTTTACAATGTTTTCAGTGGCGACTTATTTTGATATCAAACAATTATTTCATCAGCTGATCTCTGCTGATTAGTGTGCAGTCATGCTCAGATCCAGAACCTTATGACTGGGGTCATTGACAGGAAAGTCAAATTATAGCCATTAAATACATATGAATTAAAAATATTTTGAATACAATTTTTTTCCCACATTTTAAAAGATTTACATTTTTTTTTCAATGCAATATTTGTAGTGTCATGCCGTGGTACTTGAAAAAAATATAATTAAATAAAAACAATAATAAAAAAAAATACAAACAAATTTTACAGACCACACAATCATAATTTTTCCTATCCCCTGAAATTTGAAGATCTAGAAATTGTTTTTGGAGGAAGTAGAAGTATTTTCTACATAGTATTTTCTGAGGCCGCCATTGAACTACTTTGGAACCTGATTTCCACATTTCTCTTGCCAAAGTTGGCTAACTGCAGCAATGCGGTCAAATCGATCTTTGAGAGTTTCTTTGTCTTTGACTGGCGCGAAAATCACAGGAAACCACCGAAATATGATAGCGAGCATCAATTAATCTATCTACTGTTTATAAATAAAACTTGGTTACTCTTATCTATAGTAAGACAATCAGTTACTACCTTTGTCTAGCGCAGTACGAACAAATATAGTGTAGCTTACTAATTATTTTTCTCAGTGCAACGTGCAAATTGAACAAAAATAAAACTAAAGACTCATATGAGCATGCATCATTCACCGGGGAATGAAGTATTATTGAACTACTGCATATAGTAGGATATGTTCAATTTCGATTTCTCATGCTTGGACAAAATAGTCAAAAAAAGTTGCAAAGTAGTAGGGCCACGAAAGGTCGAATTCGGCCCTTTCTTCAGAACATATTTTTTCATTATATTCTGCTAATATATTCTTGATAATATTGATAAATATAATGTTTTAGCATATTTCAGCATTTTTGTCAATTTTGGGGCCAAAAAACTAACATTTGATGAAAAATCCCAAATTTCTAGACATTTATGATAATAAATAAAAAGAACAACTAATAATGAAAATACTTAATGAATAAGGTTTATTTCCGAGTCATTTTTGTACTAATGATATATTTTTGTAATATCAACATATAAAATGGTTCTTTTTGGTAAAAAATAGTCATTTCTCTATGAAAATCACAGATTTCAGGTAAATGTAAAAAAAAAAAAAAATACATCGTTTTTCAACATTTAAAAATAAGCGGAACTGTTGATAAAATGATTATCTTGAAAATTATATGCACATATTTAAAATCTAATTGTTAAAACACTGTATATTTGGTGAGAAATTACTTTTTTGAGTGAAAAAACACAGACTTTTGGAAAATATTTTTCATAATTTTTTAGTTCATTTTAACATTTCTCAACATTTGAAACTGACCATTATGGAGGTATATAGACACCTGTTTACTTAATATACATTTTTTTCAGATTATTTACAATATCTTAGTGTAAAAAAACACATTTTTATATAAAATAACATATTTTTTATTTATTTAAAAAAAAATTGTAATTAAGTTCATTTGATCATTTTTCCACATTGGCATCTGCCAATTATGGTAAGATGTAAACGTTATTTATATCATTTACAATTTGTGTTCAATTGAAATACTACATTTTTGGGTAAAAATACACTTTTTGATTAAAAAAAAAGACAATTTTATGAAAAATATTAAATCAGTTTAATTGAGTTATTTTTCAACATTTTGATCTACAAATTATGGATGTATGTGGACAATTATTTACTTCATTTATAATTTACTCAGTTTACATTCGATTATTTGGAATAGTAAATAGATTACCACATTCATTCAAAAAGGCTGTTTAAATATTAAAAAAAATATAAAACATTTACAGCAGTGTGAATTATTACTAGAATTGTTTCAACTGCAAAAAAATAAATAAATAAATGTTATATAATCATTATTACATTATAAATTGTTCCTAATAATATGGTAGGATCTCATTCCTCTATAACACTTTCGTCACTATCAGTGTCATCAATCACATAACTAGCATCTTCTAAGTATCCCCACCCAATTCCTGACTCCGTAAGAGATATGCGATTTGTACCTTACATATCCAAGGTACCACAAGATGGACGCGATGTGAGAGCATAGTCCAATAACTTGTGCTCTTGCTCGACATTTGCACTACCATGCGGTAACTTCCGCTGGGCTGTACTCGATCCATAACAAATATGTCCTGGGTGATATGTGGCGACTCTGTAACCAAACGCGCATCAAATGATCATCTTCTTGATGGACAACAATCTCAGAATTACCCTCTAAATATGTCTGCATGTAGCTCGAATTGAGTTTGAGCTGGTAAACCCCACATGTAATGTTTCGCAGCTCAGTCTCGTCGAGATGTGGAAAGTCAGCTAAACAATTATCAGGGCTCTTCCAAATAATAGAACGCCTCTCCAGGTTTTCATTTTCCAATTACATAAATATTCACAATTTTCAAACTTACTCCTCTTGATAATCATGTTTCAGTATTTATCACAATATATATATATATGCTTTATTATCCTCCTTTAGGAGAACATTTGTATAACACATTTACAAGATTATATTACAGAGAAAAAAACCAATATCTTTCATGTTAACGTCAGATGAAATAAAATATCATGAATTCAAAACTGTTAAATTTAGAATAATTAGGATATATATTAAAAATGTTTTCAAATTTTGTAAATGAATGAAACACATAGAGCACTGAAAAGGTCGGAATCAGATTTTGGCAGATCGAAGAAACGTTCACTGTCACATGCTAACAAAGTCATCACAAGATTAAGTTCATCCATCTGATATAAGGCAGCACTAAACTCAATCGGTCCGATATTAATAATTTCACACCAAAGTTCATCTCTTATAGTGATAACACTTGGACAGCTAGCAATTATATGAACTATGGGGTCCCAGTACAACAGGCCACATTTGTGACATAGTAGTTCATGTTCGTTTTCCTTTACGAGAGCACAAAGCGACACAACATATTGGAACTGTGTTCTCAGTTGCATATGACTTTTCAAGACAGTCCACGCACGATGTTGCAGTATTCTTTCTTGAATCATTCTAAAATATGTAAAGTCAGTGTCAATATTGAACCGTTCATGTAAGCAATGTTCTTCGTAAGCAATTACACTACTTTTGATTAGATATTTCCACTTTTTTGGATGACGGGAATGAACTGGTCTTTACAAAATTGTCAACATACGAAAACAGATAATATTTCCTTACTATTTTTATGATGTCCGGTATAAATCCACCACTAATCGTTGTACAATTGTTCAAGTGTAATAATGGACGTGTAATGAATATTTGTTTCGGTAGAAACCTGGAAGCCATATTACATATTACCAAGAAATAATAGTTTTTTGGAGTCGATATAACACTCAATAGAGGTCCATCCCAGTAATGTAGTACACTTATCAGTTCTTGTGAGTTTTGGTAAACCTTGTACATATTTACACACGTATCTATGGACTCGCTCCAGTAACAAAATGTCATTGTTAGTTAGATTGTTCCACAGCTCGCAACCATACAATACTTTAGTGTAACACAGCTGTTGAATAATCTTGCTACAAACTATTGGGTTCACAACCGACGGGTGAATTCCCTGTTTAATGATGGACATGCTTAAAGAACGAATCAATCTGCACGAAGCTATAGTTCATTCCGTCAAGTTAAATCCATTTTCAAGGATAATTCCTACATGCTTTAGAGTTTTACACTCGGGAATAATATTATTATCCAAACGTAAGTTAATATGTATTGTATGTTTGGTGAATTTCATTACTTGACTTTTTACTGGAGAAAACTTGAATTTCCATCTTTTGCTGTATTGAACACATATATCAATCAGCGAATGCATGAATGGAACGTTGGACGAAATAAGGGCAATGTCATCAGCCTGTACTGGGCAACCAACATTGATATCTACTATGATAGCACCTTTTCCTGATTTCATCGATGTAGATTAGATACAACTTGGCCGACAGGGCACTAATTTGTCGTATACCTCTGCTTAAATCGAAGTTTGATTGTTACAACGAACACAACTTTTTAAATTGGAATACATTTTATCCAGTAAGCTCCACATTTTACCAGTATTAATTGTTAGCGTGATCTCCTCGAGTGTGGTAGATCGTGTGTTCTAGCCCCGATGGGATCAAACCAAAGACTATAAAATAAGTATTTGTTGCTTCTCTGCAAAGCACACGACATTAAGGAGAAAGAGCAAAGACTGGATGGCTCGGTATCAGGATAATGTGTCCGAAAGGGGCGATATGTCTGTCAGTGCACTACTGTTTCAATAAGCTAACACTATAAAAATCCAACTAAGCGTGTTGGTCTAGTACTAAGCAGACTTCATCATCATCTCATTGAAAATTAACGTGTTCTCGCCACGATATAGGTGAAAAATTGATGAGTTGGTGCTAAACAACAATCACTCACTTTTCAGTATAAACATGTACATGTGGACCCCGTATTTGAATTGAAAATTGTCTCTGTTCCTGTGCATAGTACTTATGTCTACATTTATTTGTGATCATGAAGTGTTTTCTTAAGTATTTTGACACAGGTTTGTTAATGGTCCTTCGTTCTTGTTTTTTGTTTTTGTTTTTGTTTTGATCTTTTGTTGCAAAGAATGCACAGAAATGCTTTTGGACCTGTACCAGGCATTCTATAAATAAAAAGGTTATAATACTTATGTATTTCGCATAATTTCTTCTATCATTAACACAAAAGTAATATATCTACAAAATGTATATTAGTGGGTAGTACTAAATGACTATATCATGACTGTTCTTTACCAAAAAATATATGTCATGATTTTTGAATAGCCTTTAAGGATAGAAATAAAGTATTTTCTTAACCATTTTCAGTAATATTAATTACACGGTTTTTTAAATTATGTTTATGCTTAAAATAATAATACGAAAATAACTAGTGGACACATTTGTGTTTTATATTTGTTCAAACTTTATCAAACAATTGCAGTGGTCGTGAAAATATATATAACTGACATTTACCTGTGATTTAAAAAACAACAACATAGGGGCATGGAACCACCCGATGTCATTTATGGATCGTCAGTCTTCCGCTCTAACCATTACGCAACGTCGTTCTCATTTTCCAACTGGTCAAAAACTATCGTCACGGTATATGTTTTCGTCTGTCATCTGTTTTCGTCTCATCCATTTTATTTTGATTTACACAGCGCATGTGTTATTTTTTACCTGTCTTCCGGTTTCTATTTCTAGATAGTAAACAGGATGGCAACGTGACGTCTGTCAAAAATGTTTAAGATTACTTTTAAAGACATAAGTACCAAAAATAGTGAACTTACCTACTGAACCATACTTTCGTATTGCCAAAAAAATTACTTCATTTATAAAGTAGCTGGAACAAATTCCTGAAAGGATACATAAAATTTAACTATGTCGTCTGCATCTCAGACACCTGCTCTACATGTCGTGTGATTGTCATGGTGTCACTTATCGTACTTGTAAACAAAAGAGCTGACTGAAATGTGTCGGTTTCTTATATAAAATGCACGTCAACAGCAGTGCATTTTGGTTTCAGCACTAAAAAAACAACAAAAGTGAACACAATTTTGAAAGTGGTCATTTTCAAACATTTTGTTATTTTATTTAGATGTAGTTTGATTTATAGATGGCCAGAACCATGAAATTTTAAAACAAGCCATTTACGGATTTTATATTCGTTTCCATCCCGTATATCGGCCCTGTTTTTACTTAAGACGACAACATGTGATGCCATTTACTGACAGCAGAAGTTGACAGATAATCGAGAGTATATTAAAATAGAAGAATGGCTTTTCAAACAATCTTTTGTACAAAGAAATATGTAACTAGCCATTCTTTGATATTTCCAATCGTCATATGAATTAAAGGTTAACACTGTCAATCGCCAGATCGGAAAATCGATAATACGTCGAAAACCCATAACACGAGGATAATATATAAAGTTATCGACGTTGGCGTGATGAGCGTGGAAATGATAAGCAAAACTTGATTAAAAAAGAATAGAAAGAAAGAAAAAAAAAGAGTTTCTCTATACTTTGAAACTTGTCATTCCTATTTCATTTAATGAATCTGTTTATGTCAAGTCCTTGAGAGGATAATTTAAGGCTTGAAATTTGCTTCGGAAGTTTAAAAAAAAATATTTGGGGGGGGGAGGGGGTAATGGCGTTTGAAACTATCGATTTAAACACAAATATTATTTTGTAACGTCATTATCTCCTATATACCTATGTTATTTTTGAACACAAAAACTTAAATGTGTCTTTAAATCGTGATTTCTCCAAAAGTATTAATCATAAAATTATTTCAAAATTATCAAAAAAAATAGCAACAAATTCTGAGATTATTGGTGTAAATATCATAAAAATCTTACCAGAAATGACTTCAGGATATTGATTTGAAAAAATTGGTTTTATATGAAATATATAGTAAATTATTTGAGTGGGAACAGATATATGGCACATAACTGTAGATTGTCAGTTTCCTTTCACCGCCCCTTTTCAATGAAAAATCGTCTGCTTTGAACAGTTCAATCTTAAAATAAAAAAAAATATGTTTTCAATTTTGACTGTAGTCTCCCAATCTTTAGAATAAAATGATTTTGACTTGGAAAATGTGGAAATGCCAAAATTTAATATTCTAGATGTCCAAACAAATGTTCCAAATTCCAATGGCAATACAAATGAAAATGCATATCAAACTAAAGCCCAGTCGGGTAGATTTCAGAACGTTTCATTTGAGGACATTGATTCATTCCTTTATAGTTCGAATTCTGTTACACATGAATTAAATACACACGACTCGGACAATAATAACACATCGTGCCTGGTTCCACAGATAAATCGGACTGACATGAGTCACAATTGCAATAAATTTTTCCACAACAACTTTACAAATCCGCCCATATTCAAATAAAATTCAGAAACTCGTCCATTTAAATTTCCAATTTTTTTCATCGAAGCGGCAACACTTGAATTGTTTGAATGTGCGGCCATATTGATTACACACTATCATTGCTCGTAGATTCATACGTGTGGAATGAAATATACAAGTAAAATAAAATAATATAAAAGAAATTTTGTTTATTATATAAACAGAATAACTAATCGTAGATTTTAAATATCAAATTAGACCACTCGTGACCGAATACGCATTAAGGATTAAACTCGTGGACGGAACAAGTTCCGCCCACTCGTTTAATCCTTATGCGTACTTTGGTCGCTCGTGGTCTTATTTTGATATTCAAAATCTACGATTAGTTATACTATATTTAATATTTTGGTCGAGACATTCGGCCAATAAGTGTTGTGACCAAATCGTTATTTTTTTTCTCCAAATTCCCCCCCCCTCCATGGCCCTACTCCTTTAACAGAAAGACCTAGAATTAATGTTAAAAACAACTCATCACAGTATAGCATGCAATTACCTAAAATATTCAGGTCCATATGATTTATGTCTTCCTGTATTAAATTTGTATTTAACAACCAAAGTATCCTGTAAGAATCCATGTGAAATGCATGTACAAGGTCATCCTGTAAGAGTCCATGTGAAATGCATGCACAAGGTCAAGGACCATAAACACACTTCAGGAAGGATTTTTAACACCTTTTCCGTTCTGTCGTTATGCCCTTAATTTTTCTAAAAGAACTAACAATTCCACAAGTTTCACGTACGGAAAGGATCATAAAGGACAGTAACAATTCATTTTAGAGTAAATCATTTTCTGTTGTGGAGTAATACCCCTTGATTTGCAAAAAAATATCACGTTTCCGTCCAATAACCTAAGTTTGAAATTTACACATTACGGAATCAAGTTCGATGTTGGAATTTTCCACTTTTTTCATTTCTTGAGTTATATTTGCAAAAAAACAATAATACAAATTTGTGATGATTGCGTTTAATAGCCTAACTGGTCCAACAATGTAATTAAATTCAGATTTTTGACCCTCTCTTCCCCTCTTTTCTGATATGTCGTGCATAAAGATCTAATGCAATCATTTAAGGGGTGGCGTTCAGGTGGACCTTTCTCTAAGTATTATATATACCACGGTTCTTGCGACTTAACTTAATTAAACACACGAATCCGAAGGGTAAGTTTGTTTGAATAAGTTCATGAGTTAGACACGTTGTATATATGATTTGTAACAAAAATTCAATGCTTGACATGTTTAGGTATGGTACAACATTCAGATCTCTATGTTGTACAATAGAAATAGCATTAGCCCTGTCCATTTGCATTTGGTTCAACAGTTTTAATGTCTGGTTAATTGAGTATGGTACAATATCAATCCCATATAATAGACCATGGTGTTCTACAAACACATTTGCAGATGAATAACCCATAACAAAAACGTCATAGGAAAAAAAGGTAATTTATGTTACAAAGATAATTATAGCTGACCAATCGAATGATTCGTTACTTTCAGGGACTGTACATACGTCCCGAGTTACTTTTAAAAGACAGAAAGCTATATAAAAAAACTTATGTTATATTCAACGACAAAACCATATTATGTGTTTAAGGTATAACACTCATGGAATTGATTTATAGTCAAATGTTTTTTGAAAATATTAAATTTGGTTTTTTATTCAATTGTTTTAAAAAATGTTCCACCCAAATGAAATAGTAATTCGTCAAAATGAAAAATGTCTTATTGTCATATTGATATTTCGCATAGGGATTTAACTGACGAGGTAGAAATTTATTTGAAGAAAAAAAACAACAAACAAACATACAAAAAACAACAACAAAACAAGTAGGTGAATAGGTAACTGGCCGTTTTGAATCATTCATTACTGCCCTTGGTATTAATGCACATTATTGTTTGAATGCATATACAACTAGTTATTACCGAGGGTGTTTGAAGCCACTTTCAACAATATTCCAATTATTTCGCGGCGGTCGGGTTTTTTTGGTGGAGGACACCGGAGTACCCGGAGAAAACTACCATCCTGCCGTAAGTCACTGACAAACATTTTCATGTAATGCTGTATCGCCACGAGCTTCGAGCTCAACGTTAGTGGTGATAGACACTGATTTCCCAGCTAGTTGTACATCCAACTATTATACGATCACGCCCTAAAAGTTTTTGTTGAATAACTTAAAAATGTTACAAACATTATGCGCCGATCTGTATACCTATATTGATCATATTGTCTATTTATATGCCTTTTCGGGATGGTATGCTTAACTTGTCTCAAAATATATCGCATTTTGTATGTACATAAACGATGGCGTCGCCAGGCACAATATGAAGTTGATGCTTTAGAGATTAGAATTTCGGCCGCTATTGTTTTACGCTGATATTTCAGTCTGCAAAGAATTTAAGAAGCTGTACGGTATGACAGGAGTTTAATTAATTTCGTACGGGGTAGGCAAAGAAAAAATAACAAGTAATTGATACACTGTCCCTGTGTGTTATTTTTTCCGTACAACAAATAAGGCTGAGATGACAACACATTCAGGAAATCCCTATTTAATTATATTTTAAGACAAATCATTCTGTCTATCATATCCGTTATATTTCTTGTATATAATTTAATCCTTTATTTCATAAACGTACACAGGACAGTCGTGGTCATGATCGTATGGTAGTTGGATTTACTACCTGTGCAATCAGTGCCTATCACCACTAAAGTTGTGAGTTCGTTCATGGCGGGGTGTATTGTTGAAAGTGGCATTAAACACCATAAACCACCATAAAAGTACTTATATCCATTGATAAAATATTTTGAACCATTTTAATGATCCTTTAATTGATGGCTATTATAAATGATTTAGAGTGTTTAGAGTGTTTAACGTCACTTTCAACAATATTTCAGTTACATCATGGCGGTCAGTTTTATTGGTGGAGAAAACCACAGACCTGTCGCAAGTCACTGACAAACGTTATTACATAATATTGTATCGAGTACACTTCGCCATGAACGGAGTTCGAATTCACAGCTTTTGTGGTGATAGGTAGTGATTGCACAGGTAGTTGTAAATCCAACTACCATGCGATCACGACCACGACTGCCCTATTTTTATAAATATTGAATTGACAAAACAATATATCAAATATACACACCAGCGGATTTAGTCGGAACTAATTTACATCTAATAAAATGAAAAAAAAAATACCAGACTGTCGGAACAGTTAAACAATCTAATACCAAAATCATAGAGAGAAACAAACTCGTTACCGCTAACACACAACTACATCACCGCTCACTTTTCTAGCCTTGATGCAGGCACTTCAGTAAAAAGTGGCGAGGCTAATTTATGAAAATACTGGTAAACGTATTGAATGGTCAAAAGACCAAAGAAATATGAAGCTCATCGGTGTTGTAACGGGTGCTCTCCGCGAGTGTGGCAGATCGCCAGTTTGAGTCCCGACCTGGTCAGTCTTGCGTCAATTAGCTGATACTCCATTGATTTCCCGGCCCCCATGTAATACATAGGTTGGTTTAATAGCTTGATTGGATATTGTTAAACATCAAGTAATACATTTCTTTGACATCACCCTATTGTTCGGACAATTGATTTTTTTTTCAGAATCTACAGTTTATTATTTTGTTCTTGTATAAATTAACTTTAACATTCT
>MJUT01029430.1:125954-145049 GCA_002080005.1 Gigantidas platifrons | reverse complement strand
ATATGCATGTACGTACGTACTAGTATCAAGGAAGGATATTTTGGTTTTCGACACTTCGTGTGTGAATTTTATAGACGGATGGATACTGTTGGCATATTCGAAAAATTCATCAAGCTCTTTATCGCTATGTATCCACTTCAGGTCAGTGCCATCTATTAACCGGAGAAATGAAAGAGGTTGTTTAAGTGACGAGAGGAGTAATCGTTATTCTAGATTTCCCATAAAAATGTTGGCATAAGAGGGTGCCATTTTGGTTCCCATTTATTTGAAGATAGTGGTTTCCGTCAAAAGAACAATTTTTGTTTTTTAGAACAAGTGTAAGCGTCTCCACTAAGCATTCTGTCGGAGCTTCTTGAACTGTTCGTTGTTCCCATATTTTCCTGCATGCGGCTTTCCCGTCATCATGGGAAATGTTCGTGTAATGGGAAGTTACATCCATAGTAACAAACGTGGTATTTTCTGGAATGGTTAAATATTCCATTTTCTTCAAATAGTCGGTAGTATCTTTGATTTGTGATGGAAGGTTTTCAACGAACGGCCGAAGGTGAAAATCAATAAATTCCTATATCTTTTCAGATAGAAACGGCCTGGCGTGAGATCCTCTGGAGTAAGGTACTCCATGGTCTTATCGCCTATGTGGCCATGAACATGTATAGCGTATAATGCTCGCTTGATCTTTTACGCAATCCAGGCCGTTTCTATCTGCTGCCTAAAATTCACAAGGAAAACAACCCGATGAGACCGATTGTGTCAGCCAATGGTCACCCAACTGAAAAGATATCGGAATTTATTTATTTAGCTAGTTGGTAAATTTCATCATTACATTTTCTCTTTGTTTTCATATTCTTTACAAATTAGTGTACATATATATTTTAATAATATAAAGTATAAAGCTCAAGATTATGACTTTTACGTCACGATAACTGATGGTCACGTGACAATTTTTTCAAATCAGATTACAGACGCTGATGAAGACTGTCGGTCAAGCGAAATATCCATCAATTGGATTATAATTATAGTCTTTTTGTAGACTTATTGTTATTTTTGTTATATTTTAGCATCTTTTTTTGATGGTGTTGTGCTACATTTTAGACGTTTATTTATTATTTTTGTTTGTTTCCACAGAATCATTAAGACTTGTTTCCTTTTTTACATCCCGTAGGTTCATACGTTGGCTATTTTTTCAGATGTTCAAATATATATACATGTATATATAAAAAATATAACACTAACACTGTTTGGTTTAATTTTCACACACACACACACACACACACACACACACACACACACACACACAGATGAACGACACTGAACCATAGAAAATATAATATTAAGAATTTGATATTCTCTACAAGGAAGGGTGGATCTAACTTATTTGGGATGCTGCTTGAGAAGATGGAATAAACGTTAGAAATTACTGAGAGAAAAGTCAATTAAAAAAGGACCATCCATAGAAACTGGCAACATGGGGTACACAAGGCGAAGAAAAAGAAAAACACATGACACCGTATGTGTTGGATACCATTATGCGCAAATAAACATAAATAATGTAAATAAGACATCTGCCCTCCTACAAATAACTGGAGGTAAAGAAGAACCGAACATCGTTTTATGTGGAAATCGTAATAAATCTTAAAGCGTGATTTTACTCGGAGTCCAAAACATTGAAATGTATTGGGTTGTTTATGGTAAGAATTTGCATGTAAAGGATTAAAAACATAGTCTTATGCAGGATTCGAAGGATAAGCCTTCAATGTTGTAGCATACTGCATACCAATTTTGATACGTCTGTTTTCAAGGGAAGTGTCGTTTGCTTCAACATGCAAACTCTCAACTGGAGACGTTCTGAACGCTTCAAGTATAAGAGTCGTAATTCTTGATGGTAAAATGGTCTTTAACATCGTTACTATTTGTCTAAATGGAACCAAATTTGAAATATATTATAACGATACTTCTTTTTTCAATTATTGCGCACTTCCAAGCTTTCTGTCGTGTTCTTAATGCAGGTTTTTCCTTCTTATTGCACTATGAAGTGTTTTTGCGGTATTTCTACAAACCGCCATGACCTTTTTACCAGAATTTCATAATAGTTGTGTCACTAATGACAACGGGCCATGTTCCTTTGATCATTATCACTTTACGGTCCTTTTCTTATCCATGACGTATCACCGTGTTTGTAACAAGAAAAACACTACAGGTGCCACATTAGGAACAAGAACGGTTTGCCATTCATTAGCACCTCAGCTCATCTTTGTTTTTAGTGGGGTTCGTGTTGATCGATTTTTAGTTTTCTGTGGAGTACTTTGTATATTAATCTTTGTTCTATTGTCTTCTTTCTTTTGGCAATGGTATTTTGTGTTCTTCGATTGATAGTTTCTGATTACCCCTTTGATATCTTCAAACTTTATTTTTGCTGACAAAGGTAAAAAGTTATAGATTGCATTCTTGATAATACTGTATTTTGGTCATGACCCATTAAGGTAAGATCATACCACTGAAATTCCAAGTAATATTACACAACAAGCCTTGACAAATAAACGATAGATTACATCAATGAAATTCTAAGTAAGGGTAACAAAAGGACCATTAGAAACAAAACACAGAATATGTCAATCAAACATTACATCCTTGTACTATCTTAAAACATACCATGTATGTTATATGTACTATGGTAGATGAATTATGAATTATCAAATATCTTGTTTGCTTTTTCCATACTTAATTAAACGATTTAGATGGAAAATATTGCAATTTATTATTCCAAGCAAATCACATCTGTTCAAATGAAAAATATCAACTGACAGTTTATGTAATGTTTGTAAAGTAGAAGAAGATTATGATAACTTTTTTGTATGTCATGTAAATATTTAGACATGTTTGGGAATAAATTAATGAAATGCTTTAAAAAAAAATCAAATTTGAAAACAATACCAGACTTCAACATTTAGTATTTGGGTACAAAATGTTTGACAAGTACTATATTCACCTAAATTATTTTTTTAACTATATTGTTATTTACAATTTACAAATCCTATTATGCATCCGATCAAAGGAGAACGAAATTTGATGTTCATCTGTTATTTAAAAATGAATTTCAAAGAAAAATGAAGGAAATAAATTACTAGGAATGAATTTATTGTTCAAGAATATATTAGATAAACTGTGATAATATTTTATGCAATAGAATATATTAGGATAAAATAGTATAGCTTTATATGTAATTAACAGAAGTTCACAGAATACTTCAGAGGAACTTGGACTCTAAAATAAAAATGTAACAAGATATATACTGACAAAAATTGTTATGTTGGTGTGAAAACAAACTTTATTCGTAAGAGTAAAATACTGAGCCGGCACAATAAGTAATAAATCTTTGATAATAAGAATTTAAAGGAACAGTCCTGACAAAACTATGGAAACACCATGCATATAGATAAAGAAATCTAAATGAACGTTAGAGAACCAAGGGGGTAGCCAATAATGGACATTCCATAGACACTGATAATAAAGCAAATGCAAACCACACACACACACACACACCTAAATAGATGAACAACACTGACCCATAGAAAATATAATATTAAGAAATTGATATTCTCTACAAGGAAGGGTGGATCTAACTTATTTGGGATGCTGCTTGAGAAGATGGAATAAACGTTAGAAATTACCGAGAGAAGAGGCAATTGAAAAAGGACCATCCATAGAAACTGGCAACATGGGGTACACAAGGCGAAGAAAAAGAAAAAAACATGACACCGTATGTGTTGGATACCATTATGCGCAAATAAACATAAATAATGTAAATAAGACATGTCCCTCCTACAAATAACTGGAGGTAAAGAAGAACCGAACATCGTTTTATGTGGAAATCGTAATGAATCTCAAAGCGTGATTTTACTCGGAGTCCAAAAGATTGAAATGTATTGGGTTGTTTATGGTAAGCATTTGCATGTAAAGGATTAAAAACATAGTCTTATGCAGGATTCGAAGGATAAGCCTTCAATGTTGTAGCATACTGCATACCAATTTTGATACGTCTGTTTTCAAGGGAAGTGTCGTTTGCTTCAACATGCAAACTCTCAACTGGAGACGTTCTGAACGCTTCAAGTATAAGAGTCGTAATTCTTGATGGTAAAATGGTCTTTAACATCGTTGATATTTGTCTAAATGGAGCCAAATTTCAAATATATTATAACGATACTTCTTTTTTTCAATTATTGCGCACTTCCAAGCTTTCTGTCATGTTCTTAATGCAGGTTTTTCCTTCTTATTGCACTATGAAGTGTTTTTGCGGTATTTCTACAAACCGCCATGACCTTTTTACCAGAATTTCATAATAGTTGTGTCACCAATGACAACGGGCCATGTTCCTTTGATTATTATCACTTTACGGTCCTTTTCTTATCCATGACGTATCACCGTGTTTGTAACAAGAAAAACACTACAGGTGCCACATTAGGAACAAGAACGGTTTGCCATTCATTAGCACCTCAGCCCATCCCTATTTTTAGTGGGGTTCGTGTTGATCGATTTTTAGTTTTCTGTGGAGTACTTTGTATATTAATCTTTGTTCTATTGTCTTCTTTCTTTTGGCAATGGTATTTTGTGTTCTTCGATTGATAGTTTCTGATTACCCCTTTGATATCTTCAAACTTTATTTTTGCTGACAAAAGGAAAAAGTTATAGATTGCATTCTTGATAATACTGTATTTTCGTCATAGCCCATTATGGTAAGATCATACCACTGAAATTCCAAGTAATATTACACAACAAGCCTTGACAAATAAACGATAGATTATATCAATGAAATTGTAAGTAAGGGTAACAAAAGGACCATTACAAACAAAACACAGAATATGTCAATCAAACCTGACACCCATGTATTATGTTAAAATATACACGTTATATATACTGAGGTAGATGAATTATAAATTATCAAATATCTTGTTTGTTTTTTCCATACTTCATTAAACGATTTAGATGGAAAATATTGCAATTTATTATTGCAAGCAAATCACATCTGTTCAAATGAAAAATATCAACTGACAGTTTATGTAATGTTTGTAAAGTAGAAGAAGATTATGATAACTTTTTTGTATGTCATGTAAATATTTAGACATGTTTGGGAATAAATTAATGAAATGCTTTTAAAAAAAATCAAGATTGAAAACAATACCAGACTTCAACATTTAGTATTTGGGTACAAAATGGTTGACAAGTAATATATTCACCTAAATTATTTTTTAACTATATTGTCATTTACAATTTACAAATCCTATTATGCATCCGATCAAAGGAGAACGAAAATTGATTTTCATCTGTTATTTAAAAATGAATTTCAAAGAAAAATGAAGGAAATAAATTACTAGGAATGAATTTATTGTTCAAGAATATATTAGATAAACTGTGATAATATTGTATGCAATAGAATATATTAGGATAAAATAGTATAGCTTTATATGTAATTATAGTTTTGAATATTTCCCTGGATAGTCAAAACAGAAGTTCACAGAATACTTCAGAGGAACTTGGACTCTAAAATAAAAATGTAACAAGATATATACTGACAAAAATTGTGATGTTGGTGTTAAAACAAACTTGATACGTAAGAGTAAAATACTGAGCCGGCACAATAAGTAATAAATCTTTGATAATAAGAATTTAAAGGAACAGTCCTGACAAAACTATGGAAACACCATGCATATAAATAAAGAAATATAAATGAACGTTAGAGAACCAAGGGGGTAGCCAATAATGGACATTCCATAGACACTGATAACAAAACAAATAAAAACCACACACACAAACACACACACACCTAAATAGATGAACAACACTGCCCCATAGAAAATATAATATTAAGAATTTGATATTCTCTACAAGAAAGGGTGGATCTAACTTATTTGGGATGCTGCTTGAGAAGAGGAAATAAACATTAAAAATTACCGAGAGAAGAGGCAATTAAAAAAGGACCATCCATAGAAACTGGCAACATAGGGTACACAAGGCGAAGAAAAAGAAAAAAAACATGACACGTATGTGTTGGATACCACTATGCGCAAATAAACACAAATAACGTATATAAGACATCTGCCCTCCTACAAATAACTGGAGGTAAAGAAGAACCGAACATCGTAATAAATCTCAAAGCGTGATTTTACTCGTTGTCCAAAAGATTGAAATGTATTCGGTTGTTTATGGTAAGCATTTGCATGTAAAGGATTAAAAACATAGTCTTATGCAGGATTCGAAGCATAAGCCTTCAATGTTGTAGCATACTGCATACCAATTTTGATACATCTGTTTTCAAGGAAAGTGTCGTTTGCTTCAACATGCAAACTCTCAACTGGAGACGTTCTGAACGCTTCAAGTATAAGAGTCGTAATTCTTGATGGTAAAATGGTCTTTAACATCGTTACTATTTGTCTAAATGGAACCAAATTTGAAATATATTATAACGATACTTCTTTTTACAATTATTGTGCACTTCCAAGTTTCTGTCATGTTCTTAATGCAGGTTTTTCCTTCTTATTGCACTATGAAGTGTTTTTACGGTATTTCAACAAACCGCCATGACCTTTTTACCAGAATTTCATAATAGTTGTGTCACTAATGACAACGGGCCATGTTCCTTTGGTCATTATCACTTTACGGTCCTTTTCTTATCCATGACGTATCACCGTGTTTGTAACAAGAAAAACACTACAGGTGCCACATTAGGAACAGGAACGCTTGCCATTCATTAGCACCTCAGCTCATCCCTATTTTTAGTGGGGTTCGTGTTGATCGATCTTTAGTTTTCTGTGGAGTTCTTTGTATATTAATCTTTGTTCTATTGTCTTCTTTCTTTTGGCAATGTTGGTTTGTGTCCTTCGATTTATAGTTTCTGATTAATTACTCCTTTGGTATCTTCAAACTTTATTTTTGCTGACAAAAGTAAAAAGTTATAGATTGCATTCTTGATAATACTGTATTTTGGTCATGGCCCATTATGGTAAGATCATACCACTGACATTCCAAGTAATATTACACAACAAGCCTTGACAAATAAACGATAGATTATAACAATGAAATTCTAAGTAAGGGTAACAAAAGGACCATTACAAACAAAACACAGAATATGTCAATCAAACCTGACACCCATGTATTATGTTAAAATATACACGTTATATGTACTGTGGTAGATGAATTATAAATTATCAAATATCTTGTTTGTTTTTTCCATACTTAATTAAACGATTTACAGGGAAAATATTGCAATTTATTATTCCAAGCAAATCACATCTGTTCAAATGAAAAATATCAACTGACAGTTTATGTAATGTTTGTAAAGTAGAAGAAGATTATGGTAACTTTTTTGTATGTCATGTAAATATTTAGACATGTTTGGGAATAAATTAATGAAATGCTTTTAAAAAAAATCAAATTTGAAAACAATACCAGACTTCAACATTTAGTATTTGGGTACAAAATGTTTGACAAGTAATATATTCACCTAAATTATTTTTTAACTATATTGTCACTTTACAATTTACAAATCCTATTATGCATCCGATCAAAGGAGAACGAAAATTGATGTTCATCTGTTATTTAAAAATGAATTTCAAAGAAAAATGAAGGAAATAAATAACTAGTAATGAATTTATTGTTCAAGAATTTATTAGATAAACTGTGATACTATTGTATGCAATAGAAGATATTAGGATAAAATAGTATAGCTTTATATGTAATTATAGTTTTGAATATTTCCCTGGATAGTCAAAACAGAAGTTCACAGAATACTTCAGAGGAACTTGGACTCTAAAATAAAATAAAAATGTAACAAGATATATACAGACAAAAATTGTGATGTTGGTGTTAAAACAAACTTGATACGTAAGAGTAAAATACTGAGCCGGCACAATAAGTAATAAATCTTTGATCATAAAAATTTAAAGGAATAGTCCTGACAAAACTATGGAAACACCATGCATATAAATAAAGAAATATAAATGAACGTTAGAGAACCAAAGGGGTAGCCAATAACGGACATTCCATAGACACTGATAACAAAACAAATAAAAACCACACACACACACACATGAACAACACTGACTCCTAGAAAATATAATATTAAGAATTTGATATTCTCTACAAGAAAGGGTGGATCTAACTTATTTGGGATGCTGCTTGAGAAAAGGAAATAAACATTAGAAATTACCGAGAGAAGAGGCAATTAAAAAAGGACCATCCATAGAAACTGGCAACATAGGGTACACAAGGCGAAGAAAAAGAAAAAAACATGACACCGTATGTGTTGGATACCACTATGCGGAAATAAACACAAATAACGTATATAAGACATGTACCCTCCTATAAGCAAAAATTTGACAACTTCAAGATCTAATTCTAACACTATTTGATTTAATTTTCAGACGTATATTTAATGTGTAGTATTAACCTAGTATCACAAAAATATCTTTGAGATCCAGTGGAACAGATATATTGTATGGTTGTCACGTTTGTATAATATACTTTATTTCCCGTGACTGTATTATCCTATACACTATACTAAAAATTGCTGAGTTAGATGGCTGTCAAATTATAATATTAAGTATACATATACCATCTACAGACGCTTATACACATGTCTTACGTCTATCTCTAGATTAAATCCTTATGAGACAAGGTAACACTACGATTATTGAAGCTCTTTTTTAGGAGTGGATGTAGTCGAGTGGTCCAGGACGATTACAGACCCAGACCTGTGGCAGTTGCACCTGAACCCGTGAAACAGGACCTGATCGACAGCGAAATTTTGGAAAGTGTACCAAAAACAATGAAGGCCAAGGCACAACTCTAGTTGAAAAAAATGAAGAACAGTCCCAACATTAGCTGGAACGAGAAAGGAGAACTGAAATACAAACCGTTCAAGGAAGCAGCGTGGTGGATTCAGTCAACGACGTGCTGAGCCAATATGCGCACACATACACAAAAGCACAATAAGGCAGGAGCCCTCAGTTGATTCTTTTACAGGTTTTAAACTTAATATTTACCAACATTGTATGAGATTTGTTTCTTTATTTACCTTTTTTTATCAGGAAGAAGGCAGCTTTAATTCCTCCATTGGACGTTTTGTCAAAGTAACCGGTAGGATTAACTAGTGTCACAAGGCCTAGACTGAAGTTGAAAAAGTCATTGTTTAGAATTAATTTTGGAAGTTTAACCTCAAAAGAACAAAGACTTCGTTCGTTGTCTAATGATTATAACTATATGATATATTTCATATAGAACACTGTTTTACACTTATATCACGTGTGAACAAGAATTGAAATAAAAAACGAATATGTAGGTTTGAAAGTTTATAATTACATTTCTCCAACATTAGGCATAACGGTCATGCCCAATATATGCCAAATTATATCTTGCACTTGTTGAATCATAGCTTACAGAAGACATTTTATCAAAAACATATAGCCATTGAAAGTAATCTCTTAACTGTTAACCTACTCAAAGTAAACTCTTAACTTCTAACCTACTCAAAGTGAACTTTTAACTTCTAACCTACTCAAAGTAAACTCTTAACTTCTAACCTACTCATAGTGAACTCTTAACTTCTAACCTACTCATAGTGAACTCTTAACATCTAGCCTACTCATAGTGAACTCTTAGCTTCTAACCTACTCATAGTGAACTCTTAACTTCTAACCTACTCAAAGTGATCTCCTAACTTCTAACCTACTCAAAGTAAACTTTTAACTTTTAACCTACTCATAGTGAACTCCTAACTTCTAACCTACTCAAAGTGAAATCTTAACTTCTAACCTACTCAAAGTGAACTCTTTAATTTCTAACATATTCATAGTGAACTCTTAACTTCTAGCCTACTCAAAGTGAACTCTTAACTTATAACCTACTCAAAGTGAACTATTCACTTCTAACCTACTCATAGCGAACTCTTAACTTCTAACCTATTCATAGTATACTCTTAACTTCTAACCTACTCATAGTTTACTCTTAACTTATAACCTACTCAAAGTGCACTTTTAACTTCTAACCTACTATTAATAAACTCTTAACTTCTAACCTATTCAAAGTAAACTCTTAACTTCTAACCTACTCATAGTGAACTCTTCACTTCTAACCTACTCATAGTGAACTCTTAACTTCTAATCTATTCAAAGTAAACTCTTAACTTCTAACCTGCTCAGGGTAAACTCTTAACTTCTAACCTACTCATAGTAAACTCTTAACTTCTAACATACTCATAGTTAACTCTTAACTTCTCTAACCTACTCAAAGTGAACTCTTAACTTCTAGCCTACTCAAAGTAAACTCTTAACTTATAACCTTCTCAAAGTGAACTTTTAACTTCTAAACTACTGATGGTGAACTCTTTACTTCTAACCTACTCATAGTGAACTCTTAACTTCTAACCTACTCAAAGTGAACTCTTAACTTCTAACCTACTCATAGTGAACTCTTAACTTCTAACCTATTCAAAGTAAACTCTTAGCTTGTAACCTACTCAAAGTGAACTCTTAACTTCTAACATACTCAAAGTGAACTATTCACTTTTAACCTACTCATAGCGAACTCTTAACTTCTAACCTACTCATAGTTTACTCTTAACTTCTAACCTACTCATAGTTTACTCTTAACTTCTAACTTATTCATAGTTTACTCTTAACTTCAAACCTACTCAAAGTGAACTTTTAACTTCCAACCTACTCAAGGTGAACTCTTAGCTTCTAACCTACTCATAGTGAACTCTTAACTTATAACCAACTCAAAGTGAACTCTTAACTTCTAACCTACTATTAATGAACTCTTAACTTTTAACCTACTCAAAGTGAACTCTTAACTTCCGATCAAAGGAGAACGAAAATTGATGTTCATCTGTTATTTAAGAAATGAATTTCAAAGAAAAATTAAGGAAAATAAATTACTAAGCAAAAAATGCTTCCCCTGGTAATACGACGGGTCCGTATTAACAATGAACCCCACGGGGCGACGGAGTGGGAGGTGGGGTAATTGGTCTGCGAGGAAAACACCTAGTACTAATCTTCTCATGTACAAATACCTTTGTGTTGCACATTTTAACTGATTTGTATTCATTCTAATACGATGTATCTGGCTAGGTTTATTTCAAATTATCCTGGAAATTCTGCATAGACGACACATGTAGTTTCTCTGGAGAGGGCCTTGGAGAGCTGTGCTTCTATTCTCACGTTTCCCTGTTTTATCAATGTCAAATAGTTTCCATCACTTCCAAAGCTTTGTTTGATATCAAAGCAATAGTCGTTTCTATCTATCTGATTGTCAGCATCCTGCATCCTGCATCCGGCATCCACTTTTTACTTATTTCAAACATACTGTTAAAGCGGGGACGATGATTCTTCCACTAGACGTATCGAAATTGAGCTTCATCACATTTCCTCCTACTGGAATACTATCGACAAATAGTCCTATTTGGGTAAGATTTTTATGAGCAAAATTAAATGGGTTAAGAGTAAAGCTGCCAGCTGCAGACTCGGACGCTACAAACCCTATGCAGCAGTGGTTAGATCTCAGACATTGAAACAAGTTATCGTAGGCGAAATTTATGTTTCCTGCTGGAATGGTTAGTAGCTTTACTTCGGTTCGTGCATAAAAATATTTGGCGTTGATTGTTTTCATGATTTCTGCTTGACCATATATAACGACCGGTTAACTTGAACCTTGCAAGCTTTCAAAACAATATATTCGATTGCAACTTGATAGCTTGGTGTTGGTTCACTGCTCATCAAACAAAAATCTGGTCTAATACGATACAATTTTACACTCACTGCAGCTTGATTTAAAAGGAAACGATCCAGCTGAAACAGATCATGTAATATAGGGCCTTCCATATCAACAGATTTGGAACCTTGAAAATAACAAGAACGTCTTGAAAGTCCATAATTAGAAGTGTTTTCTATATCTGCATCATCCATATGTCCAGGAGTATCTTTCACCCACATTATCGATGTGAGTTGTGAGGCATTGGCGTTTGTACCGTAGTTCAGAAGTGTGTGTATCATCACTTTGTACGGGTAGTGACTTGTGGTGGAGGTGATTAACTTTCATTGCAATGACACATCCACTTGACTAAACATTGAATAAAACAAAGGATTTGTTGGACCTACTTTCAGAGTGGAAACATCAAGTGTTTTTCCATCACTGTGTAAAATCCTCACCTTGATATACAGTTTCGAATGTTTAAGGTCAAGAAACTCCATACCATTTAGTCCGATAATGATGAATTCCATTGGTGCGCTACCGTTGACATGTGAAGTTGATCTTACCCCCTGGAAGTAAGTTTTTTCGACAGCCGTATGGGATGGTGGTACGGAAAATAAACTGAGTTCGCTTGGTAGTGCTTCACTGAAATCTTCTGTTGTCAGTGTGATGGCCACACTGACAGCCGAAGATTTCAGTGATAACGTTAATTTGATATGTCTTGAATTGGTATAGCAGGTCGTTTATTCTTTACTCTATCGTTCTTCTTTACACCCTTTTTGCTCTTCACTGCTTTTCTTTTCTTGGTTTTTCTGATGCAACCCATTCGACGTCGTTTTGATGAATGAACTCTAGATGAGGATTTCTTTCTTTTATAAACCCCTCTATGTTTTTTCTTGAGTTGCTTTTCTGCCATTTGAACCATTTGTTCTGCAGGAGAAACCTTATTCACCATCATCTTTCCTGAATTAGAGCTCATCTTTTCGTTATTGGAATTGGATTTTATTGGTAGCATATACGACCCAGAACTACTGACAAGAGAACTCCTGTTTGAGGTTTATTTACGAGACTATTCTGTTTCCATTTCGATACATTACTATAATATGATACCCATTTCTGTGGATTTGGTACGTACATTTTGTTCACATTCATGATGTTTTAAAAAAATGGAAACGCTCTAAAATGAAGTGTCACCGTTGAAGGATTATCGAGAAATGAGCATGTACTGTATTGTCTTGATTATCGGCTATAAATATGTCGATGTCATGTTTTCGACAGCGATGCATTTATATCAGCTTTCACTAAAGCTACTTTCCACATACCGTTTAAAATGAGGGGTTTGTTAAGTTGTGATCTAAACGTAGATTTTGAGGGCAGTAAGCCATAGACTTGTCACTGCTTAAGATTATGAAGAGACTCATGTCTACTCGTGCTCATTCAAAACGTTTGTGGTATCTTTCTCTTGGATCCATTGATTAAAACGATTGTCGAATCCATCGACCTTTACGAGGACCTCTACTTGTCCATTCCGCTTTCGCTTTCGTATCTGTTTTTCGATAAACCACAATGAATCTTCGTCTTTGTCAACCTTTTGCAATTCCGATTCATAAAAGTTACCTTTCACATCTTGATTTAGGAGATCCTTCACTCATTGGAATATTTTGCATACGGAATCGTTTTCCGATTTTAAATATTTCTCTAGTATATTGTTCATCATATTTTAAGATCTCTTGAAAATCATGTTTGTGTGAGAAATACGAACCAAATTTTTTACTCTGAATTTATAAGGTCTTGCAGCTATTATTTTTGACGGTTTTAAGTGCATATGGGCCCACAGATTTGTTTCATTATCCTTGTTTACATCTTTAGATGCAATGTTATTTAGACTTGTATGAGGTGTACTGTTGTAAGTTTTAACAATGTTATCCAGGATATCTATGTAACGGTAGCTTCGATTTTTTATGAAAATTCGGTACATTTTATTTTTAATTGTTTTGAATACCCTTTCCGAATAGTTCGCCTTGGATGCTGAGTTCTTGGTAGTAAACAAATAATATTCTCACTTTTCAGATAAAATTTTACCACATGATTAACAAATTCATTACCCCTGTCACTTCTCAGTTTCTTACACTTTTTTCCTTTGTTAAAGATCTTTTTCAATCCCGTTACGACATATTTACCCGTCTTAGTTTTTAGAGGTTCAATGCAAAAATATCTGCTGAAAATATCGATGACTACCAATAAAAACCTGACACCTTTATTATGTTGAAACAATGCATTTACGTCCATCAAATCCATATCGTACTCCTCGTCAGTTTCGTTAACTACAACTTTTGTTGTTTTGAATGATTTGTTTGACGGTTTTTGGAGACTGTAATTGTCTTGATTTTGAAGCCATTTTCTTATGGTGTATATCACTATATCTTTTATACCTCTAGATTTAATAATTTCATAGAGTTTTGTTGGATCAGTGTAAGCACTAGTTTTGGACAGATCGTAATAAAGCGTTTCTAAATATTTATATATTTCTTTGCGTCTCTTTTCGGACAACATAATGATAACCAACTTTTACAGATATAAAGAATAACGCTATTGCTAATGAAAATTGGTTTTAGGGTTAAATAGATAAACATAAATTACATTTCGAAAGTTTTATTTGTATAAAAACACACAGATTGTGAATGATATAATCTGACTCACTTGAAATTTAATGTTTAAAAAATCAATGAGGTTGTTCAATCACTGAAATACACTCTGGCAAATGTTCATTAAGAAAAACGTTCAATCAAGTAAAATGATTCTCTTCACCATGTCGTAAAATCCAGTCTTGCTGGGGAGATGTTTCTCTTGCCACTTGGAATTTTGTAACAGTTTTATGAATGTGTCTTTGAGAGTTTCCGATATGTCCGTAAGTTGCGTTTCTTTTTTCCATAAATTTAAGACTTCCTCACATTTAACATTTTCCATCGCATCGTCGAAATAAATGTTTAAGTGTTCGAACTCTGACATCATGAGACAGGGATGATTTCGTTGAGAGGGATGGTCGGGTCTACATCCAAAGCAGTGCTCTCTGATTAAATGTCCAACCTCTTCTCTCACTTTTCTTGCGTAAGTAAACATATATACAGTCCGACAAAAGTAAAGTACCACCTGACTTGTTTCAATAATATCTTTTCTAATAATGAACTTATTTCAAATCGGTTTGCTGTTTTCGTTACATGTACACACATACTTACTTACCTGTGAAATAGGCTATTGATCGATTTTTATTTATGTGTATATGACAGGTTGTGCAAAGTGCCACGTGTACTTTTCAACATTTGTGTTTGCGAACGAAAGCTGATTTTTTTGTGTGTAGAGCTTTAAGTTTCAATTTCTATTGGTTTGTTATGGTGCGGCGAAAATTAACCATACCAGAAAGGTGGCAAACTGTTGGTATGCATAACGGTGTTCTTAGCCATAGAAGGGTGGCAGACCACGTCAGTGTTAACCATTCCATCATTGTATGACTGATGCAGCGTTTTCGTCAAAAGGGGAATGCTACTGACCGTCCACGTGCCGGTAGACCTCGCAAAACGACGCCGAGAGAGGACCAGCTCATATCCAGACGGGCGCCGCAACGGCCGTTCAGTACAGCTGGTGCACTTCGTGGTAATTTAGCGTTTGGAGGCCACATTAGCACACGCACTGTAATCAGATGCCTCCACCATCAGGGAATGCGAGCGCGACGACCCATAAAACGTCCACAGTTGACATTACGTCATCGCCATGCTCGATTTGACAAGTTACATGATCATTTGGAGTGGACTATTCGCACAAGGAGACGGGTCCACTGGTCTGATGAAAGTCGTTTTTTGTTACGCCCTACCGACGGTCGTGCAAGGGTTTAGCGCCAACGAAACACTTCATTTCAGGGCAACCACATTTTGGGCACAACTGCTTTTGGGGGTGGGGGTGTAACTGTCTAGGGTTATTTTTCCTTTGACTGTAAGTTGGACTTGTACGTTCTTGATGGTAATCTGACAGGCCAAAAATACCGTGACAATGTGCTCGCTCCACGTGTAGTCCCCCATTTCGACAATCATGTGTTGGCTGACAGGCCAATGTTCATGGACGACAACGCTAGGTCACATAGAGCTCGAATTGTACATTTTTTACAGCAAGAGGCTGTCAGACAATTCCATGGCCTGCGATGTCGCCAGACATGAACCCTATAGAGCATGAATGGGACTTTATTTTCCAGAAAATTAACCAACGCAATCCAAAATGTCAAAATATTGACGAATTAAGAACTGCTATATTACAGGAGTGGCAACAGTTCCCACAAGAACGGCTTAGGCGTCTTGTGCTAAGCATGACGAGGCGTGCTATAGAACTTCATTATAAACGCGGTGGATATACTCGTTATTGATTTTTATGCCTTACATATACGCACAATAGATGCATTTAAAAGTTCTTAAAATCTGAAGACTCTGCATTTTAATACAATGCTAAAAACTTCCATTAAAGGCAAACTGGTTTTACGTTTTTCCAGCGCCTGTTTTGAACCCCATTTTTGCCACGTCATAGTCACGTCTTTCAGGATGATAAATACTTCGTAGATTGGTAATTTTAGAGCTCTTGGTGCAGTCTTTTAAGAAGTATAAGAAAAATGGTGATATCTATTTCATTGTTTTAACAGTATTGATGTAAAAAAATATATCGATAAAAATATAGGGTGGTGCTTAAATTTTGTCGGAGTGTATATATGTCAACCATTATCTTAATTGCTTTGTGTTCTTCAACCATTATTTTAATAGCTTTGCTTTCTTCTACCATGGTTCAAAATGATGTGAAAAGTCGAAACACAACTCAACCGTTTTAAAGGTATTAAGTCACGTGTTTAAGAACCTCCAAATGTCATAGGTTGATTTTGAAAGATGTCAAAATGTGGTACTGATTTGGAAACGATTTTAGCAAATAAACAATTTGGTTCCCACTTAATGTGTTCCGTATCTACACAGTCGTCTTTGTCCCACTGTTTTAGAGTTAAATCACAATAAAAACATGCTACACGGTCCCCATATCCAGTATAGAAGAAACCACTTTGTATTAAGTCTTCAGGTTTCTGCATAATTTGACGAGGCTAGTGTTCAAACATTTGTTCGCGACAAATATAATACATTTTGGTGGGATGCATAGGGTTAAAGGGAACTGGCTTTCCGAATGAAGAATCAACTTCCATGATATACTATCGGTTTGACGATTACAACACAAATGTTGCTGGTAGTAGAACACTCTCTTATTAAATTGAATTAAATGGACCAATCCCCACCAGCTAATCCACAACCTGTCCTATACGGTAGGGCTATAGATTTAATGTTGGTTTTTAAAGTTGTTTTAAACACTGTTGAAACCATCCTACTCTGCTGTATTTTGCATTGATGAAAGGTGGGATGTCACGACAGCTTGAATCGGGTTTACCAAAATCCAATTGTGCGAGAAAGCATACGATTTTAGGGGGAAATCGAGAAGGGGAGAAAATATTCTTATGGTTCCTGGAGTGTCTCTGTCTTCTTTCCTATCTAAATTTCTACCGTTTTCTGATTTTCTTTTACTGTAAATGTCACCTGAAGGAAAGTTATCACCTATTTTTTTAGAAAGTGTGATTTCGTGCATAAACAATTCACTTGATGCCAGATAGCTTCAACGTTTTTCATTTCTGACAAATCACCATCCACCTCTATAATATTCATATTAAACATTAATTTTCAACTAATAGGGACACCTACATCCTCACATTCATTCTTTCTCACAATCCACCTGCTTCTTGCTGTTCACCTGCCCTTTCCCGCCATCCATCTGATACATCCATCCACCTGCTTCCATCCATCCATCCATCCATCTGTCCACCTGTTCATCCATCCACCTGTACATATTTTAAATAGCATTAGCTAATCCACTCTTTTGAGTGGATTAATCCATCTCTTTGTTATGGAACATGTACCTACACACTACTGACCAAGTATGTCTGTATTAATTACACTGTGTACATTTCGAACCACAAACCATTAATTACCAACAGAAACTGGGTTGTGGTATGGTATCGACAGATAGACTGTGTTTCAAATATAAAAACAGATCTATTGTTGACGAATTTCACTATATAATGGAATGCCAATTTTTTTATATTGAAAACCGAATCCAGTTAATAAGCAGAAATCGTACTCAAAGGTCAAATATATTAAAATTTAAACAAATTGTGTGTACCTCAGAAAAAAAAACAAAACTAGAAAAGCTAAGTAGAATCAACACATCAGATACTCTTTAATCTAATACTTAACTCTTCCTGGTGGGATAAGTATTGAATGTATTAGTGTTTGTCATGTATGTGCTATGTTGTACATTCCGGTTGTAACTTCTCTATACCATTTGTAATTTATGGTTTATTATTGATCACCCCAATTTCACCTAGATTTTCCTTGTAATAAGTACATAAATAAGATCTCTAAGAGAAAAAAAACTTAAAACAAATATTAAAGTTAGAAACATTTGCTCTTAAACTAAGTAAATATCTGATGAACTTTATATAGACATGATTAAAATTAAAGAATTATTATAGTAATATGCTGCACTTTCTGTAATAGTAAAATGTTATCTTGCTTACAACTTTTGATTTTCTTTTAAAAATAAATAAAGAATTACCTTGCTTACAAAGTTTTGATTTTCTTTAAAATATATCTTATAATGAATATTAAGTTTATTGAATTTTTATCTATTTATTCATTATGAATTAAAATTTATTATTGAATAAATATATGAATTACCAATCAGTTTTATTTATTTATTATTTATCATGTATTAATGACTTGTCAAGCGGATTTTCAAATTACATTTAGACAACTAATCTACAGGTAAGGTAAACTTATTTGATATATCTGCATTAAAAAAATATTATGTTTTACCAGGCTCAATCTAGCGACCACTAAGCTAGTCACCTATAAGGTGATATGTCTCAAAACCCCCCAGAAATAATAAGAGTAAAATGTAAGATTTCTAGCGACCAATAATAAATATATTACTGTAAATGCATATTCAACACATTGAATCGGCATCTGGGCATCCAGAAAATATTTCTGGAGACCCCTCCCCCACAATACAAAGTTGACATTTGACACCCTACTGTGGACCTAAGCAACATAATCTCACATATACACTCATGTGAGTAAACGATTTCCCATGTTCACCCGAACATAAGAATTTCTTCTCTTAACTATGCTAAATAAAGAAGACACAACTATTTTTTGGGATGGCGAGCTTACAAAACAGTCGGCCAACTTTCAACAAACACGGCGTAAGCAAATAATTCACTTTCAG
>MJUT01029430.1:80567-113142 GCA_002080005.1 Gigantidas platifrons | reverse complement strand
CCTTTAACAGAAAGACCTAGAATTAATGTTAAAAACAACAACTCATCCCAGTATAGCATGTAATTACCTAAAATATTCCGGTCCATATGATTTATGTCTTCCTGTATTAAATTTGTATTTAACAACCAAAGTATACTGTAAGAATCCATGTGAAATGCATGCACAAGGCTATCCTGTAAGAGTCCATGTGAAATGCATGCACAAGGTCAAGGACCATAAAAACACTTCAGGAAGGATTTTTAACACCTTTTCCGTTCTGTCGTTATGCCCTTGATTTTTCTAAAAGAACTAACAATTCCACAAGTTCCACGTACGGAAAGGATCATAAAGGACAGTAACAATTCATTTTAGACTAAATAATTTTCTGTTGTGGAGTTATACCCCTTGATTTGCAAAAAAATATCACGTTTCCGTTCAATAACCTAAGTTTGAAATTTACACATTACGGAATCAAGTTCGATGTTGGAATTTTCCACTTTTTTCATCTTGAGTTATATTTGCAAAAAAAAAAATACAAATTTGTGATGATTGCGTTTAATAGCCTAACTGGTCCAACAATGTAATTAAATTCAGATTTTTTACCCTCTCTTCCCCTCTTTTCTGATATGTCGTGCATAAAGATCTAATGCTATCATTTAAGGGGTGGCGTTCAGGTGGACCTTTCTCTAAGTATTATATATACCACGGTTCTTGCGACTTAACTTAATTAAACAAACGAATCCGAAGGGTAAGCTTGTTTGAATAAGTTCATGAGTTAGACACGTTGTATATATGATTTGTAACAGATATTCAATGCTTGACATGCTTAGGTATGGTACAACATTCAGATCTCTATGTTGTACAATAGAAATAACATTAGCCCTGTCCATTTGCATTTGGTTCAACAGTTTTAATGTCTGGTTAATTGAGTATGGTACAATATCAATCCCATATAATAGACCATGGTGTTCTACAAACACATTTGAAGATGAATAACCCATAACAAAAACGTCATAGGAAAAAAGGTCATTTATGTTACAAAGATAATTATAGCTGACCAATCGAATGATTTGTTACTTTCAGGGACTGTACATACGTCCCGAGTTACTTTTAAAAGACAGAAAGCTATATAAAAAAAAATTATGTTATATTCAACGACAAAACCATATTATGCGTTTAAGGTATAACACTCATGGAATTGGTTTATAGTCAAATGCTTTTTGAAAATATTAAATTTGGTTTTTTATTCAATTGTTTTAAAAAATGTTCCACCCAAATGAAATAGTAATTCGTCAAAATGAAAAATGTCTTATTGTCATATTGATATTTTGCATAGGGATTTGACTGACGAGGTAGAAATTTATTTGAAGAAGAAAAACAACAAACAAACATACAAACATACAAACAAAAAACAACAAAACAAGTAGGTGAATAGGTAACTGGCCGTTCTGAATCATTCATTACTGCCCTTGGTATTAATACACATTAATGTTTGTATACATATACAGCTAGTTATTACCGAGGGTGTTTGAAGCCACTTTCAACAATATTCCAATTATTTCGCGGCGGTCGAGTTTTTTGGTGGAGGACACCGGAGTACCCGGAGAAAACTACCGTCCTGCCGTAAGTCACTGACAAACATTTTCATGTAATGCTCTATCGCCATGAGCTTCGAGCTCAACGTTAGTGGTGATAGACACTGATTTCCCAGCTAGTTGTAAATACAACTATCATACGATCACGCCCTAAAAGTTTTTGTTGAATAACTTAAAAATGTTACAAACATTATGCGCAGATCTGTATACCTATATTGATCATATCGTCTATTTATATGCCTTATCGGGATGGTATGCTTAACTTGTCTAAAAATATATCGCATTTTGTATGTACATAAACGATGGCGTCGCCAGGCACAATATGAAGTTGATGCTTTAGAGATTAGAATTTCGGCCGCTATTGTTTTTCGCTGATATTTCAGTCTGCAAAGAATTTAAAAAAACTGTACGGTATGACAGGAGTTTAATTAATTTCTTACGGGGTAGGCAAAGTAAAAATAACAAGTAATTGATACATTGTCCCTGTGTGTTATTTTTTCCGTACAACAAATAATGCTGAGATGACAACACATTCAGGAAATCCCTATTTAATTATTTTTCAAGACAAATCATTCTGTCTATCATATCCGTCATATTTCTTGTATATAATTTAATCCTTTATTTCATAAACGTACACAGGACAGTCGCGGTCATGATCGTATGGTAGTTGGATTTACTACCTGTGCAATCAGTGCCTATCACCACTAAAGTTGTGAGTTCGTTCATGGCGAGGTGTATTGTTGAAAGTGGCATTAAACACCATAAACCAACCATAAAAGTACATATATCCATTGATAAAATATTTTGAACCATTTTAATGATCCTTTAATTGTTGGCTATTATAAACGATTTAGAGTGCTTAACGCCACTTTCAACAATATTTCAGTTATATCATGGCGGTCAGTTTTATTGGTGGAGAAAACCACTGACCTGTCGCAAGTCACTGACAAACGTTATTACATAATATTGTATCGAGTACACTTCGCCATGAACGGAGTTCGAACTCACAGCTTTTGTGGTGATAGGTAGTGATTGCACAGGTAGTTGTAAATCCAACTACCATGCGATCACGACCACGACTGCCCTATTTTTACAAATATTGAATTGACAAAACAATATATCAAATATACACACCAGCGGATTTAGTCGGAACTAATTTACATCTAATAAAATTTAAAAAAAAAATACCAGACTGTCGGAACAGTGAAACAATCTAATACCAAAATCATAGAGAGAAACAAACTCGTTACCGCTAACACACAACTACATCACCGCTCACTTTTCTAGCTTGATGCAGGCACTTCAGTAAAAAGTGGCGAGGCTAATTTATGAAAATACTGGTAAACGTATTGAATGATCAAAAGACCAAAGAAATATGAAGCTCATCGGTGTTGTAACTGTAAGCGTGCTCTCCGCGAGTGTGGTAGATCGCCAGTTTGAGTCCCGACCTGGTCAGTCTTGTGTCAATTAGCTGATACTCCATTGATTTCCCGGCCCCCATGTAATACATAGGTTGGTTTAATAGCTTGATTGGATATTGTTAAACATCAAGTAATACATTTCTTTGACATCACACTATTGTTCGGACAATTGATTTTTTTTTCAGAATCAACAGTTTATTATTTTGTTCTTGTGTAAATTAACTTTAAAATTCTACAATTTTCGGCTTAAACGTGTTATTAATATTTTGGTACTTGTGGAAACGGATATCGAACACATGCTGAATTTTTTTAGAGTGTACTCTATGTTTCAAACTTGCGCATAATCACCAGTTACGTAACGGCAATCATACTTTTATACTACATAATTAATATATATGACTTTTAATAGTAAACTTTATTTTTAAAAATTATCAACGGCATCTTTATATGAGCAATTGATAATTTTTAAAAGGCACGATACAATTATTTCAATTCCGATGTAGTATAGTAAACCTTCTGCATAGCAAACCTTCCCCCGGAATGTTCACTATATAGTAAACATTCCTCTCGGAATATGTGCTATATAGTAAACCTCACCCCCCCTCCGTATACTTTACTATATAGTCAATATTCACCGGGGGAAAATTTACTATAGAGCAAACATTCCCCCATCCACAGGCAATCCCCCCTCGATATTTTGCTATATAGTAAATGTTCCCCCTCAATCCGGATAATTACTATTGATTCGGAATTATTTAGCACCTTAATTGTGTTAATTTTAATTGCTATATACCATTAATTATATCCGGTTATGATTAAAAGGTAAAACAAAAATGTACGGAGTCATTTTGAAGTATTTTAGTATAGGTAGGAAGGTTTACTATGCGGAATAAATACTGTATAGTAAACGTTCCCCCATGGGGGAAGGTTTACTATATAGTAAATCTTCCGGGGGGTTAATCTACTATGGGGGAAGGTTTACTGTATAACACCGGCATAACTTATCTTCAGAGCTGACGAATGAGTGAACTTTTAAAAACAAACAAAAACTGTACGAACCGGTCACCTGTAATTACGAATCAAACATACCATATCATAGGTAAATTTTTGGAACACTTTAAATGTCTAAATATAGATGAGAGTAGAAAGGATATATTCCAATGCAAATTCATGCATTTATGTTTGTTTCATTTGGCTTTGTGAGTATTTGAAAATAAAAAATATTGAATAAAAACAATTTGTGGGTGGAAATGCATTAAGTAAGAGAATACACTCCATTTTGTTGATTCTTAAAACTATTTAGCTCGTCACTTACAGGTCTCGTTAATTAGTTTAAATAATCTACAGACTGTAATAGAGAGGAGATGATAGATGTCTTGACATTTTTCATGATAACTGTAACAGAGAGGAGATGATAGATGTATTGACATTTTTCATGATAACTGTAATAGAGAGTAGATGATAGATGTCTTGACATTTTTCAGACTGATGTGGCGGAGTTAAAGTTAACAAAATGCATCGTTTACGGACCAGTGTATCATTTGTGAAGTCCGGCTACAACATGGCTGTAAGGAGGTAAGTTTTTATGCCCTAGTCACTAGGCATGGGATGCATTAAGTTTTGTCCATGTCCTTACGCCAGTTCGTCCGTCCGTACGTCTCTCATTGCGTTTCCGTTCCTTAACTTAAGTTCTCATAAATCAATGACTGATTAAACTGGGACCGTGGTTATACATAGCTGTGGGCGGAACAAGCATTAAGATTGTTCATTATTTTGACCACGGTTATCTTGAGGAGGAAAAATCAATGATACATAGTTTCACAGTTACTTTTGGAGCAAAATATTTGACATGATAGTGTTCCTTTCTACGAAACTGTCAGTCTTATTAAAAATAATATTCTTCATCAGTCTAAAAACTACAAAAATCACTTCGAAGATTCAAATTTCTGAGGTATGTGACTTTTAGGTCGAGTTGGTCATGTGACATACAACTTCATAAATATGCTGTTCATATGAACGGGGTGATCTTATAATAAGCTCTGCCCACAAATTTTGTCGGTAGGCACTACCGCAAATGCCGCTTTAAGCTGAATTCGTGGACATCAGTGTCCTACGAACATATTCTCCCATATTTAAAATTTAATATCCGTCGCCAAGGAAAACATATATGACCCCCCCCCCCCTCCCCCCACCCAAAAAAATCTTACCGTGCAGAAATAAATAAGAAAAATGGCATGTAAAATAGAATCTGACCTTAGATTCGTGCCTTAGGAATATAATTGTCGCTACAAGACTTTTGTGTAAGAGAGGTTGCATGACGGGTGTATGCATTTTTACATTTAAGGAATATTTGAAATTGTTGAACAGGTTATACGATATAACCTGGTTTGGGTCAGTTTACGCTTATGAAAAGTGTAAACTGACCCAAACCAGGTTATGCAAGAATAACCTGTTCAACAATTTCAAATATTCCTTATAATTTAATTTTCACAACAAAATTTAATGATTCCTCGATTTTAATTACGATTATTTCACGTGACTATTTGAATTTGTCGTTGGCGTATGAACACGTTGGTGACGTCACAATACCAACCCAGGTTATCGAGTATAACAACAATTTGCTCCAGACGGATTAGCCAATCAGATTGAAATATTCAAATCAAATTAAATTATCAAAGCATGAAACACTTCCTTGACCATTCATTATAATCTTTGTCCTTCTGTGATAAAAGTGTGAAAAATAACTCCTAATCAACGTGAATGACCTTTTCAGCGTTAGTGGGTCAATCATTTTATTTCTTACAATGACTTACGATGACTAATTTATTTATGATTCATGTCGATAAAATTGTACTTGTGGTACTTGTTTCATATACACAATTATAAAATCATTCAGGTAGGGAATGTTCTGTATTCTATATGGCTGCACATAACAATAAGAACGTTATTTTATTTTTCCAAATATTTATTTACAGTTTGTCGACTTACAAAATATCCGTGAAAACTGGAGATAAAATAGGCGATGGGAAAGATGCAAATGTCTCCATCAGATTGCACGGACAAGAAACAAGAACGGATACCATTGATCTCGACAATTTCTTCAAGAACCCGACTGGAAACATTGACGATTACTCGGTCACCTCAGAAATCGACATAACGGAAGTACAGAGAATAGAATTATGGAGAGATAACTTTACTTGTTTCAGCAATTGGTATTTGGAATGGATCGAAGTTACAAATCCATCTTCAGAAATTACGACAAAATTTTCCGTTATGAAATGGATCAAAACAGGCCAACATTATTTCCTCAACCACATTGATACCTGTTTACCACAAGATGAGCAATTCAAAGAACAAAGGAAGATGGAACTTATTAACATGCAAAATCAGTATCAGTTAGAGGTGACGAATCCAGGATTACCTGCCCAGGTAAATGCATGCATCAGTCGTAATTCTTTAAAAAAAATTAATGATACCCGATTATGGTTAAAAAAAAAAGAATGAGTACAAATTGAAGAATAATAGAATCTAACACCTGTCATCGGTATTTTATTATTTTTCTTACACAAACATCTCCCCAAGTTTGGTTGTTTTTTTTGCGATGAAATTCTTTTAGGATGTGTGTTATTCGGTCACATATCATGAATTGAATATATTTGGCAATGAACAAGCACGTCACCTTTTAATAGAACAATTTGACTAGGTAAATCCATATAATTTTATTCTCACCGACATTTCCCTGACCTACATTTGACTTGTGTTTATTTACATGTAGTGTAGTGTGTGTATTCGAAGACAGCCGCATCACAACCATCAATGAAATAATACGCAATGTGAAAGAAACAAACACCAAATCACGAACGCTTCAAATTGTAATAATATTTAAAATTCGACTTTCATATCTTCTTCTTCCAATTCCGCACTCCATCACTAATGATGACAATGTGCCGTGCATGCTTGGGTTAAAAATTTATGGACAGTTTCAAATATGTACAAATATCTATAGTTCTATTTACAGATTTCCAAATTTTTCTACTTACAGAGTTAAAACTATGTACATGGTGACTGTTTAGATTATGTTGTTTTCTAAAAGAACAGGTATAAATACCTGTTCTCTAAAGCTATCCAGGGTAGTACACTGCACTGCAACCGCAGGCAGGAGGTTCCACTGGATTAGGGTTCTTGGGTAAAATGAATACTTGTAGGTGTCTTTTGTTGTCTGTATGTGTTTGAAGGAGTGGTCATGTGTATATTGTCTTGTTCTTTTGTCTGATGGTATTAACACGTTTGGTGGATAAATTGCAACAAGGTGATGCACTGCTTTATAGAAAAATATTATTCGTGTTCTTGCTCTTCTGTGTGTTAATTCAGGCCATTTGAGTTGATGGTTCTTGTCAGAAACTGAACTGCTGTTGTGAAAGCGATTGCAGGTGTACCTAGCTGCCCTGCGTTGGACCATTTCAAGCTGATGTGTTTGTGATTTAGTGTGGGGGTCCCAGACAGAGCAGCTTTACTCAAGTTTTGGTCTTACAAGCGATGTATAGGCTTTACCTTTTATTTCTGTTGAGTGCACTTTGAGATTTCTCTTGATGAAGTTAAGTTGTCTTGATGCAGTAGCTGTTATGTTATATATATGTCTGTTCCACTTTAAATCATTTTGTATGGTTATGCCAAGTTATTTTGTTGAATTTTCTTTCTGCAGGATGTGGTTATGCAGGATGTAGTCATGTGGGATTGGTGTTCTTTTAGATGTTACATGAAGGACTGAGCATTTGTCTGGATGGAATGACATAAGCCAGTCCTTCTCCCACTTTGCTGCAGCATCCAGATCTTCTTGGAGCTTTTGTGCATCAGAGGTGTTCCTAATTGTTTTATAAATAATGCTGTCATTCGCAAAAAGTCGTAATGTACTGTGTCTGATATATTCATGGAAATCGTTTATGTATACGAGGAATAAAATCGGGCGTAAGACAGTTCCTTGAGGAACAACAGATGTGACATGTATTTATTCTGATATTTCACCATCAAGAATGACTGTTTGGGTACGATATGTAAGAGAGTCTTCAATCCAATTAAGTGTATTAGTGTCAATGCCATAATGTTTTAGTTTTATATAATAGCCTTTTGTGCGGAACCTTGTCGAATGCCTTGGCAAAGTCCATCACTATTACGTCTGTTTGAATATTGTTGTTGTTGTTTCTAGATAGCTCTTGTATGAATGAGACAAGCTGGGTTTCACATGATCTTGATGATCGTAAGCCATGTTGTAGGTCATATAGAATGTTCTTTTTTTCTAAATGGCTCATGATGTTGCTTGCAATAATATGCTCCATGATCTTACTTAGTATGCATGTGAGTGATATAGGTCTATAATTTATCGCATTGTGCTTGTCACCTTTTTTGAAAACATGGCAGACATTTGCGTGTTTCCAGTCTGTAAGTAATTTCCCTGAATCTAGAGTTTTTTGGAAGATGCAGGTTATGATGGCTGCTATTTCTTCACTAAGTTCTTTTAGTACTTTCCCACAGATCTGATCTGGGTTGGTGGCTTTGTGTGGGTTAATTTGTCTGAATAGCTTGCTAACTCCCTGGGTTGAGATTGTAATGTTATTCATGATTGGGTATGTTGATTTTCCTTTATCTTGTATAGGATTACTTTTGGATTCTATGGAGAATGCTCTCTGAAATTGTTCATTTAGTACATTTGCCTTTTCTTTTGTGTTTTCAACCAAGATACCATCTTTTCTGAGCGCAGCTATGTCAGTGTTGTCATTTTTCATGCTTTTGATGTAACTGAACAGATTGTTTGGTGTTTTCTTTGTTTTATTGTCAGATGGTTCATGTTCATGTAAGTCAAAGATCATTTTCTCAATATATTGCCAGTAAGCTTTCCTCATGTCTTGTTGTAGGGTTCTTTTCATATTCTTAAATCTATGCAGTTGTTTGTTTCCATTTTTTCGCTTTTTATGGAGACGTTTCACTTGTTGATTTTTATACATAATTTATCATCGACCCATGGTAGTTTTTTCTTGTTTATTATCATTTTGTGTGGAATATTTGCTTCGATTGATGAGAACAAGTTGTCTTTGAATAATTTCCATAGACCATTAGAGGATGAAGTTTCATATTTTTCTTTTATCTTACTACTAAGTTTATTTATGTCAGATTCAATATTTTCCCAGTTTGCTTTTTTGTACTGGTATGTCTTCCTCCTTGGTTTTTTTTGGGGGTGTTTCAGTGATAATGAACATTCAGTAAAGACTATGTCATGGTCAGCATTTCCAATTGGAGGCATGGTTTCAACTTTATTAATTTTGCTGGGTACGTTTGTAAGTATAAGGTCAAGAATTATGTTACCTCTGGTAGGCTTATCTACAATTTGCTCTAGGGAATTTCCATTTAAAATGTCTATGCGTTGGTCGTGTTGTTTAGTATCTGGTTTGCCTGGAATAGTGCATGGTACGTTCCAGTCAATATGGCCTAGATTAAAGTCACCACCAAGGATTATTGTGGATTTTGAATTCTGGTTGATGCGATTGAGTGAATTACTAAGTTCATCAACTGATTGGCCTTTGTCAGAGGGTGGTCTATAATAACTACCTAGAAGTAATTTTCTAGTATTCTCCATGTTTACCTCACACCAGACTATTTCTGAGTCAGTTTGTAATTCTTTGACTTCTTCGGAGTATAATTTTGTTGACACTGCCAGGAGTACACCTCCGTAACTTTGATTTTGTGTGTTTTTAGGACGGTCTTTTCTCTAAATATTGTATTCATCAGTTGGAAAGTATTCACAAGATGGAATTTCTGGGTTCACCCAGGTTTCACTTCCGATGATAATATCGGGTTTCACTGATGTGATTATCTCATTTAATTATAAAATTGGCATGTGTTGCTTTTCCACTAAGCACGCAACACTAAAGAGTAAGAGCACAGACTGGTTGGTTCGGAATCAGAATAATGTGTCCGAGTGGAGCGACATTTCTACCCACGGACTGTAGTTTAAGTGAGCTAGCACTCAGCGTGTTGGACTAGTACAAAGGGGATACCATCATCATCTCATCAAAATGTAACATTTTCACGTCATGATATAGCTGAAAAATTGCTAATTTGGAGTTAAACAATAATCATTCACTCACTCTTCGTGTACTACGATTTACTCCGCCAACTAAATAGTTCATCAAGAAATATTGACGTTAAGTGACGATAAACGTGCATTATTACAATCGTAATGAATATTAATAAATGTATATACATGTAATATTTGTTTTATTTAAGGTTAAAAAACTACCAGACGAAGAAAGGTTTTCTGATAGTGTAAGCTATTTTTCAAAATTGTTTTATTGTCTGAAGACAAATTCAAAATATATTAAGTCGGACGAGAGTTTCGAAAACTGGCACAATAAAGTCAGACAGTTTTTCGAATACCTGAACAATCCAGTCGGGCGATATTTTGGTGAACCGGGACAATCCAGTCGGACGAGATTACCGAGAACCTGAACAATTCAGTCGTGCGATATTTTGGAGAACCGGGACAATCGATTCGAACAATGTTTTCCAGAACCGGGACAATCCAGTCGGACGAGATTTTCCAGAACCGGGACAACCCAGTCGAACGAGATTATCGAAGACCTGAACAATCCAATCGGGCGATATTTTGGAGAACCGGGACAATCGATTCGAACGAGATTTTCGAGAACCGGGACAATCCAGTCTGACGAGATTTTCGAGATCCGCGACAATCCAGTCTGACGAGATTTCCGAGATCCGGGACAATCCAATCTGACGAGATTTTCGAGATCCGTAAAAATTCAAAATGCAAGCGAAATACAATACACTTACAAAGATAAAACAAAGGTCAAAACGATACAATACTCATGAAATGGTAATATATATTACACACATTGTGTACAGTGCTACAACCATTTCTAAAAAAAAATATGCAGAGATGAGGAAGGATTTGAGAGGGGGTGATGGGACGTTTATCTTCCATTACAAAAGGGTATAGATTTGGAAGATAAAGAATAATTCCAGCCTTGTAAAAGAGCAGCTAAAATGCACCTTACTTGCTTTCTGGAAATCTACAAAAGAGGTATTTAAAGTTCATGGAGCATGACACTTACCAAGCACATTGTCCACAATAGTTCGTGGTCATCCTTTCCTCATCATTACCTGACAATCCCCACCCACTTTAATCGAAAGGGCACCCTAAATCCACCATGTTTGGCAGCAGTGTTAGTTGAGCACTGGGAACAGCCACCAGTAACCAGTATATCATAGAGTAAGCTACAAATCAAACAAATATATGATGACGACTAGAAGGTTGATTGATTGATTGATTGATTGATTGATTGATTGATTGATTGATTGATTGATTGATTGATTGATTGATTGATTGATTGATTCAATCATTGGTGCTTAGCACCGACTTCAGCAATATTTCGTCTACATCATGGTGTGAACACATTTTATAAATTACCTTTCACTTAGAAATAAAGCATATTTGTTTATAAAACAAGTGTGTTATATGTACAAATAAAAGAAATATTAAAAAGATAAAAAAAAATGTTCTTTACAACTTATGCTATCCATATAAAACATATGAACATATACAGGTGGTACAAGGTCTGAATATATATACTAATTTGAAAATAAGTATGTTCTTGTATGGTTAGGGTTATGGCGTTTAACGCCACTTTCGACAATATTTCAGTTATATCGTGGAGGAAACCTGAGTACCCGGAGAAAACCACCTACCTGCCGCAAGTCACTGAGGAGCTTTATCGCATAATGATGTATCGATGATACCTTGAACAGGATTCGAAATCACAACGTTAGTGGTGATAGGAACTGATTGCATAGGTAGCGTAGATATGTATCCAACTACCTATGTTTTTAAATTATGTACTTAAATTCCAGTAGTCGTTTATCTACCAAATGCATATTTTCACAAATATATAGCTTTTAGGTGTAAATTTGAACTTATGTTCATTTAGTTTACATTAAGAATGAGTATATAAAGTAAATAAATGAAAGATTTCTGAATCTTACGTTATTGGTATAAATATCCTAAGGTGTTAAAAAAATGATTAGATCTCGTACATCACGATGTACTGATCTGATATATAGGGGAAAATAAGTTAAAAAGCACACAGATATCCAACACTTTATACAATTGTATATCAGGTAATGGGCATTAAAATGCAGGGATGTGTGATGCTGATTAAAATCTCACAAAAAATTATTTATTGCTCACAAATATTTATAGTCAGAATACTGTCTGCATTATAAATTGACATACTACAATACAGGTACACTACAGACAACCATATTTTGCATTTTCACGCAACCACAGTCAGGAGTGGACTAAGTGTGTCCTAAAGATAACAATTACCATTTTAAGTAATATGTTATTTGAACAACCAACATTTGATTAACACAATTTTTCTTTCACTATATTTTTTTTAAAGATTTGACGGTCTACTGCAATCAGAATAACAATAAAACACATTGAAGAATAATGAAAGAAAAAAACGGAGTATTTATTTATATAATAAGGTGTAGTGTGAATGACATATTTTATCTGAAATGTTGGTTAGGGTTTGGCTTATGGTGCTTAACGCCACTTTCAACAATAGTTCAGTTATATCATGGCAGTCAGTTTTATTGGTGGAAGAAACCGGAGTGCATAGAGAAAACCACCGACCTGTCTCAAGTCACTGACAAATTTTATCACATAATGTCTCATCATGTACACCTCGCCTGATCGGGATTCGAACTCACAACTTCAGTGGTGATAGACACTGATTGCAAAGGCAGTTGTAAATACAACTACCATACGATCACGGTCACGACGGCCACTCGGTGTTAGCAGGGTCAAGGTCGCGTTATTTGTGTCAAATCTAATTATTAGTTTTCTTTTGGAAATCAATGAAGTATGACTTACCTCACATTGTCGTTAAGATTGGTTACACTAATAACAACCGATTGTGGTATTGAATTACCCCTCCCCCTTTTTTAAACCTTTTTAGTAGATGAAAATAAAAATGTACACAGAAACGAAGGACCGTGGTGGTCGTGATCGTATTTACAACTAACTATGCAATTAGTGCATATCACCACTAAAGATGTAAGTTCGAATCACGCTCATGGCGAGGTGTACTCGATACAACTTTATTTGATAAAGGTTGTCATTGACTTACGATATGTCAGTGGTTTTCTCCGAATACTTCAATGTTCTCCACCAGTAAAACTTACCACTACGATATAGCTGAAATATTGTTGAATGTAGGGTTAAACACCACCAATAAAACTGACCACCAAACGATACAGCTGAAATATTGTTGAATGTAGGGTTAAACACCATAACCCTAATCATGTAATGGAAAGTTTAGACAATTTAGATAAAGAGGGGTAATTCCATGTGGTTCTAACATATATTCTGTCATTGTATTTTGCTAGGATTTAGATGAATATTCAGAAATACAAGTTCGTAATATCGAGAGATATTAACATTTATTACATACTTAGTTAAAATAAAGGCATTTTTGTATGACCAATATGACCGGAAGTAAACTGTCCATATTTGCACACCCCGGGAAAATAACTGGTTATTAGGTGCCCCTCGTGCGTTTCAGACAAAATAAACAACTTCCGGTGATTACGTCTACAGATGTCGGAAGTATATAATAAATAGTTTAATACATGGGCATTTCCATATTGGCCTGGTTATCATCCCTCGACCCATATTGGCCCTCGACTTCGTCTCAGGCCAATATGGGTGTCTCGGGATGATAACCAGGCCAATATGGAAATGACCATGTAATATGATAATAGGTGTTACCTTGGGACGAAGTCCGATATTTTTTTTTAAATAATATTAACTCAGATATCTATATGGACTTATAATTTATTTCAAAGTAGACCGAGGGCGGATCCAGATTTTCCTAAAAGAGGGGGCAAATATGGGGACACAGACCAACATTTTCCGTTGTTTTTAAAGTCCCGATCTAGATACGAAACGACCAGGTTATGAAACGTCCGCATCCGATTTTCTGCACAGATTTAACCATGTATTGACTTCCGGGTTGTCATTTCCGGTGCAAGAAATTTAAGCCATTAGCGATATGGAAAATATTGCTATTTCTACCTTAGTTGGGACTTCGTCACATATTAATCTGTATTTATTACATTCTCCACAGGCTGCTCTTTTTAGGAAGATAAAGGAATATGAACAAGCAGCCGTGGGGCTTGTAAAGACATATGGAAGGGAATGGACCAGTGTTGACGACATCAAAGGCGTGTATACAGAATTATTTGGCACACCCCAGGTGAATACATAAACGTTAGAGAAAACCGAAAGGGCAATCAAAAATGGTCAAAGTTATTTTATTTATCAATTTTAGTATGTTTAAGAATTATCTTAAATAACAAAATAGTACAGATGAAATATGCTATAACAAGCATGAAAATACTTAAAGAGCTGTCAAATTATCAAATAATTGTTTAGCTTAATACAATGTCATATTTTGAAGTGTTACTATAGGCAGACTGGTTTAAATGACAAAATATGTGGTCTTTGTCGATATGAAAGTTTCCCTATTTTAATAAAATAGTAGAACTTGATGAGTTCCAGAGAGATTTAACAGTAGCAACACAACAGGTGTCTCTAATGGAGCAAGAACTACGTTCCTTTCCAGATGACCTGAGTATACTTCCCGTGTTTAGTGAGGTTCGTGTCAATCATGTGTTTTCTGTGTAGTGTTTTGTAGATCATTGTTTGTCTTTTCTTTGGTAATTGTATTTTCTTTGTCCTTTTTAGATTTACTGTTTCTGATTACATGTTTTGTATCTTCAAAATTTTACGTACACGGGAGCCCCCTTTACTAACATTTATAAATCTTAATTCAACTTTATCATATACTTGTAGACAATATAGCTAAAATTTTACCTTGTGATAAAACTTTGAGTTTTGTATAGAATAATAAGAGGACTCATGTTTATTTCACTCAGTTTCACAAGAATGGTCCAGCTGCTTCTGGAATGTTATTACATGCCTTTCCGTCACTTTTCGTAAGTTCACTTCGTGAATTTCCGGAAAACGGTGTTTACAAACATGCTCAAACTATTTATTGAATATCTGCACAGATAATTATTAACTGCCAATTTTCTCTCTTATGATGTTGAAAGTGCTAAAAAAAAAGGGTGCATTTATTGGATTTGCATATTAAAACAATATATTTCTTGCTCTATAAATATATATTTAATTCTAGCGAAAAAGGCTAAACATTTTGGTACTAATAAGTTTTTTTTCCTCTGTTGAAGTATATGATAAACATTTTCCATGAACATACCCTTTATCAGCCCTCTTTCATATAACATCCCTTGGCTCCCGGGCTGATATCATGACATATGGCTGATAAAGGGTGTGATATGAAAAATGCCATGTAATTATCAATATAAATATTACAGTTTAGTTATTTATACCCATTTTAATACTCTCTCTCTCTCTCAGTTATTTATACCCATTTTAATACTCTCTCTCTCTCTCTCTCTCTCTCTCTCTCTCTGAACAATTACTAAAATAACAGATGCATACCAATATCCGGTACTATCCATAAATTTATATAACATGTATTTTTCAATCAGTTTATGTTTCACTTTGTAGGGTGCAGAGTATTTTAACGATGATGCAAGCTTTGGAAGACAAAGAATATCAAGTACAAATCCTGCACTTATAAACCTATGTGAAGCTATTCCCCCAAAGTAAGATACAACTATAACTGTTAATCTCTGCACTGTAATCTAGGACATATTTAGCTTTGAACATTATTGAACTCCTATCTTCTTTATTTTAAATGTGAATGGAGCTTCAGTGTTATTATTGGAGGAAACAGAAGAAAACCACCGACCTGTCGCAAGTCACCGACAAACTTTATCACATAATGTTGTATCGAGTACATATCGCCTGAGCGGGGTTCGAAAAATGCTTTTGACATTTACGGTCGTAATTAACATACTTCAAAGGACTCATAGTTGATGGTGATGGTTCACAAGATATATTAGATACTGAGTTTGGTACTGTTTGACTGCTATTTTGCCTGTTTTTTTCCAGTATTGTTGTAAATGCTGCTTTAGTGACAACGGGAACCTTTGAACCGTAATGAAAGCGAGAGGTTGGCGCCGTAAAATCTGATTCAATCCACTATTTCTTTAGAAATGCATGTACCAAGTCAGGACCATTGCGGTTTTCCAGTTTCCCGGTTGTTGACTGATTTTGTCTGTTTATTGCTTTATGAGTTTTGAATTTCCCTTTGTAAGATTGCTCTGTGTTCGGTAATTTTGTTATTACCCTTATTCACAATGTTAGTGGTGATAAGAACTGATTTTATAGGTATAAAACTACCATACGACCACGACCGCTCAATCTGATTTTGATTTTGATTTTTGGTGTTTTAGCTTTCAGCAATATTTCAGCTCTATCATGGTGACCAGCTTAGTGGTGGAAGAAGACGGAGTACCCGGAGAGAACCACCGACCATGGGCAAGCAACTGGTAAACTTTATCACTTGCGGCTTCGAGTTGAGTGCACCATTTTTTGTAATTTACAAAGCCGGGCGCGAACCCACGCCGTATTGGTGATAGGCTTGTATGAGTTGTTAGGTAATCCAACTACCTAACTCATTGAGCCAACCGGGCCCTTCGCTCATTCTGAAATGGAAACACACAGATATATTGATATGTATATATTTTTTTAATTTATTTATTACCTAATAATAATTTTTATACGTCTTATTAGCTATTTTTTATTTTTGACTATTTTGCTTAACGTTCAGAAACTGTCTATTTATCCGGGCAATAGATCAGTCAATAGATCGATCGATAATCCGGAATTTCTGATCATGACGTTTCCCGCGTCGTAATCTAAACGTTTAACCCTTTGACTGCGCCGTTTCGTGTATAATCATAACGTCATGTGCGGTATTTTACCTGACGTTATGACCCTTTCATTTCATTTCATGACGTCATTTTAACAGTATTATGGTGTTACTAACTGTTTCTTTTTAATTTTCAAGAGCTTCTATATATGCAGTATCTGAATATGGCTTCAAATTGTGCAATCTAATCATTAAAATGTATTTGCTAAAGCTTATTCTTAAAGAACATGAACGCAAGTTTCTTTCTCAAAGGAAATAGCACAGTCGAAGGGTTAATAATTAAAATTTTGGAATCTTCATGTTAATTATGAAAAAGATAATTGTGTTATTTGGTAAGATTTTAAAACAATATTGAAATATTGAAAACAGTATTTTTTTTCTGTCTTAAAAAAATTATTATTAGGTAACACATTGGTCTTTCCCAATACCTCGGGAAAAATATATGATCTATTGCCTGCACTCCCTTTTAATAACTGTATAATATTTGATTTTTGTTAATGATGCCATTCTGCTTATAGAAAGAAGCTAATTAATATAAACTTCAGTAATGTTTTAAGAATTTTATTTCTCAATAATGTTCATGGTTTATTTTCAATATGCATTACAATATATATATATATATATATATATATTGTAATGCATTACAATATATATATATATTGTAATGCATATATAAATAAAATTCTTTAAACATTACTGAAGTTTATATTAATTAGCTTCTTTCTATAAGCAGAATGGCATATATATATATTCTAGACTTCTATAATTTATTTTGTTTGTGCTGCATCGTCATGTCTCGACGATCCGTTACCTATTAAGTTCTCTGGTTGGTTGATTCCCTTAGTCTTTATTATTATTATTATTATATATATTGATTTATACTTATTTACGCATACTGGTGTCCAATACGGCCCATGTAAGTTCGGCTATATGTGAAATTCCATTATCCTTTATACATATATAGAAGTATGGAAACAAATACCGTAATCACAATAACCATTGAATCATAGTACGATTTGACATCTAGCCGTTCTGTTGATTTGAGCGCTTGGAATCTTCACCACTAACAAATTGAAAAAAATTATTATTATATATCTACGTTTCATGTTGTTTTGTAAATAGCTTAGCGGTGGATGATGACATGCTGAAGCCTCTACTAGAGGGAAAAACAATCAAACAGACCATTGACGGGAAAAGATTATTTATCGTTGATCTGGCTATATTTGAAGGAGTACCAACAAAGTCTTCTGAATTGGTGGTAAGTCCTGAACATTATATATTAAAGAATATACCGGTACGCACCAGAAAGAAGAGTTTGAAAATACCAAAGGGGTAATCAGAATTCCTAAATTTGAAGAATGACCGACAACAGAAAGGACAAAAGGACAGCCAACGATCTACAAAACATACACATAAAGCTAAAGATCGAGTAGCACGAACCCCACTAAAAACCGTGGGTGAACTTATCTAAAACTTATTTATGACGTAGTTTAAAAGCAATTTTGCAGCTACTCGTTCATTTCGTTAAGACAGTCAGAAATGATGTGATGATACGGTGCTCTATCACTGGAGTATTATAAATGTAGAAAAGCAATTTAAAAAGTATTGAGATCATATTGTGGAAAACATACGAAAGTGAAAATAATGATGAACTACCACGATAAATAGAAAAATATGTGAAAGAAACCGACAATAAGAGTATCAAATTATTCATCTTATATTTTTTATATTTCTTTTCAGATTCCTTGTCCAATTGCTTTGTTCTATTTCAACAATGAAGGGAATTTGATGCCGATCGCCATACAATTATTCCAACAAATGGGCCAGGATAACCCGGTAAGCATTCGCAACACTGCTTTATATTTATTTACAATAATCGAATCATTGTTTGTAATATTTCATTTTAATTTAATTCACATTGAAGTGTAAGAACATACGTATGTTGGTTGAAGGTTAATTATTAATTGTTAATATGTATATATATATATATATATATCTTTATTTCTGGTAACCTTTGCTACTACAATGGTATACAGATAACAAATTAAATTACAACAATACATAATAACAAAACAGCTATATACAATATTAATATCATGAGAGAGAGAGTTACATTTTTCAGCCATGAGGGTAGACAATTTCATTAATATTTCTTATAGCAAATTATGTAATGAAAATGTAATTGAATCCATTTTGCAAATAAATATCACCATTAATTGATAGTATCCAGTGGATGCTATATTTTCAGGTATTTTTACCAGATGATCCAAAATACACGTGGATGTTGGCCAAGTTATGGTACAATCTAGCTGATGCTACCTATCATCAAGCGGTCACACATCTCAGTATGTTAATCTTATCAACATCTTAAATACTACCTATCACCAAGCACTCACACATCTCAGTATGTTAGTCTTGTCAACATCTTAAATACTACCTATCACCAAGCACTCACACATCTCAGTATGTTAGTCTTGTCAACATCTTAACTGTAAAGTTCTAAAAATATTTGAGTTCCACAGTTTTTTGTTTCTGGAAATGTCAAATACTTCAAAATGCTTACCTTAATCTTCCGTTTTATCAATGCATTATCTTTACATGCTTATTGCTAAAACCTTAAAGTAATCTCGTATGTCATTTTTTGTATAGGTAAAATTGTAATCGAGAAAATTAAAAGACAATAGATTGAAGAAAAAAGATAATTATATATTTTTGTTTACCAGATTTCACCCATCTTATGATGGAAGGGATATGCGTATCATCGAAAAGACAACTGTCACAGAGTCATCCGGTTAACAAATTACTCACTCCACATTTTATGTACCTGATGGCTATTAATAGGTATGTATAGACCAGAAATTCTACAGCTATGTGCATGTATCATTTCTAAAAACTAATGTTGTCATGAGAGTTTGCTTTTTCCTATCTCTAACACTTATGATTTTGTGTTGTGCCTTTGTCGCGTCAATCTTGTCCAGCGGGTTTGTTTATTCCGCTTAATTGCTGTACTAAGTCAATAAAGGTGCATTTTGATAAGATGTAATATTTTTTTCTGATGATAGATATAACCCTCCCGATGAATGCTGAATGGTTGATAAGAATGTCATTTATATGTTTAAGCAATATGTAAAGCATACTTTTATGTTTTTGATAAAATGTCTTCTGTAAGCTATGATTCAACAAGTTAAAGATATAATTTGGCATATATTGGGCATGAACGTTATGCCAAATGTTGGAGAAATGTAATTATAAACTTTCAAACCTACATATTCGGGGTTTTTTTCAATTCTTTTTCACACGTGATATAAGTGTAAAACAGTGTTCTATATAAAATATATCATATATACAACGAACGAAGTCTTTGTTCGTTTGAGGTTAAACTTCCAAAATTAATTCTAAACAATGACTTTTTCAACTTCAGTCTAGGCCGTAAGACACTAATTAATCCTGGTGGTTACTTTGACAAAATGTCCAATGGAGGAATTAAAGCTGCCTTCTTCCTGATAAAAAAAAGGTAAATAAAGAAACAAATATCATACAATGTCGGTAAATATTAAGTTTAAAACCTGTAAAAGAATCAACTGAGGGCTCCTGCCTTATTGTGCTTTTGTTTGCGCATAGTGATGGCCAGCATTTTGCTGCTGCTCATTTTTACAAGATTTGTTATGGAAAGTATATATGAATGCCAATCTTCGTTGATGATATCAATATATAAAATCTAGTTTTTATTTCAAACTTTATTTGTATGGAATTCTCAACTGTGGTAATATTAAAATTATATCTTAAGCTATGAATTGCGAATTAAGAAGTGCTTGAAGATACCAAAGGGGTAATCAGAATCCGTAAATCAAAGAAGGACAGACAACACAATGGCCAAAAGAAAAAGGACAAACAACGATCTACCAAACCATTACATATAAAACTGAAGAGGGAGTAACACGAACCCCACTAAAAACCAGGGGGAGAACTCGGGTGCTCCTCAGCTGATCAGCTCTCGATAGATCATTATTCAAATGTCAATCAGAAACCCTTGGTTGTGCAATGATCCGTGTTCCATGGCTTGTATATTTCAACCATAGTATCACTCGTTGTAGAATAATACATTTCAAAAGAGAAATGACCTATGCAAAATGCAAATGGCCATCAGCAAATGTTCATGATTGTGATTTTTTGTTGTTTTGACTGTATATTATCTTCATTTGCTGTGTTGTTTATTAATAAAATAGCTTAGTTGAATGGAAATTGGATGTAAATGGAACACTACCAGAGGAACTGAGAAGTCGTGGGGTATGTAACGTTATTTATTTAATGATTATTGCTAGAGTAAATTTAAAACAAATCTGTCAAGTAAATTATCCTTTATGGGTATAAGTTACTGAAAATGATGAATTAGAAGAATCAACAGAATGTACAATTAGTTAATACAGTTAGGTGATATAATTGGGAATTGATCTATTATACATATCATTATTTCATTTATTTTGATTCTTTTTATCATGTTTCTATTGGATTTTTGAAATGTTATGACAGTGTAGTATTTATTTTAATTCTTTCAAATAGTCAGGAATTTATTTTTCCCGTACATCACCACACGAATAAGGTGTGACGGGTTTTCAGCAACAAAAAATGCGACTACATGAAATTTACATTTTGACAATCAGTGTGGTATGTTTGTTTCTCATTTTGTCATATCATTAAAGAGAGACATTTAGGAAGTCAAACAATAACTGTAGATAACTGTAGATTAGCAAATATGATCCATGATCCTAAATCTACTTACCTGTACATGTATTTTTATCTCAATATGCCTCAATAGTGTGTATTGATCAAATAAAAATCAAACTCTGTCTGAACAGTTCCAAAATCCAATAGAAAAACAGGCATATATACCTGACCGGAGCGGTATTTTACGTGGTACATGCACAATGAAAACTGGACGGAATAAACTAATTTTATGGGCCCAAACCTACCCTCAGTGGAATGATGCGGTCATGCAAGTGCTTTCCACATGTGAATTGCATCCATAATATGTGTCATATTTCGTTCTTATTCGTTTTATTTAATATATTTAGAGAAATTTATATTATTTTACACATAGGTACTAGATTCATTAGTGCTGCCAGAAAAGTTCCATTTCAGAGATGACGCACTGTTGTTGTATCATGCTATTAAAACCTACGTGACAAAATACATTTCACTTTATTACTGTAAGTATTGGACAATTTTTAAAATACCTATTTGTTATTTAAAGAGAACATATTTACATATTTATTGAAATTGATTTGAAATATATGTTGTTGCCTTGGACTGCTTGTAGTACATTGAAAGGGGCAATAATTCATATTGGTTTTAATTTTAACAATGAATCGAATTATGAAGCATATAAATACAAATGCTTTTAAATTTTAAAGTAAAATAATACCCGAACTATGAAATATAATATAAGACCATCTAATGTAGAGCGCAGGTAGGATTCTCGAATGACAATCATTTACGCTTAAGGAAATCCAAGGGCTTAAACGTGAATCCATTCAATTGATTAAGGTTGCCTTTGACAGGATAAGATTTAAATAACATAGAAAATGATACTAAGCACAAAAATAGAAAAACAAAATTGTGAAAGGTAGAAGTGACATTCGGTTCTTCAAAAAGGTTCTTCTAGAATTATCTTATTTTTTCTATATCCAGTAGACAGTGATATTTTCCGAGTAAAATACCATATCATATTTATCTATTAATTACAATTTACCGGTGTATTTATTTACATGAATTTTAATACGTACCTTACAATAGACCTGATAGTGGTTATAAACTTTCTTTTAGCTGCAGAGGGATCTCTGAAGGCCGATTATGAAATACAACAGTGGGGTGCTGAATTGGTAAAATCACGTGATGAAGGAGGAGTAGGAATTCTGGTTGGTGTTTCTTTTCTCATTTCATAAATATCCACAATCTATTCATTTTAAAATATCCACAATGAGAAACATTTGAGAATAATGGATTCATACGAAATGAGACCCTTTCTCTTATAACCTTTTATCTGTACTTCAAATGCACAATCCGCATATACACAAAACAACACCAGTGGAAATCACAGTCAAACAGAAGGAAACATTCATTAACTCGATCAAAACTTCCGCAGAAGAATGAAAGACTCAAGTTGCGTTCTTTTATTTTATAGGATAATATTTTGTCAATAAAGTTGTATTTCTTCATTTTTGTTAAATTCAAGCACACACACACACACAAACGCGCTCGCACACACTAAATAATAGCACAAGGATTACAGAATGAATCCCACATATAACAAACTTGACTAAGTATTTAGGTTCACGATGACCGTCATGTCTAAAGCCATACGTACCATTCTTCTTATACTGTATGCTGTCTAGTTGGATCATTATATACCAATCCTCAGTTTTGATCTTGTTTTCATTTCCAGTTTGTATTTCAGGTCTGTCTTTGTTGTTTCCAGATTATTGTTTGTTTTTTTTTCATTCCTCAAATTTTTGCACCATTCACATGTAATGGACAATTTTATACTTTACCTTTTCAACAAAATAAATGTAATGCTGCTATCCATTACTTTATATTTAGGGTGTTCCAAATAATGGCGTTTTTGAAGTTATTGATCAACTTGTAGTGACCTTGACCGCCATCATCTATGCATGCAGTGTCGGACATGCAGCTGCAAACTTCCAGCAGTATGATGAGTATGGAGCACCATTGAATTATCCATTTAGTATGAAGGGCACACCACCGAAAGACAAGGCAAGCTCATTTTATTATCATTTTTTATAACCAACACACAACAGAAAGATAAGGCTGGCGAATTAAATTATCCATTTTTTTATGATAGACACATCACTTTATGGTAATTTAAGTATATTGAAAGATTTGGAGATGTTGACCAATTTCAAGCACGTGGTCGCATCGGTTATTTGTAAAGCGACCTTGATCTCATATCAAATATGGCTACCAAGTTTAATGCTTATGGGACGTGTTTCTCAAAAGACAGATCGCATTCCGATGAGTAAGAACAGTGTTACTGATCTCCCGCCTTGCTCCCTTATTCGTATAACACTTAATGCCGAGGTTCCTCAGGGAAAACGAAAAGAAGCTAGCCCGTTCATTTTATATCCGCTATATATATGCTGTCCTTTCACTAACATATTCTTAGTTTTGTGATTAATTTATCGCATCTTTTCACTGAAATTGAAATAAAGGATACCCGATTTTACGACAAGAGAGAATATTTCACTTTCCCATTTGGAACTTTCCATTTATATGTAATCACACCTGGTTTTTGAGGGTTTTTATTGTCTCATCTATTTTCATATTGTTCTGTGATATAATGGTGTTTGTATTGTATTTTTTGTATCTGAGTCGTACCTCTGTATTACGATATATGATATAACTACTACTGAAAAGACAAATAAAACTGAAAGGTACATACGAAATATAGGTTATACAGCTATTACCTTTAAAGATAATATAGGATTAAACACTGTTTTTTAGGAAATTATTTTTGTATAAACTCCGGCAACTCACTCACAAACTGAATAAAGTCCGAAGGACTTTATGTAAAGTTTGTGAGTGAACTGCCGGAGTTTATACATACATACTTTCCTAAAAACACAGTGTTTAATCCTTATAATTCTTATTCTTGGACATCGTGTTGTTTTCGACGTTAAATACTAATAATTCTTGGTGGATTATTTTTTTCATATTCCTACGTCGTAACGCTACAAAACAAAGTAGTACAGTAAATGGAAATATTGATTTATAAATTCCTTTCGAATGATGTAGAATAAGTGACGATATCCAATCAGATTACGAGTTATTGATAAATTCTAGTAAGAATAGAATTATATGTAAATACAAAGAAACGCTTATAATGTGTTCCAATCGATAACTTCTATTAACGTTGAATTGGGCATTTTTTCGTTGATCTGACAGAGTGATATTATCAGGATCAACGTACTGAATCTGATACTGGGAGATATCGGTCAATATGACGTCACATGATGACGTTCAACACTGATAAAACAACAACATCAGGCTTAAAGGTCTCTATATACATTAACACTAGTATCACATATTGTTCTGTCGGAATCGGCTGTCATACTAATGATAATGTCTGTCCCGACCTTCAAAACTGCCGTTATTCTGTATTTATTATCAAATGATATATTAATTTTGTAGTTATTATCTGGAACATATACTAAGCATTTCACAATAGAATGAGAATAATAGAAAACATGTCTTTGTTTACTACAGAGGCCTGTGACTATTGAGACTATTCTAGAGTCGATAGCTAATAGAGAACAGTTACTAGTACTAATGTCAATTGCAAAATTTCTGAGTGAGAAGGGAACACAGAGTCTTGGAGATTATGAGAGGAACTTAATTATCGATCCAAAAGCAGTGGAAATCGTACAAGAGTAAGTTTAAGCCACTTTGTAATAATGTATTATTGATTACCAAAATTAATGTACTCAACTGACGTACGCCATATTAGAAACAGTACATGTTTATCCATGCAGGTGAGGTCCGGGTGGCTCAATGAGTTAGGTAGTTGGATTACCTAACTACTCATGCAAGCCTATCACCAATACTGCGTGGGTTCGCGCCCGGCTTTTTGTGCTATTTGTGTACTTTTCCCTCTATATTGTAATTGTTATATTGTTGTAAAATTTCCGTAGACAATTATCAACAGCATATATTTCTATTAACAATTTCGAGCACCTAAATATTACAATAATTCCTGTGTTAACAATCAACCTGGAAAAACATGTTGTTAATTTTCAAATCGGCTTCCATGTTTCTGAAGAGATGTAATATTAAACCTAACATTGATAAAAACAAATCTCAAGTTACAACATATTATTACAGTGTTCAGTCAATAAACATTGCAAAAAGAGCCCTCTGAAAATAATAATAAAAGCGATCTAGCTTGATGCATCATAGTTGGCTAATTCATTTCACAGGTAAAATCGAGCCATGCATGTTTTGGGTATAGTGGTGTTCAACACATATTGCGTTGTGTTTTTGTTTTGTTTTTCTTCGTCTTCGTCTATGTTTCCAGTTGCTCTGGATTGTACATTTGTGATTGCCACTTCGGTTTCTCTAGCGTTTATTGAACACTCTCTATTGTAATACATCGAACACTCTATTGTAATACATTGAACACTCTCTATTGTAATACATTGAACACTCTCTATTGTAATACACTGAACACTCTATATTGTAATACATTGAACACTCTCTATTGTAATACATTGAACACTCTCTATTGTAATACATTGAACACTCTCTATTGTAATACACTGAACACTCTCTATTTTAATACATTGAACACTCTCTATTGTATTACATTGAACACTCTCTATTGTAATATATTGAACACACTATTGTAATACATTGAACACTCTCTATTGTAATACATTGAACACTATCTATTGTAACATATTGAACACTCTCTATTGTAATACACTGAACACTCTCTATTGTAATACATTGAACACTCTCTATAGTATTACATTGAAAACTCTCTATAGTAATACATTGAACAGTCTCTATTGTTAAACATTGAACACTCTCTATTGTAGCATATTGAACACTCTCTATTGTAATACACTGAACACTCTATATTGTAATACATTGAACACTCTCTATTATAATACATTGAAGACTCCCTATTGTATTACATTGAACACTCTCTATTGTAATACATTGAACAGTCTCTATTGTAATACATTGAACACTCTCTATTGTAATACATTGAACACTCTCTATTGTAACACATTGAACACTCTATTGTAATACATTGAACACTCTCTATTGTATTACATTGAACACTCTCTATTGTAATACATTGAACACTCTCTATTGTAATACATTGAACACTCTCTATAGTATTACATTGAAAACTCTCTATTGTAATACATTGAAAACTCTCTATTGTAATACATTGAAAACTCTCTATTGTATTACATTGAACACTCTCTATTGTAATACATTGAACACTCTCTATTGTAATACATTGAACACTCTCTATAGTATTACATTGAAAACTCTCCATTGTAATACATTGAAAACTCTCTATTGTAATACATTGAACACTCTCTATTGTAATACATTGAACACTCTCTATTGTATTACATTGAACACTCTCTATTATAATACATTGAACAGTCTCTATTGTAATACATTGAACACTCTCTATTGTAATACATTGAACACTCTCTATTGTAACACATTGAACACTCTATTGTAATACACTGAACACTCTCTATTGTATTACATTGAACACTCTCTATTGTAATACATTGAACACTCTCTATTGTAATACATTGAACAGTCTCTATTGTAGTACATTGAACACTCTCTATTGTAACATATTGAACACTCTCTATTGTAATACACTGAACACTCTCTATTGGAATACATTGGACACTCTCTATTGTAATACATTGAACACTCTCTATTGTAATACATTGAACACTCTCTATTGTATTACATTGAACACTCTCTATTGTAATACATTGAACAGTCTCTATTGTAATACATTGAACACTCTCTATTGTAATACATTGAACACCCTCTATTGCAACACATTGAACACTCTATTGTAATACATTGAACACTCTCTATTGTATTACATTGAACACTCTCTATTGTAATACATTGAACACTCTCTATTGTAATACATTGAACAGTCTCTATTGTAATACATTGAACACTCTCTATTGTAACATATTGAACACTCTCTATTGTAATACACTGAACACTCTCTATTGTAATACAATGGACACTCTCTATTGTAATACATTGAACACTCTATTGTAATACATTGAACACTCTCTATTGTAATACATTGAACACTCTCTATTGTAATACATTGAACACTCTCTATTGTAATACATTGAACACTCTCTATAGTATTACATTGAAAACTCTCTATTGTAATACATTGAACAGTCTCTATTGTAATACATTGAACACTCTCTATTGTAGCATATTGAACACTGTCTATTCTAATACACTGAACACTCTCTATTGTAATACATTGAACACTCTATTGTATTACATTGAACACTCTCTATTGTAATACATTGAACACTCTATAGTAATACATTGAACACTATCTATTGTAATACATTGAACACCCTCTATTGTAATACACTGAACACTCTCTATTGTAATACATTGAATCATCTACATTGAACACTGTATTGTCATACATTGAACACTCTCTATTGTAATACATTAAACACTCTCTATTGTAATACATTGAACACTCTCTATTGTAATATATTGAACATTCTCTTTTGTAATACATTGAACACTCTCTATTGTAATACATTGACCACCCTCTATTGTAATAACATATTTTGTATCAATTTGTATTACAGGTTCAGAGAAGAGCTAAGGAAGATTGGCTTAACAATTGATGAGCGTAACAATAAAAGGGAATTTCCGTACCCATGGCTTCATCCTGATGAAATACCAAATTCTATTAGTATTTAAGTTGACAGTCCACTATATACCACTATTGTTTTTACAACAACGTGATATTTTTATTCAAAATGCTTATTACATTCTTACTTCACTAACCCAAGCTACTAATGAAGTATTTCATATTAATATTTTCTTATATAATGAATATTATTTCAAATAATATATTATAATTGATCAGAATCAGACTTTAATTGAATTTCTCTATAAATATATACCTACTTCTACACATATATATACATGTATACATATACACACACATATACATATCTACATTTACATTTCAATATATTTGCTTTATTTTTGTTAACAGTTTACTATCATGAAGTCTTTGCACCTGTCTTATTCTAGTACTATATTATCTCACAAATAAAGAATATATGCTGACTTGTGTAGTCTTTTGTTCAGATACATAATAGGCTTTGCATATAGAAAATCCTAAAATTGTTAAAAAAATAGTCGAAATCAATATATGTTTTATCAAATATCTTATACCCAAAGACAATATAACTTAATGTGACAAAATTTTCTATATTAGTTTTTTTTCAATATATGTTGTATTTTCACCCAAAATCTTTCAGATAGGAACAAGAAATAAAGTAATGTAGATAATCTTCATCTTCATCTTGACCACATAAATTATATTGGCTATTATTAACAATTTTCCATTTCATTAGTAGTTTCCTTGTAGGAATTATATATTGCAATAATTTCCATCTGAATGTTTTTAGCTTGTTTTCTTTTAAATAGTGAAAAAGGAAAGAGTAAAGCTGACTCATGTTTGGTTTTTCATTTATAGATAAGTACATTAACCATGTATTTATACCAATTGGCTTTAAAAATTTTACATTAATATATTCATTATAGAAATATTTGTTGGACAGTTCTGAAAAATCAATACATTTTCCATTTGCTATAAATTTATCTTTTTGAAAATTTACCACACTTTTGATAGAGTTTTGAGCCTGTAATATATGATATTATACTTTATGCAAATTTCTAGACTATTGATACAACGTCATTGGTCGATTAGAAAATGGTATATTTCACTAATTTTACGAAGCTCCACCTTCGTATCAATACCAAATCCTGTAGCTCCGCCTCCTCCTAGCAACGGGTGGTATTCTGTGTTGGCAACGGGTGTTATTGCAATACCACCCTCCGGACCGGAAACAGTTCATTCCGTCAAAGTTTTTAATTTAGTTTTACAAATAAATAAACAAACAGACGACAGTACGCTCTTGGACATTCAGACCACATTAACATGGCTTTTGCCGATACAACCAAAGATAATATTCAGGATTTGTTGACAAACAAGGACAGTAAGGAAACGAAGAGACAAGTGAACCGGGCTGTAAGGATATTTCGTAACTTTTTGTTAAATGACAATGTCAATGCCAAGCTGGAAAGTTTGTCCAACTCTGAACTATTTGTAATGAACATTTGAGAACATTACACCATTGTTACAGTTGTTTATGTTTCCTTGTTAATTAAAAGTTTATTAAATTAGATATTGTAATTTAGTTCTTAGACAATTACCTTAAATCAGTATTAAAGCAACACACACCATTGACACTGTAATACCAGAGCATTCAGTATAATATAAAACATGCTGCCTTTAATTTCGGGTGTTATGGTAGATTACCACACTCAGAAAACCAATATCGACTTCGTCTCGGGTGATATTGGTTTTCTGAGTGTGGTAATCTACCATAACACCCTCAATTAAAGGCAGAATGTTTATAATACCATTCATTAGGTATTGCTTTTTTAGGCTGATCAATTCAGATATCCAATTAGTCCTGTATTCTAATTTATCTAAAACAAAATTAAGACTTATTTCCCAATTTTCATCTAAAATACCATTAACAAAAAATTAAATCACTCTTTATCCTATTATCAAACATTAAACTCTTATTTTTAAACATTATACGTTTGCTTCGCCATATAAGCTGTTTTCTGATCTTTGCAAATGTATTGGTGTTTTTGTTTGACCCCCACCCATCTTTATCCAGGTTTTCAATATTTCTTTTTAAAATTCAGGAATATGTCATAAATAATCTTTAAAATTTTTGAAATCGATATTCATTGAAAATATCAACCAATTCTTACCAAATTGCATAAAGTTTTTATACGGTATCAATTTCCAATTGTCCATTCCTCTACTGACACGTCTAATTACCCACGATGCTCTCAGTGATGTAAAATAACTTTCTATGTCTATCATATTTATACACCTCATTCTAAAATTACCTATCATAGTGTTTCTTTTAACCTTGTCTGGTTTACATTCCCATATGAATTTGAAGCATTTGTTTTCAATTTCCTTTCTAAATTTTTATGGTTCGACACATGCACCAGCAACAAAAGTAAATATAGGTATGACAAACGCTTTAATAATTATAATTTTTCCAAGAATAGATAAATTTCGTTTTCCTCAAGAGAAGAATAAAGTATTCATTTTATCTATTTTATTTTCCCAATTAAATGTTTTTACACTCTTCTTTATTGTTACCAAAATATACACTCAATGCCTTAATGGGGTTTTCTGACCATTTAATGCACTCTATTTTAAGTTTTCCTACCCAAATTCCCTCAGTTTTATGTTTGATCATTAATAATCCAGAAAAAGACCCAAGAGTTTCTATTTCATTAAATGCTAAAGAAATTTCTTCTTTTGATGTACAAAATAAAGTTGTGTCGTCAGCAAGTGATATTTTAATGCTATGAGTTTTTTCGTCTATTTTTATTTGAAATCCCTTATTATCTTTATTATTATTAAGTCTTGAAGCCATAACTTCCACTGACAAAACAAAAAATAAAAGTGATAAAGGGGATACTTGACGAATTCCTCTTGTATTTTTAAACATTTCTGAGACACACCCATTGTTCATCACACACGTTTGTATATCAGTGTACAATGTTTTTACCCAGTTAATGAAAGATTCATTGAATCCAAAATGTTTAAGAGTATTTATCATGAAATTCCATTCTAAAGAATCAAAAGTTTTTGTAAAGTCAACGGAAATTATAGCCCCCTCTATTTGATAAAAACATTCTTCACAAACGAGGCATGACGGAACAATAAAACAGAATATCTTGAAAGACAATTTCAGAAACCACAAAGGACTACATCAGTATCGGAATAGGAAAGGCGAAACCAAGGGTCATACACAGACAATGTCATTTAATAGCTGATTTGTCGTATTATATATCCATGTAATGCTTTCTTGTTAATGCTTATTAGTTGAATAAATGATGCAGTGAAAAACCAACAAAAGATTGAGGCCTTTTGTTTATGCCCTCTGGATGTAATGTTTCTAACTCGTGGATCCAAAAAACTCTCTATTTTTGACTTTGATTCTCTTTCCAACTTGGACTGTGGTCAATGACATAAATTTTGGATCTACCAATGTCATCCAATGAGTGCCCCGGCGACACAAAGTGTTGCCTCACAGACAAGAGCGTCTTTTTTTAATGGTTGGACACTTTCTCCTACGTATTGCGACCCGCAGATGTGACAGTCAAGGAGGTAAACCACATTAGGTGTTTTGCAATTGACATTGCAAAAGATATTATACTCCTTTTCTGTCGTCTTACTATGGAACGCTTGTGCGTGTTGCAATTGGAGACTGCACTTGCAACACTTGTCACCACATGGTTTACACTGGCAGACCGTCGATGAGGATCTAGATACCGCAACTCTGACCAGTGTATCCTTAATGCTTTTAGGTCCCATGAACGCTACATCGGGTGGTTCAAGGAACAACTTGGCCAGCGTTGCACCTTTTTCAATTTCTGTCCAATAATGACGGACGATGCATGTAATTTTCTTTAAAGAGGGGTGGTAAGTGAGAATTAGGGGAACCCGTTTGTTGATCTTTTTATCTTTGTACTCCAGGACTGGGTTGCTCAAAACACTGGTTAATTTTATCCATTGGTTAGGCTAACCAATGGATAAAATTGCTAACCAGTGGTACCGTATCCGGTGGACAATTTTACGTTAATCAACCATTGGATAGTGCTGTGGTTAACTAACCAGTGGTTAAGTAGCTTAACCAGTGGATAGTATCCCATAATTCCATAGTATTCTTTGTGAAAACAATGTCAGAAATCGTTTGCT